>VYZV01045823.1:50781-121697 GCA_013401275.1 Pandion haliaetus
CACCCACCCACCCCCAATTTTCTTTTTTTTAAATTATTAAACTATTTTTATCTCAACCCATGAGGTTTCTCGCTTTTACCCTTTGGATTCTCTCCCCCATCCCACCAGGGGCGAGTGAGCAAGCAGCTGGGTGGTGCTTAGTTGCCATCTGGGTCAGGTTAAACCACGACAGCACCACACCTTGGATTTTTCTCAGAAAAGGCACTGTTAAAACCAGCCCTAAAGAGCAGAGCTCTTGTTGCCTTTTGAGGGCCACTGAAGTTGACCCTGATTTGAGCAGAGGGTTGGCCCGGATTCCGTCCAGAGGTCCCTTCAGAAGGACTGCTCGCTGCAGTGAGATGGATAGCCTCACTACCTGCGAGCAGAAAACTTTAGGGCTTTGGTAACCACGTTGCTCTGTAATGTGGCCGTGCCGTTGCTAGACACAGGCTGTCAGCTTTTGTATTGAGTTTGTATGGCCTTGGGACTGAGCCTTGTCAGGCTTGCTCTCTTCTTCACCTGCCTGCAGCTTTGTTTTACTTAGTTTGGCTGTAACAGCAATTTTTCCAACTGACCAGGTGTCTACAGCTAATTTGTTTTATTTCTGTTAATCATTGCGTGGTGTAATCTCAGTTTTGTATAGGTAGCAGTAATAAGCAGTTATTCTGTGTAAAACGAAGTATTTACAACTCTAATACAATGATGGAGAGAAATATAGATCTGGTACAACAGCAGAGGCTCTGAGATGCAGAGACACAGGATGTGGCATAGAGGAGGACAGGTATAGGACGATAAGGGACAGGCTACAAGCCTGGCACTGGAGAGGCCATGGCTATAAGCAACTTACCTGTTAAGGTCAGTTAAATAAATGCAGATCTGGAGCTGCACTAAACTGGATCTAGGGATAACAAAGAGAAGAAACAGTATCTCATATATGTAGAGGGCATCATATATATTAAATTCTGATATCACGTGGCGGTGCAGACCAAGGAAGAAAAAGAAAGGTGTGTAAGTATGTTAGCAAACAGAAAATTACCCCAGGTGGATCCCAGAGGGAGGAAGAAGAAACCAGCAGCATCGAGACAATCTTCCTCCCAAAGAGGGACTTCAGAAGCTGATGACTTCGGGTGTTACCCTCTCCAGCAGCCCAAAGCTGCTGACTTCAGGACCCAAAGGGGCAGTGGAAGGGTGATCACCACCCTGAGAAAAAGGATAGATGCTAAGAACTGCGTGCGTTACAATTTTAATTGTCTTATTACTATCAGTGAGACTTTTTCTAAGAGCATCATTATTCTTTCTATTTCTGTAATAATTAGATCTAGACTAGTAATGATTCTAGAATTAGACTGCTAAATTTTCCATTATAGTGACAAATTTTGGGATTTACTTATATATAAGGTGTGCTTCCTCTTTGCCCATGAACAATATTTTAAGTGTATACAGACTCACCACTTTACCTACTTATTGCTTAAGGCCTTCAAATGAATTCCTGAATCTCTGAAGATTTCCTTACTGCATAGTGTCAGCAAAAGGCTTATGAATCACTTAAAAGCTTCAAAATCTTTTTAAAAAAATAATTAAATATACCTATTAGATCTTGTGCTTGCTTCTTCTGATTGCAGTGAATTCCATCATGAGAGAGAAATCCAGGAAATGAATTTTTTTTTGTTTTGCTTTCAGTCTTTATTTATTTGGTAAATACTTATATTCCTGAATAGAAATTGATTAAGCACAACAAAAGAAAGGCATTGCAAATCCTCTGTCCACATTTACCACGGGTGAATTCAAACCTCCAGAAGAGCATTAATTACCCTTAGTTGCTGTTGAAGTGGGTGTGGGGGTCAGGACTGCTCTGCGCGAGTGCTGTCAGTGTGTCAAGTGGCCCCTAAGAGCCAGATCAGATTGTTAGACTTTGGGCTGGGAAACAGAAGCACAGAGAGATGACCCAAAGAAACACACAGTAAGACAGCAGCAGTGCTTGACAGCAATGCAGGAGATGTGTAATCCAGGCCTTCGGACTTCACGCCTAATGCCCTTTTCACTAGATGACAACACGTCCCTCTGAAGCCAAAGCTAACGCTTTATCTGGGCCTGCTACATCTCTCTGGGTTGTGTAGGACATCCTTCCTAGTCCCCCTCTCTGTGTCCCTTTGCACCCCAGCACCTGAGACTTTCCCTCCTCATGGCTTTCTCTGTTGTCAGAGCTGAACGCGCCTTGGCAACACAGCACCAGGGAGATTATTTCTTCTCTTATGCAGCCACTTGACAGCACAAAATAAGCTCCAAATGACTACAGAGGCCTTCTGCAGGGACTACACAAAACCCCTGTCCCTAGTTACCTCTCAGTAACTGTCACATGTACCCCAGCACCTCTCGGCTCAGGATGCCAGCAGATGGATGCTCTTCTGGCAGTATTGTACTGAGGCTTTAATTTTAAATTATTTGTGTTATTCTGTACTACATATCCAGAATCACGAGCTTCGCATTCACAGTGACAGTGCTGACAGGACTCCTGCACTGAGGAGTCTGGGATATTAGGAGGATGTGACAACCACACTTGTGACATCTAGCCACAGATAGGAATAAAAGCATAATTATAGCATTGCCTTCACTTTACGATTAAATGCATAATTATAACATTGCTTTCACTTTATGATAGACACTATGTGGGCTTTGGTTGGCTTCAGTGAGGTTTATTGTCACATTAATATAATGACATTAAACAATAGTAAAAGGCCATTAAGGCTGGAAGATCAAAGCTCCAAAACTTTGCTTAGGCGATGCCTAGTAAGTTAGCAAAAGGCCTAAATGTCTTTAATTCAGCCCCTTTGGCATACCTCCTGTGATAACACTTAAGCTACCTGACCATATACTACTTTTTCAAGAGGCTTTCTGCTTCATTCAAAGCACAGATGATTCTTTCCAACATTGGTATTGCATGATGCTAGTGGGGGAGAGGGGTGCAAAAGGCAGGATGTGTGGGAGGACATCGTCTGACATACAGGCAAAGAGTGTTTATTTCAGGTGTAAAAGCGACAGAGGTGAGGCCTTGAAATGTAAACATCTCCAGAAACAGAAAGAATGAAGGTTCTTCTTTTATAATACTTGTTAATATATAAAATAAGATTAACAACAAATGAGGTTTAGCCCTATAAGATTCAAGAGAGGTGAATTTTTAAATTGGCATACAAGCATTCATTTTGCTAGATTCAAATTCATGTAATTAGCTATTGCTGGAACTCAGCATTCATTCTCTCTCTTGACTATAAACAAATAAATTAATCCAAATCTTTTTCTGGCCTTCATTGATGTCTTTTGGCCTGATTTTGGTTTCATAAATGAAGGGACCGACAAAAACCAAACCTTTTTGCACTAAAGTTACAAGAAAATGCAACTAGCTAAAAGGAGCATCTAAGTGCAGACAAACTGAGATACCTCAAGTTATCTCACCTGCAGTTATGAAATCCCTGCATAACCAGTCCAGTTTTTTTATAATTGGGTATTATGAAGTTCTTTGTGTAATGATAGAGAAACATTATGTGCAGCAACCACTTGTTATGGTTATTTGCTTTCTGGAATTTTGTTTTGGGGGAGGGTTGACCCAGTTAGCAGCAAAACAAGGCAACCTACTACATTTGATTTATAACACCTCACTTTGCAGATGTGGGAGAGTTGGAGGCAGTCACCTGTAGCTTCATTACTCAGCAGTGTAAAGCAGCTAGACTTTGTGAATTAAAGAAAAAGCCTAGTTTTCAAAACAGCCTTTTCAATTTTTTTTTTTTGGCTGGAACGTAAGAAGTTGAGAAGGCCTGTACAGAACTGCACAAGGAATACATGAGTTGCACTGATTATGTGTCCCTGGAGAGGCCAAGGAAACAGAAAAGGGAGCCAGCCAAGAGGCATATTTAAGAGAAGGTTCACAAACTTCCCTGTTACCTTTGGGATTGTTTCCAAACTCTAAAGCTAAGAAAGAAAAACCTGGACTTGGTGAAATAAATAATCTGCGCTATTGCTATCACAATACGTGATGTCTCGGGATGATTTGTGACATTTAGTAATACTGTATGTCATGAACAGCGCTGAAAGAATAATGCACAGAAATACAGCTGGTTGAAAATTGCTTCCAAGACCTGTTCTAAATGAACAATTACATCAAAATTTTGCCCATTTTATAAGCACTGTAACACAAAAGAACTGTTTTCTGTTCACAAAAGAGCTGTTGCAAAAGGGAAATCTTCTCAAAAATATTCTTACTGGAAATTACTTGGCAGAGATAATTTTGATATTTTTCATAATTTGTTATTTTAATTTTAAGATGGTTGTGACTAGAAGAAATCAATCCTATGATACTGGTCTTTATCAGTAATTAAACTTGCATGTCACAAATATGGGAGAAAAGCAAGTTTAGTATTTTACTTCCTCCAAATGGCCATATACAGATGGTACTTACAATTAATTTCTCACAAATAACCTGATTGTACCCAGTTTAAACTTGATCTACAGGGAAAGGAAAAGCATGTACATTAATCAAGAGATTAATTAATGAATTGGTTTCATTAATTAATTAATTAATTAATCAGTGCTAGTCAAGTGTGTGGGACATTATCCATAAACAGTAACAGGGAAAAATCACTTTCATCACACATTCACCACTGTTTGTTATTTTTTAAAGAGACCTAGTGGAAAAAAATATTTTTCTCTGTATTGGAAATCTCCTTTGCCAAAGAGTTACTTTTAAAAATTCTTTCTTTAACCATCTCAAGAGGTTTATAAAGTCTAGCAAAAGTAAAATTAGTATTTATTGATCATAAATTTGTAGCTCTATCCTGTATTCTTTTATTGGTGACACTTGCCAGGAAAAATTGTTCTCTGTGATATCTGAGCCATGTATAGCCTTTTAAGTAACTGTAGTTAATGTCATACCATGAAAGGTGATGTAATTAAAAGCATTTATGGACTATGGTTAAAGGAGAAATGGACTTTTGCAATACTATTTTTCTCACAGAGTGAAAGAGGAAGCAGAAATTTGCTTCCAATGAAGATTTTGTGTCTTCATAATAGACTTGAGCTACAGCACATTTCAGCCAAGTTTGAGCGACTGTGTGGGAAGGACAATGTCCATGGTGAACTGAGGAGCTACCTGCTGGTTTCTGGTTCTTTTGATGCCATCATTTACCACAGGTTACATGCTTGCTGCTACTATGTACTTTTTTCACCTTCATTTATGCTATCTGAATAACATGCCAACAGTGCAATTGCAATAAGCCCTGATAATTCTTGCCTTCAAACCTGTGAGTTCATTGTGGATAATGACCATATACATTCCAGCATTATCTCAGACCGAAATTTTCATGAATTTTCATCCTACCTCTCAGCAATGCTGTCACTGTTACAGACCAAATAGTGTCTTCTGCATGTGTATACTTCCTGGGGACTGCAGGAGAAAATGTGCAGGAGAAAAAAATGGCTCAGAGCCCAGGCACGGAATCTCGTGAGTCTGTGTTTGTGCAAAAGAGATGCCTGGTCTATCACAGGAGCTCTTAAACTCTACCTAAATAAAATATAGTGCAGCAAGTGAAAGCTGCAGTGCATGAAATGAGAGTAAGATTTATTTGAAAACTATAATCTGATTTCCTAGTACATGTTTTCCCATTCTAATGCAGATTACATCTTTATCATAGATATTTATGCATGGCTTTCATAGAAATATAATATCATCATTTGACTGCATAGACATCTACCTGGCCCAGGGGAAAACAATATAATCCCATCTTCAGCTGTATTCTCACCAGGTCACCATTGAGCACATTTGCATTGACTTAAACCTGGATTCTCCTCTCCCCAGACCACTTTCTTTCTAGTGTGCCCCAAGGGCCAGCACTGGTTCTTCCCCGCTGGTACATGGGTGCTTTCTAGGGCACACGTCCAAATGCAGTAAAGGTATCCTCTCCGCTGTATGCATCAGCCCCGCTACCCTGGGTCTGCTGATGAAAGACATTTCAAGGACAGTATGGATGCCAAGCGGTCAGCCTTTCAAGAAACTACATTCACTTCCATTGCTGCCAGTGCAGTTAGATAGAGAAATTAATGCTTAATATGATGGTAGAATGGTGATAGACCATGGTCCACATGCTGTCCTGGCTCAGTGGGGTAATGAACTGCTAAACAGTTGGAGATGTGTATGTGCATATGTGTGTATGGAAGCATAACATTTTGCACACAAAAGGGGGATTTTCCCAACCTTACTTTAAGCAGCCCCCTTAGTCTGGCTATAAAAATTTCCAGATTATTTGAAGAAATGAAAATCTCCTCTCCAGGTTGACCCCCACAAAGTCTCTGGCTGACATGAATCCTGCCATGGTGTGTCCAGAGAAGCAGCACCTCAGTGGAACGCTGAAGAGGCAAGCTTCCTGTTGTCAGCTTTGTGAAAAAATACTCAGAGCCCGCTTCTGATGATACCCCTGCAATTTTTGCCTTATAACTAAAGGCTTTACAAAGGCTATACACTTCCATTTTGAAATAAAATATTCAAATATGAGTTCCTCCTGTGCTTATCTGGCAAGACCTGAACTCTTGCAAACACAGGGGAGGACTCCAGGACAGTGGAGTGTTTCCTGTTAGCACATTGCGTGCCAGGAGCTATGTCAGAAAGCTATTTTGGCAATATCCCTAGGGCTGATGAAAAAAAGACTTATGCCTCCCTCTGCACATGCTCAAGGGAGACCCAGCCACTACCATCATTGTGATATGGACTTCCCAGGAGAAACAAGAGGAAGTACTCTTCGTTAAAGATTAATTTGGCTTATGGCGGCTCTTTTCCATTGGGGTGAGAGGAGAGGCACAGGAGACCCTTTGCTCTTTGCCCTTGAACTAATAAGTAGTAATCATAGCCTCTGGGAGGGCCATGCCCAAGTCCTTTCCACAGATGCCCAGAGGTGTGCCCACATCTTCCCAGCATAACTTCTACCCTCTGGTATTTCCCTGCCTCTCTCATTTCGGGGGCCCTCCTGGCGGCGCTGGCTGCGGCCTCCTTCCCAGGCAGCCCTGGGCTATGGCGCGGGCGCCTTGGCAAGGTGCTGCTCCCACCCCACTGCTCTCTGCCCCTGCCCGCGGTGGGAACTTGCCCAGGGACAGCGATTCCTGACTTGTGAGGCACATGCATGCTTGGGTGCCAGGAGGGTGGGAAAACCACTCTCAGCACCTGAAGGGGTGAAGCACCATGTGTCTGCTCTTCACCCTCACCCAGCCCTGCTTACAAAGAGGACATCTCCTCCAGAGCCATTGTAGTGGCTCTTGGCCCCTTTCTAAAGGAAATTCACGCTGACCCCTGAAGATGGTGGTGGTACCTCCTCCACAATCACCCCCTCACTCAGGCACTTTTGAGAAATTTCCCTTTGTTACATGGGGAAGTGCCGATTTATGGATGGAGAGTCAGAACTGTACATGTTTATGTATTTGCAAAGTTTTTCACTCCTTCTCAAACCAGCTAAATGAGGTTAGAAGCTTATAACTGAGCCTTGAAAGGGACAGGAGAAATCCACATAAAAATGCTCACAGAAGTCTTTTATCAGAACTTTATACAGAAGCTTGCTTAAAAAAAATCCCAAGATTTATTAAATGAATGAACATTTTCCCCCTCAGAGTATCTTGATTCATGCCTGAAAGTCTATGTTAAAAAATATTCTACAAACATTACCTCATAATGGCTTCAGCTTTAGTGTAGAGTTTATGTTGTAGTAGAATAAATACCTGAGCAAAATAAACATGCATTACCTGGCTGTTAGAAAAGGAAAAAAAAGTGGTGTTTTGCTCTCTTGCAATGTTTTTCCTCCAGGGTATATTTTTTTTCTCCTAGTACCTAATCAAAAAGGCTCCTTAATACTTTGGTGTTAAGTTATGGCTCCCCTGTCAGAGGATTTTTAGGCAGAAGACAACAAAGGTGTTTCCTTTCCCTCTTAACCTTTTTTTTTTTTTTTTTTTTAGGTATACCATAATTTGGCTGACTACATGATTTGAGTGTCAAAAGGAGGTGTTTGCAAGGTCCATAGTGGCCACAGCTTAGTGGGATGGGCTGTTGTGGTGGTCCCACTTCCGCAACCTAGATGGAAAGCTATGAAAGCTGGGGGAGCCATGCCACAGCCTTGCCATGGCCTTGTCAGAGGAGTCTGCCAGGCCACGTCACCCCACCTTCCAGGTAACTTAGAAATACTGTGTCCAGTCTTGCCTTTTGCAGGCCCACAATACATCCAGCACTGCAACTTGCTGCAGTACTCAGTAGGAGCATTAATTTAGCTCTCAGAAGTGAGGAATACTTGTGCTCTCAAGCCAGTGATATTCAGGCATGTCTCCAGAAATATAATATTCTTCTTAAGAAGGATATTCTCTAATATCGGGCTTTGAGATTTGCAGAGTGATAGCAGTGGAGCCCAAATGAACAATTAAAATTTGGCAGACTACTTTTCACTTCCCATTTAGAATAACAAGAACTATGTCAGAGTTTTATTTGATTAACATTCACTATCTGTAGTGATCAAAGCACTATGTCGAAAAAATTAGCATTTTAGGAGAAGGTCTTTGATAGCCAGCAATAAAATTCTCATACTTAGCCTGAAATCATTCCCATCTGCATTCTTTATTGGCCTATAATTTATGAACTCTCATTAATGAAATCAAACAGATAGTAAGCACACCTAAAGCTTCATCCTAACACAAAATAGACACTCCACATAATTAGGGTAACAGCTACTATTTTACTTCTTTGCTCTGCCCCTCCTGCAATTAGTATGATTCATAGTTCAAGAGGGAAAGAGTCAAAGACTTTTCACATGATACTGCTTTAATCTCACCTTATGCTTTGTAGGTGCCTTCTGAGCAAACTAGGTTCTGACTCTCCCTTCACTGGGAGTCTACCAATTATTATGATTATGTGGATCATGTCCAGGAAAAAAAAACCAACTGGTCACTTCAGCTAGAGTTTTGCCTGCTAAAGGACTTAAATAGTGGTTTTCCTATGGTATCAACAGAATTCAAAGGGCATGACTTGTACAGCAGATACTTTTCTAACATGTATAGTGCCACTGCACACAGTACCTCAGGGAACATGACTATTGACAGCCAGTATACTGCAGAAGTCAGGGAGCACAAAGGGTAAGGAAAGATTACTGTAGCAGGAGTTGGCTTGGAGTATTTTCCAACACTGAGACTACACAGTATAGAACATCCTTTTATAAATATGACCTTTATAATATATTGCAGTAGCTTACTAATGCCATGAGGAATGTTTTATTTGGGTTTATGCAGTTTTAACAAAGACTGGTAAGGAAGTATCCATCATTTATTACTTCTGATGGAAAACTATATTTCAACAAATCAAACTTTTAATAGAAAAACGTCTGCAGAAAATTGTAGGTATTTCACACAAAAAAAGGTGTAAAAAAAAAGTGCACAGTTCATAGCTTTCAGGTGGGGAGTGAATGTTTTCCATTTGGAATTACAGATTAGCTTGCATCTGGGAATGATAATGCGTTTGCCCCTGGTCCCCACCTCTTCCGTGATCCTGGCTCCCTAAGCATAAACACACCTCATTGCACCTGCAGGGATCTTGCTGAAGCAGCCACCTCACTGAGCAGCCAGCTTGGCTGTTGCTTGCGGCGGCAGGGAGCTTGCTTCCTGTCACCCATGGAAATGCAGCAGGAACTGAGCGCTGAGCTCATGGGACGCCATGCCAGGAATAAGGGACTGACTATCTTTTGCCCTGTTTGTCCTTCCAGCTGCAATGAAGTTTCCTCTGTGACCGTGAGAAGAGTGCATGCTGCCTCGTGCACACGTGGCTCACCAAAACCCAGGGCTGCTCCTTCACCAGGGACCGTGAGACCACAGTTGCAGTCTGGGCGAAGTGGCGGCCCCTTCAACAGTGCCTGAAGATTCTCACTGGAAGAAAGGATCTCCCCATCCCCAGGAGCAAGGTACTGCCCGTCCTCATGCCTTTTCCAAACAGGAAAGGCCAACATATCATCATAGTTAATGGTTTCTTGTCCTCCTCAGTGCTCAAAGTACCTGGTTTACAAAGAAGCTGAGAACTAAAGATGGTAATAACAGGGCACTTATTTACACTGAGCAGCATTTGCCTGGGATGTGACAACAGGTGATCACCTTGATGGGCCTAACAGGGTCCTGTTTCCTATCTAATCAGTGATTAGCTGGCCAATATGATTAGGGTGTCTGGCGATAGAAACTAATGGTACTGTTTCCTCTTACTAGAGGAAAGCAGTGAGATGAAAAGCAGAATGGCTGTCAATGCCTCATTGTTTTAAACTGTGTAAACTTGGCTGTGTGTTTGTGGAGGTTTTGCTGTATAGGTGTATCAGAAATGTATTCTGTACATTCACTGCACAACTGAAAGACTGTGCAACAGTACCTGTTGGAGACGCAAGTGTCCCACAGCAGCAGTCACAGGGAAAGAAAGATTCCAAAATATTGTGGCAACCTAAGAAAAACATGTTTTCAGAAGTAAAATTTTCAAAGCAGCTTATAGAAAGCATGAAAGCTGACAATCACTCAATGATTTGCAGGAATTTACTATCTTACAGCCTGTCCATTCTTGCACTGGCAGAAGTGGCCATATTTCTCTTCTGATCTTAATAAGTTATAATATGGAAAGCAATATTTAAAATAAATTTTAAGCAAATTTTAAATACATTTAATGTTTGACAAATTGCTTTTGAGCAGAAAGCAAGCAAAATGGTGCCACCATCACCTGATGCAATAGTGGTTTGCAAGAAAATAGCTGAAACTGAAGTTGCAACAGTAGTGGTTTTAGATTTAGATTACTTGCAAAGGCCTTCTGCAAGAATTATGCAGGTTTTCTGCAACACATTGAGACCCTGAAGTTTTAACAGAAATTAGTAACAATGTACCTGCATGTCAGCTACCTACAACTGTACAAAGAGTATGGAAAGAGTGCAAAAGGTGACTAGGAAAACAGATCCATATCTGGCTCTGTGGGATTGCACCTGTCTCATTTTGTCTGTGAGTGATACCAGACATGAAATGACAGGGGTTTGTCTCATGCACTGAAATATTTGCGAGTTAGATATCTGCCCTGTGCAGTTTCACAGAAATACTGTGAACAGTGGGAACTTACTGCAATGTTACGGACAAGTTTGAACCTTCTTGGCAACAGCTGTGCAGTCACTTCTGCTAAGGAACAATTGCCTTAGCGCTTAATCAGCCAATATGTTGTTTATGACCAATATAACATTAATATATGATACCAGATACTGTCTCACAGAGTTGTGCCTTGAACTGCGAAACTGGCTTGCAGCATTAACAGAAGTACTGAGTATTGTAGCTTATGATAAACATCCCTGAATTTTTCTTGAAACAGCCCAAGAGGCTTTGAAAGCACTAGCATTTTAGGGTGTTTGACTTGCAATTCCAGAGTAAGAGGGAACATTATAGCTGAGGAACTATTTTGGATGCTTCATGAAAAGTTTAAGGAAGGCAGACTTCCCATTAAATTAAAGTTGTAGGTAAAGATGTGCATTGGCAATGAGAAAGCTGAGAATTGCTTGACTGCTAAGGAAGTATTAGCTCCTGCGAAGTGTGTACCACTAGTCCTCAGAAACCTGTTTCAAAGAAGAATTCAAGTTTAATGACAATAAGTTTTGAATAGTCACAGCATTCCCACACAGAATTCCCAAAATTAGTTAGGCAGATGAATCATCAAGGGCAGGCTGTACCGTTTTAACCCAAACCTTTAAAGCCTGTTGTCAAAACCATCATCTCAGCATCTGAGTGTGCTGTGCGTGATGCTATCACACCAAGTAGATACTCGCCATCATTTAGAAGCTTATTGATCCACTTTTCAGAGTATATAAAACCAGGCTATTGAAGATGCAGTGCAAATAGTACAGTCCACACATTGTAAGGCAGGAGCACCGTAGTTCTGCTGGTCTCCAGTATAAAATAGCAAATTTAATCAATTTTGTAGTCATGAGAGACCATTTGGGCCATATGTTTGTTAGCCTAACACATCAAACCCTTTTTTTTGCCTGGCTGAGGGCGTGCACCCTGACCAGTACTATCTGTGCTGCTGCGAGCTGCTGGCCCTGGTAAGCAGCTGTATGTATCCCTCTGGCAACGGCTGTTAATGCAAGTCTGAAGAGCAGCGTGTACGGCGACTGGCAAGAAACTGTGAGAGTAAATCATCGTCTGCTGGTTAAGCCCGCTACAGTCAATAGCTATACGAGGACGATATGTATTAACTGGGTATGTATTAAGTGAAGCGCAGGATCCCTTCCAGCCTTTGTAGAAAATCCTTCTGATGAAAAAGAAAAGCCTTTTGTGTCACCAGCTCACCAAATAGCCATCTCATTCAAACCATCAGCACTGCTCTCCTAAATTCCTGCATTATTTTCCATGCTTAAAGAGCACATGTGTTGACTGGCAGCAGCTGAGACGTGCTAAAAGCCATCCAAGAAGCATGAAAAGTGGCATCAGACTGTGTGAGCCTGCAATAATCCATTAATCTTTTCGAAAACATACTTTTATTTAGGCAGACTTTGGTTATTCGATTTGACACATATTTCACATACTACATAACTGATCATTATTGTGTAGCTGGCTAATCCTCAGTTTGAGGAAGGATTGATTTTTGCACTCATATAGAAATGCTGTCAACATAAGCACTAAAGGTCTTTGTTTCTAAGTGCATGATACACTTTGTTTTAACAGCATTATCAGAGACTTGATATAAATAATAGGTAGATTTACATAGAGGGGAAAATGTATATACTGCGAGCACAAAACTGCAACACAGCTAATGATTGAAGTAGAAATGGGTTTGGTTCTCTATGAAACATTCACTCCTGTGCTTGGAGGTAGATGACAGGTCTGTTCTAGTAGGCATTTAAGCATTTCTGTAAAGGCAAACATAGAATCACAGAACCACTTAGGTTGGAAAAGACCCTTAAGATCAAGCCCAACCATTAACCTAGCACTGCCAAGTTCACCACTAAACCATGTCCCTAAGCACATCTACATAACTTAGTAGGAATAAAACTACAGAAGAAATATTAATTTAGGTCTATTTTGATGCATTTAGGCCTAAACAACAAAATTTTAAAATCTTAAAATTAGAAGTAAGGATGCAGTTTTAATGTAAGTGTTCACAGAACAGCATACTTTTGGCCAGCTATGTAGCATTTTCCTTAAAATATTTTTCACTAACTTGAAAAAACAATGCCCACTAGATATTACAGAATTAATCAACATTTTTTACAGGTTTCCAGACTAGTAGAAAGTAGGTTATAATGAGGTCACTGAAAGTTAGTTATTAACACTGGCTTTTTGGTGAGCATCTCTTAACTAGGTCTTTAAGTATATTTTTCTTTTTAAGTTCTCAGAATGCAGTTTCACAATTTTTTTCTAATGACTGTGTTTTAATCACTGTTCAAGTCACTGAAAGACTTTCAATTTCCATTAACAGAACTGAACTCATTACCAGGGCACAATGATGCTTCAGCCCAGACCACACGGTAGGATCCCATTCTGTTTCTGATGGTCCTTTTTCACCTATGAATGAATGCTGAAAGTCCAGGAGGTAACTGTATGCCATCTGCACAGGGATCTGGGAGAGTTTTTGAGGTACCCATTCTACATCAGCTGTTTCAGAAGTATGTTTCTCCATCTGAAGATCAGGCCTTTTTAATCTGCCTATTTAAATATGTACTTAGATATTTAATTCTAAGCTGCACACATTCATTCTTGCTAACTGGATGCACAGAAGTCACTGATAAATTCAAATGATACTAGTTTAAAAATGTGCACGCACCTTTACATTTTGTGACAAGCTTCTAGTGGCCATGGCTGCAGGTCTTATACAAAACTAAAATAAGTCTAAATAAGTTATTAGGTAATGAGCTTGAATAACATTTTTACTGCTTCATTGATATAACCGTTTTATAATCATATTTGCTTTGCTCTCGCACACCATATATAAAAATAGTCACCTTCTTAGCTTTTGGAAGAACGCAATCATGTCCAACTCCTAGGACATTATAACACTTTTTCTCAGTAAATCAGACCTAGATAAGAACCATGGCAAACCCTGAGACTTGCTGTACTGTCCAGATGATGAGATTTCAGTATGGGGCACTTAAATGGGTGTTCTTTGTCATGAAAGTGATGTGAATTTTCCTGTTAAAATGCAATTCTCATGATGATAACAGTACACAAAAACCTCTGTGTGGTTGATCAGCACAAAGTTTATACCACACTTAGACTGTATTTTAAAACTTAGTGAAGGACTTTACTTATGTGCAGGTCTGGGGTTCTGCTTTGCACTATAATGATTTCACCCAGTGGGAATGTTAATTTGCACACATTATCCTATTATCATGCCTCTCTCCAGGCTTTATTAGCTTAAGTGCAATGCTGCGTGAACTTAGCTAGACTGCCTTCAGACACGAGTTGGTTCATGCACAGCTAGTGTGAAAATCATTGGGTCTTGGAGCTTTGGGGGTTGTTCCCATGCATATTTTTCTATATTGGCCCTTGTATGTTTTCATTACAGTCTATGCCCACTAATACTATATTTTGCCCTTTACTCAAGGAGAGTCTCATCAATGTATTATATATTAATCAGAATTATTAATCAGTAACTTGTCCTGCATCAGTACACGCCAGCATTTGTAAATAGAAAAATGCGAATCATTTTATACACTCCAGATGGGATGTGGATTATAAGGGCAGTAAAAACTGAGCAGAGTAGCAGAAATGAAAAGCTGGGCTAGTGTTTCATCTTTTATTTAAGCCAAATTGGTCAGTAATTTATACTGACTGCAGGGAAGAGGTGAGAGAATGTGAAAGTTGTTTGATGACAAAAAGTGGAAATCTCTCTTCATCCAAATACTGCTTGGGTAATGGCTAGCTTAAGTTTATCATGAATTGATTATCTTCAAAGGTATCAAATTAACTTAATCTCGCCCCTTGAGTCCCAGGCTTGTCTGACAGATCAGATGCCAATGATATCAAATACAGTGTTATGGGTACTTGCTCGCTTGAAGCCATATTGATCTACCTTTTGTATCCCCTGCAAAGTTGGTTCCTGAACTGAACCCCAGAGATACGGTCACAGTGTGATAGGTGCCTGTCCCGGGTCAGCCAGTCCAATGGGAGCTGCTGTGCAGAGGTGGCAACGCACCATTGGTGCCTCTGGTAGCGTGAAACAGTTTCTTACCAACATTTTTGTGACTCTGATACAGGGTGCCTGAAGACCTAGAATCGCTGATTCTAGTTGCAAGAAGGTGTTGTCCATAAGAATTATTAGTTTGTTGTTTGTTGTTTTATTGCAATCTATTAGTGCAATGCAGAGCACCCTACAGGCACAAATTACAGTCCTCGCTGTGGTCATAAAACATTGCAATCAAAATTTCAAAAGATATTGGGCAGGTATCCAGCGTTAGATCCACCTTTCTTTAGGAAAAGTCTCTCTCTACCAACGTGCCCTACCCCAATTCACTGTGAGCTAAGCTCTCCCCACCCTGAATAACAGCACTAATTAAGAAAGTTTTTGGCTAATTACATTTCATACTGCCGCTTAGGTTGACCTAATTTGTGCTTGGCAGGCTCTGTAAGGAAAGTTAGTCAGTGAAGAATAAGACACTGTGTTGCAGTAAACAACTCAATGCAGGCAATATCTGGGCAATCTAAAATAGACATTTGTATCTCTTCGAAGGTAAAAACACAAAATGGTGTTTCTTTGTTGTTAATTTTATAAGCACTTTCTAGGGCAAAATTAAATGGTGTATTTATTGTAGCACAAACACTGCCTGAGATGTGTGCAGAAAACTGGTGAATCATTTCCTGTTTGCTGCATTGTCGCTTCACAGCTTTCCCACAGCAAGGGGAATGATGTTGCCCAAAACAACCTACAAAGCACATCTGGGCACCAAGTTTCATTTAATCTCCCGGATCCCTCTTGGCTGTGGAGGACTATGCGCAGCAGCGTGCACGGTGTGCTGTGCGCTGGTGCAGGCACAGTGGCCAGGGAGGGGAGTGGAAGGAGCCAGGCAGGGATCAACGCTCCACCCAGCCTTGCTCTTTCCTACAAACCTGCACAATGGGAGATGGCACTGACTTGATGATGCAAATGACTTGATGAAGCCCACTTTCTCTTCGATGCTGCAGATAATAAATTGTTAGGGGGAAGAGGGAGCCTTAAGCTCCTTTCCTGGCTTATCTGATGTCCTGGTTTCAGCTGGGATAGAGTTCATTTTATTTCTAGTAGCTGGGATAGCGTTATATCTTGGATTCAGTATGAGAAGAATGTTGATAACACACTGATGTTTTCAGTCATTGCTCAGTAGTGTTTAGTCAAGGATTCTTCAGCTTCTGATGCCCAGCCAGCAAGAAGGCTGGAGGGGCACAAGAAGTTGGGAGGAGACACAGCCAGGGCAGCTGACCCAAACTGGTCAAAGGAATATTCCATACCATGGGACATCATGCCCAGTATAGAAACTGGGGGGAGATGCCCTGGGAGGATGGCTGCTCAGGGACTAACTGGGCATCGGTCGGCAAGTGGTGAGCAATTGCATTGTGCATTGCTTTGTGTATTCCAATCTTTTTATTAGTATTGTCATTTTATTATTGTTATTATTACCATTATTAGTTTCTTCCTTTCTGTTCTGTTAAACTGTTCTTACCTCAGCCCATGAGTTTTACCTTTTCCCTTCCGATTCTCTGCCCCATCCCACTGGGTGGGTGGGGAAGTGAGTGAGCAGCTGTGTGGTACTTAGTTGCTGGCTGAGGTTAAAGCGTGACACCTGGCATGTGGATTCCTGTTGCAGTCCAATGCAGGGATCTTCAGCAGTTCTTACACCCACACAAAATGCTACTGAAGTTGAGCCAGGAATGACACGATTGCATTAGCAGGGCCTAAGTCTGAGCAAGAGTCATGACATGTGTGGCTGCACTATGTCACATGAAGGAATAGAGGTATCATGCTCACTGCTCGCTTTGCTGAAGTGCTGCTTGAGGGCCAGCAGCAAATACTTAGTCACAGAAACGTTAGTCAAAAGAGGCCTGTGAAGATCATCAACTCCAACCTCTCTCTGGAAGTGGGACTGCCGCCAGTGCTGGTTGATCAGGTCAGCTGTGACTTTGGTCGAGTCCTGGAAACATCCAAGGACTGAGACTCCACAGCCTCCCCAGGCAACCTCTTCTAGTGCTGCACTATCCTCCTAGTGAAAACATTTTTTTTGTAATGTCCAACCTGAACCTCCCATTTGTGGCTATAGCCACATGTTATATCATCTGCCAGCTCTGAGAGGAGCTTGGTTTTCTTACCTGCTTCTGACATGTCAAAATCCTTACTAAAGTCAATATATACCCCATCCAGCACTCTCCTCCCATCAGTATAGGCAGTCATTTCATCACAGATTGCAGTCAGGTTTGTCAAGGAGGATTTGCCCTTGGTTTACTTTTCTGTCCATACGGATGGGAAATTATTTCCAAGAGGACATGCTCCATGATCTTTCCAGGGACTGAGATGAGCCTCACTTGTCTACATTTCCTCCTCCCAAGTCCTCCTTCTTGCCTTGCTTAAAGATGGATGTAACATTGGCCTTTTTCTAGTAAGAATCCAAGATGCCACTCCCCCAGTTTCACCATGGTTTTCAGCTCAGCAGTTGTTTAGTAACTTTTCTAAAAGCCACTCACAAGGACTGTGTTTTATACATGCTCTACAGACTGCCATCACTTCAAAATCATTCCTGATGCTATTCAAGATACCAGTTTTCCCTTGTAATTGGCTGCCTAGTTGGAACACAAGTGGAAAGCCATTGAAAGAGGGGATAGTTATGCAGAGAGAAAATTAACATAGGCTGATGATAAGCACTGCCTATCTTCTTTTCACTAAATAAAGCTTAACATTTTCAGCCTTTAAGACACATTTCAAAACTTGGCTATTTGTTCCTGTTATTTTACTACAGGAGCCCTGTGCTTTTTCTTCTTTTGGGGGGGGGAATATAGACTGTTTAGTGCTTTTGCAACCAACTTGCCATAATTTAATTTACACTTCTTTTTTGCGTACTAGCAACAGAGTTTTATGATAGAAGCATTTTCTAAATTACAGCAAATGAACTTAATGGCTATTATGCTTTACACAAGTTAAATTCTCCCTCCCAAAATATAGAGTTTACTTAATATAATTTAATTAATGTTTTGGACATGCAGAATGCATACATACATTATATAGTTGAGTGTAAAAAACCAGGAAACACTCCTTATATGACTTCACCTTGCCATTCATATATCACATAATAATGATGCTAAATAACAGTTGGCATATAGGAATTTACATCACAGAAGGATTTTTTTTATATAACAAGTGTTTCCTTAGTCTCTTAAGTCCCAGATGTGGTTCTTAAATTTTCTTCTTGCTGTACATCTGATGTAAATCTTAGTCAAACCGTCGCTTCCTTCCTATATTCCTTCTATCCCTTCTGATATCTGAAATCCATATCTGAAATTACAACATTAAAAAATGAAATTGCAGAAGCTGACAAGGTCAATCAATCATATTTACCTAGGTTGTTTTAGTAAATAGACTTCCCTCTGACAAATCAACCATTACATCAGTTAATGGAAATAAAAGAATTGTATGTGAAAAGTCTGCTCTGGTCTTTGTATATGACCTCAGCTTTTGCCTATTGAATCACTTGGTAACATGCATGCATAGGTTCTGTGGAGGTGTGTAGTATGCCAGTTATCAAAATGTAACTGCCAGCTTTCCGCTGTTCCTCCTTCAGAGCCAGTTTAATCTAATTTTGTAGTGTTCTCCTCCCAGTGAGCTCCCAGTGAGCTGTCCTGCCCTATGCACGCTCTTTCCAAGTCACAATATCATGAGATGATGCCAGAAACAAAGCAGAATGTCAAACAATATGAGGAGAGCAAAATATTTTTGCAGTGCTGTAGAAGTCACACATGCAGTATGCATTGCATGGACATACACGGACTAGGTATGTGGAACTTACTGGAACTGAAATCTTCTCCAGGTTTAATCCTGTTCAGATTCTCTACCACATATACAATCAACAGCTTGTGCTCTGACCTAATAGTTACAGCTCACTAGAAGTAAAACCAGTAACTGTACAAGAAAAAAAGAGAAGCCAGAGAGGCTGAACAGTGAATAGGAATTTCTGACAGTACTGGGTGTGTAAGAGGGAAAGAGAGCGTGAGCAAGACAGAGCCTCTCAAATTCTGAAGGTAGTAGCCCAGTTTTTCAGAGGCATAGCTCATTGCCTGCACCCATGCAGCAACCCTACTCTTCCCTGTAATCCTGTCAGCTGTAATAAAAGGAGAAATGAAACATTTTGCTATCCCCAGCCACTGTGTTCAGATAGCTCTTGTCAGGTTTCTACCCTGATGGTTTCTTGCAGAGTTCACCACTTTCCTTTTTCTTTTCCCTAAAGGAATAATGCCCTATTGTTATCCTGCTCCTGAAGACTTTCCAAGATGATGTCAGGTGAGCACACAGCGTTCCCCATGCCAGAAGTCCTCCTTCCCTGCATTATGTAGGGTTCATTGTCATGTCACAGACAATTACTTTATCTGATTCTTGTCAACATGCAGTCAGACAGGAATTCTTTACCTCCAAAACTGCCTACTCGGCACCATCCTCTGATGACTTTGTTCTCCTTTCAGCCCGTCTGGAAGGAATGAATGGGGTGGAAAGTAGACAACAAGCTCGGTTTCAAGCCATTGCTCTCAGGGATGAGCTGGGAAGCTCTCCAGAAGGATATCTTGCACAGCTGGAGCTCTGGACTCCCGCAGAGCAACTCTGAGAGCCCAGCACCGAGGAAGGCAGGTGGCCTGAGAAAAAGTACTTGAAAGCCTTTGTATTTCCTTAGCAGCAATGGAAGGAGTAAAGCCCCCCAAGCAGTAGCCGGGTTAAGCTAGCAGCATGCAGGACATGCTCCACAGCCCGTGTTAGGCAGCCATTCTGACAGCACTGTGACAGGTCCATCACCTGTGTCACCAGTCAGCCCCAGGCAACAGCAGAAAGGCCAAAGTCCAGAATTTACATCCACCCAAAATGTGAATATCCATTGTGCTAAACATTCTGGGTCATCCCTACATCTGTGCAAACAAATGGGGAAAAACTTGGTGCTTTGCTTTTTTATTCTCATTCTTGCATTATTTTTCTATCACCTAAAACAAAGTCAGCTGATTTGTGTGAATTCCAGCTTAGATAAAATAAACTTATAGGTAATTCCCTGCCTTTTGTATAGCAGCATGTGAATTAGCTAGGCATCCAATGCTGACCTGACACATCCATAACGGTGGCATGAAGTCAGTGGATCTATTTGCAGAGTGGCATATTACTCAATTTAAGGGCAGAAGAGCAGGCAATGAGGCCATACAAAATCTGACTCATTTACCTATAAATCAGCTTATGGTTAGGAAGATATTTATTTACTGATATTTGGCCACAATCAGTAAGAGAAGCAACAAGAACAAGTGATTACATGACTGCTGCAGTCTCAGAAAAGGTTAAGGTTTGATGTTGATACTTTGCCACACAGGAACGATCAAATTTGTTTTCAACAGCTTTTACTCCAGGTGATTAGATGGGGTGAGACAGGCTTGTTACTAGTAAACCATTTATCTCTCTTTTCAAAAACAGTACACAACATCTATGAAACATAACTGATCAGACACACCCTGTAGGAGATACACCCTTCCTACCCTTGTAAACCAGCAAAATCTACATTTTCATCTCAGACCAATAGCATGAACCATGCTGGATGCTCAGAGCCAGCATCTCACCACATGTAAACCAAAGTAGCTCCTCTCAAGGCAGTGGAGTAGTGCCAGCTGTGCCGTTTCAGATCAGATCTACAAACCTCCATACATGTGCTGGTCTGCCTACAGGAGCAATCTGAAATTATCCACTTGCAGAAGTAAGCCTTCAAAATATGTAGAAAACATATTGTGCAAAAAAAATTGTGCTTGTCAGGAGTCATGAATCCAGGAGTCTTTACACCAAAAGCAACTTTTACTTAGTCCTCTTGCTTAACACAGGCCAAAAAATGTCATCAGCAGTTCCTCAATTAAGTGTGATGCATTGTACTTGAATCTGGGTTTGCTTATCTAGATTTCAGGTATCTACACTAATATCTACAATTACTATTTTATGTATTACAATGTCTTACAAGCAGGTACAAATAGAAGAACCATGAAACATAGACTATGCTGTCTGTAAAACAGCATCCCATCCAAGAAATTGCCTTGTAGGAACTCTAAACCTTTTAAAACATGAAATAATATTATTTTCTTGAAATTTAAAGTGGTTTAGCACATTGACTTGCCCTTCCAATCAAATATAACCAACAGACACATAGTTCAAAAGAGCTGTCCTTCTCATTTGTTAGTAATTAAGGGTTTCCCAGAAGAGTGGCACAGTTTATTGGAGACTCCCCAGCTCTGCACTCCTTGAGTACAGATCCAGAGGAAGGGAGAAGTAAGCCTTCCCCATGAGTAAAATCCCTTGTCTCCAAGGAGAGTGGTACTGTGTCTCCCAGAAGGGACATGGCCCATGGGATAGCACATTAGGGAAGAGTTCTATCCCACTTCTGCACCCAGTTTAATGCTGGAGTTGCATCCATCAACCCATAACAGTTCCTCAGAGGATGAGATGCTCATCTGCTATAGACCACCATGGTTTGCTGATCTAGCATCACAAAGCATCACGCATTGACTAAGGATCTTGATGGCATTATGCTTAACACCTAAAAACTTTGAAGAGAGACAAGCATATGTGCCTACATACATCTTAATATACAGACATTGTTTAAATAGTATCCCCCTCAAAACAAGCAAAGTAAAATAAGGCTGAAATTCTCGGGTTTAGCTATTATACTTTCTGATGTGTCTTTAGTTTGTTTTCTGTTATCATTGGTCTTTTAACAACTCGGGTAACCAGCACAGTATTGTGATGGTTTCGTAAATGCAGACAATGTGGTATTAGGAATATTGTGCCTATATCTTTTTCAGAGGCTGTCCTTGATTTCTTTGCTGCCCCTCGTTTGCTGCAGACCACCAAGGACTGGCACTTCCCAAAGTGCTGTCATCACGAGAAAACATGGCTGCCTCTTCCTCCAGGTTCAGTCAACTATCTGATATTTGGAAAGGTGGAAGGAGGAAGTGAAAGAAATGGGATTATTTTGTTTTCGCTACTCTGACATATCTGGTATCAGGCTTTTTATCAGTCCCCCTTGCCAAAACTTAACTATGTACTTAAAGTTTGAAAGTATCTATTATGTAACAAACCACCATGGTTTATTGGGTGCATATGTATTGTGATACACCACACAGGCCATATATCATTTACCTGGCAGACCATAATCATTAATCCTGCTAAACGGTTGATGCAACTTGTGTGAGGTTGATGGCTGTGCATGGGCACAAAACCTCAGTTCTTCCACTCAAGCGGTGCCCAGGGAACCTCCTGCCCTGAGACGCAGGGTCCAGGCAGCACGGACCTTCCTGCCTGCACCACCTTCCTGAGGCCTTGCCCAAACAGGGCAGCAGTGAAATGCCGAGCAATGCAGCCTGCCACCTCTTGTAAATCTCAGAAATTTATACTCACAAGGGATGCAAAAGCAAGTTTGTAGTCATAAAGAGACATAACACTGATTGCTTTACACGGTGAACTGAACTTTCTTCTAAACAGTAGTGACCAAAAGGCAGTAAAGTAATGACTGACAGAGCTGTGTTGCCTTTTTACAGCCAGGAGGCTGATAACAGGCTTTAAAACAGTTCTCAAGAAGTGAACTTCAGTCAGTAAGGGAAAACTTCCAATAGTATCTTATAAAAGCAATTCTTCTGTTGGTTTAAAGTTTTACCATCATGTGAAACAAAAACCTGAAGTCAGTGGCAGATTTATAGTTAGAAAGTATTCTACATAAATACTATGACCTTTCTTTGTGGTGGATATATCAGACAGCTACCTTCACAAGGACTATGATGACAAAGCATGAAGACAGCTTAGCTTCTTGCAGAAAAACCTTAGAAGGAGGCAGCTCTTAACAAATGCATGTTTGTGAGATGAAGGCATTTTGAATATTTTCATAACCTGTACACAAGAGAGGGAACACACAGTAAAAACGTCGTGCCGGGGCTGCCGAGGGTACGAATCTCACTTCAACGCTTCATTTTGGGACCAGCCCAATACTGGTACACTCCCTGACTCCCACTGTAGCGTGCAAGAGCAGGAGAAGTTCTGGGTTGGGGCTTGGCAAGCTGGTAAAGGACAAAAGGCACATCATCACCTCTGCAAAAAAGCTAGAATATGACCAGAGATAAGTAGGGTAAACGAGAACACCATTAGACCTGGTTAGAGCATATGATCCTTAATTACTATTTCTAGAACGCTTTGATGTCCTTAGGGAGAGAGTATATGAAGTTCAAAACAAGTAGCTAATAAGTGAGATTTTCAAAAGCATTTAAATAGCGAAGGAGTTCCAGAGACCGCTAAGTTACATAGGTAGCTTTGAAAATTCCCCCTCAAGATAATAAATGTATGTCCCACTATTTGTTAAAAAGTCTTTCTTCTCCAGTGGCGCGGTATTACTTATACATATTTTGTAGTCATGTTTCTGTTCTCTGACTAACTGAAAGCATAGCCTCAGTGTATATGTATGTTGTGCAATAGCAGATTTGGAATTTGCATTTTTTAGATTACCAGACAATAAAAAAAAAATAGAGATTGCACAGATATGCACCACCCTTCATTAGAGGCAGCGATATTCTCTCCCACCCAGTCCTGCCCAACCAAGACAATATTGCACATACGCCTCCAGACAATGAGACTACCACACCTTTTTGCCTCTAATTAAAATTATTAAGTCGAGAAGGAAAGAAATGCATTTCAGTCTGTGCTTGTTGGACAAATGTCTTGATAAAACTGAACATGTTCTGATGCTGCCCACCATCTGTTCTTATAAATACTTCTTAAAAACACTGAACAGAAAAATAGATTTGTCATCACTGACTTTCACCAGTTTATACCAACTCTGCCCTCAGGTTTTTCTTTACGCAGATGAATAAACATCCATAGAATAGGAAAAAAATTTCTCCCATTAAAACAATTTGGCATGTGACACATTTCAGTAGAAAAGATTCAAACCTAATGCATGTAGAAAGCTGACTACGTAGAGCAATGAGGATGTCTTTACTGAGGACAGTATTTTAATGGGGCAATCTTGCTTTTCCTCTCTCAACCCATTCCTTACATATTCTCAGTGCTTTCACTGTTAGATAAGTCATCACAGAAGCACAGCAACTCCCTGGCTTTGACATAGAGGTAACTTGCATAGTGCTGCAGCCGTTCAGGCATCAAAACAGCATGCATCTTCCCAGCTTCCCTTTGCTGCTGGGAATTTGAACACCTGCAAGAAAATATGCCTTTTCCATTAGTGAGTTAAAAAAACCCACCCAGACTTAACCATAGCATCTAGTCCTGTCATGATTCCCAGTATATTGCACCTGATACAGTGAAGAAATCCCAGCTGATGCAATACAGCAGTTCAGCCGTTGATAAATATGAGTTCACAAGAATGTCAATGCTGTTTCTTATGCAGACTCCCCATTGAATTTTAGGTCCAGTCATCATCCCCAGGCTTACTGTGGGCTATTTTAACTAATTTGCCATTAGTACCTTTCTTAAAAGCTTCACCTCAGGTACAATGTTATAGTCAATGGTGTTTGTAAGACAAAGGAAAATGGAGTTTTCCTGAGGCTGGTGCTCATCTCTAGAGACATTGTTCATCATTGCTTGAAAAACAGGTATATATCCTATGACATGCAGGACTAAATGTGAGCTCTTTTTCCATAGATAATTGCAATTAATTCTTATTTTTTCTAACTACTCTTCTTCTCACAGAAGCTCCTCCCAATAGACAAGTGGGAATTAGCCCAGGTATTTATAAAATTCAGCTTCACAAAAGGGGCGAATAAATGGTACGAGGTATCAGCATAACCCCATCGTAAGAAGGTCAGAAGTGGCTCACACAGGTGCAGGTACCTAATTCCTTTGGGCTTGACTTCCAGCAGTACAGAGGCCACTCCTTGTTTGGCAATTTTTGGTGAGATAAAGGCTGAGTGTGAAGATTTCCGGAATACCAGGACTATTAAGAAAAAGCTGCTCAGCTGATATTAAATCAGTTGCAGGAGTGTTGGTACTAATCCTGGCAAAGACCCGTGGCATTCCAGGTCATGTGAGGCCAGGACTGCTCAGTCAGGAGCAGTTGCACCCCCTTCTCAAGCCAGTGCAAAGCTCTGCTCCCTGCCAGAAGGGACAAGAAGAACAAGAATAGGATGGAAAAATTTCTAATACCAACTACAAGAAGTATGTGATTGTTTTGAACTGCAGAGATACAAGGAGGTCAAAAGGAACAGCAGCATCATGTCTTTAAATGATAACAAGTACTTCTAAATGGGTTCTAGCATAGAGCGTGCACAAAAATGTGCCTTTTACAGTCTTCTATGAATTAAAAGCCACCATTTGCAAATTCTCCCTAGAAATTTCTTAGGAGCAGGCTTTCCTCTGCAATTTCTGGTACCATCCATTTCAGGTTAGACTGGAAATATTGTGAAAGAGGCTCCCGACTTGCTAACATACCAGGCTCTCTCAGGCTCTTGACTCCCTCATATTCAAATCCACAAACTTCTCAGGAAGTACAGATATATAAGAGACTGAGGCTGTTATCTTGTAAGACTGAGGACATTAGACTGGCTTCAAAAGTCAGAAACAAAACTTTGCATCATTGCCAAGGCTTTTTCTATGCCAGCCAAGGTGAGAATAAAGAGGAAAGGTGAGGGTGAAAATAGGCATTTGATTGCAACTGGGATTTGTTTCTCTTTTTTTCTCCATACGCTGAAGTTTTTGTGGTTTTTTCCCCTCCTTTCCTTATTTTCAGTTGCATGCAGGTTACATAGTAAAGTGAATATTTTAAGCTATCCAAAGCTTTCTGAAGGCAATGGGAAGGGATTACACTAACTGCAAATATGCACTGGGTCAATCCATGGATTAATATGACCTTTTTGGAAATGTAAGTGCATAAGATGTTCCAAATATAACTTCATACATTTCAGTTACTTCACACCATACCTTGTTACTGCAGCATAAGGGCATCTCGGATGTTGGTTAGAGTTCACAGTTTCCCCTCTAAAAATCTCAAAAAGTACACACAGAACTTTGTTTCAAAATTCTGGAAAAAAAACCCAAACTAAAAACAAACACCTTCTCAAATATCTGAAGTTCCGAACTTCTCCCAGATTTGCATCCTAGAACCACAAAGCAAGAAGCTGAAAGTGCAGTAAAAGAACACAGAAAGAGATTGACGCCTGTTTTCTCTTCACCTGACTGAAATAGGTAGTACATTCTGACATTAATTTCTAATTTACAGAGGCGTTCATAATTCTTTTATACGTATGCACACACAAACATACGTATAAACATACAAATGTATGTATGTAGCTGTGTATGTGTATATATGTATCAGTACATAAAAGTTGGAATCAAATAAAATATAAACAGTACTTTTGGGGCCCAATGCACTACTCATCATTGTCAATGGCATCCAGAAAATATCTTAGAGCTACACCTGTACCTTCTGGCACAATTATATAAGTAAGTTTCTAACAGACTCTAAAACACTTGGATAGGCATGAGCAGAACAAGAATTATTCTGATCCATGTTTCTTATTAGGAACATAAATTGTTGGTTGGGCTCATAGAAATTTTAATAAAAGTGCCCTTTAAAAACACACAGTTTTGTAAAAACATTTAATAATCGGATGAGACATTTTTCTATTTCAGATTTTCCAAATGTTCTGAGGCTGTTCTTTCCTCAGTGTCCATTAGACTATGACAGAAGGAAAACTAGTGTTAAAAGAAGCTTTTTCTGTGGGTGGGGGTTTTTTTTATTTTTCACTTTTCTTTCTCCTTCTTTCACCCTGCTTTGTTATTCTGCAACCTCTCAAAGCTTCCACATATTTGGAAGCACTACTGTGGGAACAGGAGGAGTTTTGAGTAATGACAGAGTAACATCTGTTAATTTCATTTTCCTTTCTGCCACTTAGATTTTTACAAACTTCAGAAGGTTCAGAAAAGTTACAGAAGAATGAAAGAAAAATACATATTTGCTTGTTGCAAGAGGGAAGAAAAAGCTTGACCCGCCTGCAATTACCTTGTATTTACTGGAAAAAGAAGAAATTAAAAGAGGAAAAGAAGAAAATGTAAAACTAGTATTTTGAGTTCGCAAATTTTTTCATAAGTTGAAAAAGAAGTTAAATACCCCAAAAGCTTCCTTTTTTAAATTAAAAACTTTAAAAAAACCCCACTTTTTCCATTTCTAGCTGGAGGTGTGGTTCCAGCTTCCACAGAAGCAGTCATGTAACTCTTTCCTGAACTTCTGCACAGTTTTTAAAGACTTTTCATCTTTATTGCCTCTGAATGCCCAGCCTTTTTTTTTTTTTTTTTTTTTTTTAAATGAGCCTCATTAAATCCATGTGACTCATTAGTGATGATGGCTTAGCTTGGGACAACATTGGTGGTTTCCTAGCTTTCTGTCCTGGCTTTCTCTTGGCAGTTCTTCCTTTTGCTCCAGGGGTAACTCAGCAGCACGTGAAGCTCCTTCACCACTCAAGTTTGGAGGAAACAAGGACCCATTTCAATTTCCCTTAATACACCTGCCTCTAATTTATGGCAGCTCAGCAACTGCTCCTGAGTAGCCAAGATACCTCTGCAGCGGAGGCAAAAGCCTCTGAGAGAAGAGGAGGGCAGGTTTCCTGGCTGAAATCAAAGGTACAGGCTAGGTACATTAGCACATGCCATGTGTCGCATTAAGGAAATTTGAGGAGTAATGCACTCAGTAAAAACAAAATGGAGCTTGGCAGTGATCTAAATATTTGGGGAGTGAGGGAGGGGGAAAGAGAAGGTGCTACAGAGCCATTAAGAGTAGTCAGATCATCATTCAGATCTGGAAAAAAAAAATGCTTAGGAGGAGGTCCCAGGGAGATACAAAATTAACCCTTGACAGTATATTCAGAATGTGCCACTGTTTTTATTAAAGTCTAGGTAAAAGAGAATACATTACTGCTTTAACAAGTAGCCCAGCCCTTTGGCTCGAAGTATACTATTTTTAAAATGGCAGGGGTCAGTACACAGAGAAAGCATTGGGGGATGTTTCACCACAACTTTCAACACAAATCACTTGAAATCTATCCTCTGTCTTAAAGATCATGCCCATGAAAGTTCTCCTCATCCTGTAGCAAACTATAAAACAAAGCCATGGTCCCCTGGCTTTGTGACTTAAAAAATGAAGTGAAAGAAATAAGATTGCTCAGCTGATCTTCTAGATTTAAAGAATTAAATCCTGTATTTACATGTAGGCCCAAAAGAATTAAACAAATGCAGAGGAAGGGAACATTCTTTGGAGATATGGCTGATTATTTTCCTAACCTGATGTGTCACTGGCAGCCTAGATGCTACCCTTAGAAAGAATGTGGCCTTACAACACGTATCTTTGTACATCCAGTTCCTTTTTTAAAAGTCTTTGTTTTCTCAAACTGGTATTTGAATTGTATTCAGCACCCAACATATTTCCTGAGAAAAAAACTGTGTGTTGGTACAGGAAGCTGCACAGGTGACAGTTTAATTTAGAAAAGAATAGCAATGTGCAAATACCACATTAAAAATTGATTCTCTGAAACAAATAGCTTTGCTCTTATATTTGCCTATCCTATATTTTACTCTCATTTTCATGAGACAGTTTTCCTAGGAGGTTCTCCAGGTCAGCAAGTGAGTGTGCTTAGCCTGTCTTGTGGGGCTCCTAAGAATGTTTGGCAACAGGCTTCTGGTTCGTCAGCATGAGTTTAAGCAGTTGGGGGGGTGGGGGAATGACAGTAAAAGAGGTTCTGTCGTCAGATCTTGTACCGGGACATGGCTGTCTCTAACAGCAGGGCTGATCTCTCTAGGGAACCACACAGGTCTAAGCAACAGCTCAGAGCACCATAAAGGCTAATTTAACATTACGAATGCATTCAGCACGGTACGTCAGGTATGAGCATTTGTAATTGTTTTTTATATTAATATGAGGTTGGGTTTCTTTGAGGAGTTATAAAGTTCTGGCTCGAGAAGAAAAATGCAGTATTAGAGACTGCATCTTTCAGTGCTGAATCATCTCAGACAGAGAGTCTGAAGAAAAGATTGCTGTTGAGTGCTTGTATATATTGTTAGTTAGACGTGGTCTTGCAAATAAATGCCTTAAGTATAGAGAGCAGCCACTGGATACCACAAGAAGCAAACCAATGCTGCATGCCCTATAATCTTGTCTTTAATCCACTGTTGATAAATCCTGCAGAAAACTATTAAAGCAAACATTAGCAAGTTAATCCATGTAAGAGAGAGGAAGAAACAAACAGGCAGAAGCACTTTATGTTATTGATGAATTTGCTGTCATGAAGACTGTATTGTCTTGCTTTCACCACCAGTTTGTAACTCTCAGCCACGCATATACAAGGGGGTTTTGGCCTAGTCACTTTTACATTCCTGGTAATCTCTGGTCCTTTGTGATTTTCACTTTGTTTTTTATATCATACCAAATAAATCTTATTCTTTAAAGTATCAGAAACTGGTGATAAAAATCATTTGGGAGTGAGCATTGGCAGACTGACCTGGCAGAGAAACTGGCTTTTAACCTTGCAGTGAAGGGAAGGAGGGGATCAGGTTGAGCACTCTGCAGCAGGTGAGGCGCTGCCAAGATGTGGGACAGCTGGAAAACTCCATGGTAGCAGAGATGTGAGATATGTCAGCTTCTATTTGGGGCTCCACGGTGTGTGTTTGGTAGGAGTGTTGAAGTCCACTATCTTGTTAGGCTCCCAGTCTCAGATTCTTCCTCTCACGAGCAGCTCCACTATCCTTAAGGGAAAGATTTGCTGCTACTTTCACCAAGCCCTAGCCCCCCATTTAACAGATGTACATTCCCAGAGATTTTCTTCTGGCTTCCAGTTTCTTTTAGGAGATAAAGCTTAGGAGACAGGAAGAAAAAGTCCAAGCAGTCAACTTCCCACTATTCTGGTCATGGGTATGGATAAGCATGAATTACTTTACATGGGAAGTTTAAAGGAAAAGGACTAAATTAGTTTAATGGAAAGGGATTTTTAGCTCAAACGTAAGAGTGTGTAAACGCATGAGCTGACAGGTTCAAAGGCAGCCAAACCACTGCAGGTCTCCCCAGCCCAAGAGCAGGAAGCTGAGGCACCCTAACATGGCTGGCCCCAGGTGGTACCGTCAGCCCTTGACAGACCTAAGCTGCCCCTGCATACCACCACTTTTGTGTCCACAAAGAGCAGACATGAGTTTACTGGGGCTCATTAGCTCAGGCTCAGTCAAGACCTTTCTGGACCTGCTCCAGCCCTATACGCAGCAGCTCAGGCACTCCTGAAACCGTGGTCCGTTTACCAAATAAACAGGTAACCCAGTCAGAGGTAATGGAGCTGACTGGTCCCATTTACACCACATTTGATGAGGAATCTCTGCATGGATCATAAAGGGACAATGTCCAGCACATCTTTTGCATCTTTACTCACTAGGAGAAACTTCTCTTCCACATTGCAGCCTGTGTGTTCCCTCTATAATCTTTATAGAGGAAACTACACACACAGCTGGTGTACAGCTGCTACCTACAAAGGTCACATATCTCAGCAAAAACAAAGCAGTAAATGGTTTAGCTGTATGAAGTGGCAACATAATAAACAGATTTTCTTTTCCTGTGCATTCATTCCTGAGTATCTGCTTATATTTGGAAACATTTATGGTGTTGAGGATGATTTATAATTGTTCAACACTACCTGCTTTAAAGCATCTGCTTCTTTCAATACAAAATAGTAGCCAGCCATGCTCCATATGATTCTTTACTCAGGCCGTGTTGCAGGTTTAAGGAAGAATTGGGGAAACTGCGAGGAAACAGAAACCATAGATGAAAATTCAGTGTGATGTGATACAATTAGCCCACCGCAGTGCCGAATCCAATACAGGCTTACGGGGTCGTTCCCCCAGACCAACAGCAGGATGCTGTGCTAGCTGCTGAATCCCAGTGTGTGGGGAGGGTTCCACACCTCTGAATGGCAATGCTGAGCAGGGAGCTGCACCAGTGCAAAACCCTGGCAACAGGGTACTTGATTCCTGCCATCAGCTACCTAAGGTAGGGCAGCGCCAGGCTTCCCTCAGAGGTGCATGGTGAAAGGACAATGGCAATTATCACAAGTTGCAGCAAAGGAAATTCTGGCTAGATCCAAGTACGAAAATGTTCACAGTGAGCCTAATCAACTGATGGAAGAGGCTTCCCCAAGAGGTTGTGGAGTCTCAATTTTTGCAGATATCCAAAGCTCAGCTTGACATGGCCCTGAGCAACCTGCTGTACTTGACCATACTTTGAGCAAGAGGTTAGGCTTGATGACACCCAGCAGTCTCTTCTGACTTGCTTTATGCTGTGTTTCTGTGACCCCCTCTCCAGAGTCTGGGGTGCTCATGGAGAAATGCAGTTAGGAATATTCATTTATTCAGAACCCGTCTCCAACAAGTCTCTCCCAAAGAAAGGTCCTGTAACCATTTCCTTAAAAAAGAAAAAGCAAGGATTGCGTTTTCTTTTAAAATTCAGGACAGCGGTGATGCCAGTACCCAAGTCCTATATGATATCCTGCTGGCTAAAGCACTTGCCCAAGCAATAGCTATACTTAACCTGAGCAGGTTCAAAATGTATATTGCGCCCACCAAGAAATAATGATTCTGAAGAAAGGCTGAGGGACATGAAGGAGCCCAGCCCTGTGGTGAAAAGTTAATGTCTCCTAAGAAAGGCAATCTTCACATCTGGTGTTGGACTGTCTTTTGCATGGGCTCAGATGGAGAAACAGACACAGAGCTGGGGATATGCCGAGCTTTATTCCTTTCCCAGCTCTGCTGTAGCTTCCGGGCTGCAGTCACACTGCCCTGGTTGCTCCCTTTCTGGCCCTTTGAATCATGTATAATTTATTCTGCCAAGACCCAGCTTCAACAACAAGCTTTGAGTTTCTTCCCCTCCCACAGCTGGCCTGCTTATTAGGCTGCTCCCTTGGGAAACATACGCTTGAGCTTCTCCAGGCTGAGGAAGACCTAATATTGAGGTTTCCCTGGGCAGGCACCCTAACCACCGCACCATTAACTAGAAAAAAACTCCACACGGTAGTGCCATTCCCATCACCTCCTCCATCATAACCAAGGCATGTTTTCAAAGAGCTGGGCCCTGCTGAGCTCTGCAGGCAGCTGAATGCCATCCGTGGGCGTTAGGTGTGCTCTGGGAACAGGCGGTGGGACAGGCCCCGAGGGAGCGGGGCTGGGAGCTGCCAGCTTCCTGCATCCTGCCCTTCCCGGCACCCGGACACGGAGCCACGTGGGCTGCAGCGCTTCTGGCTGAGCAGCGAAGCAGAGCTGGAGGTGCCCAGGGCACGCCAGGACCTCCCTTGTGAGCACAGGGAGCCCCCAGCTTTGGGAGCTGTTGCACAGAGGCTTCTTGGATCGCTGCTTCGGAGACAGGTGCCTGCCCAACGTGCCTTTCTGAACCTCAAGCCCAGTTTACACACTTATAGCTTCTTTGGGCTTTCATGCTCACATCCAGTGCTCTGCTTGAAACACATTTTGGGCATCATGCCGCAGTCTCGAACTCTCTGTACCTCGTTTCTTCTCTCTCCTGCTAAACCCCCTCTCCTACTATCCTTTCTATCCTGCCATGGTGCCCTTCTGCCCAGGCTGTTCATGCACTTTTTTCCACGGGCATTTTCTCCCCATACAGCTCCTCAGCAGAGCTGATCTGCATGTGCATGGCCAGACTGGTACTTCCCAGACACACTCTGGTTGTGTGACCCAGAGTCCTGGCACCCCAATTGCTAAAATAGCCCACAAGATCCACAGGCTGCTTCAGAGGGACCCCAAGGAGCTGATTGATCCCTCAAACTAACAGAAATAACTTCAGGTCTAGACTGCGCAAAAACCCAACCTCTAACTCCACCAGCTTCTGACCTCAGCCTTTCTCTGTCAGCTTAGCCTTTGCCTTCTGCCATACACACCATATGCTATCACTTCTTTTTTTACTGTCTCCAGACTTGTTCCAATAGAGCATTACTGCAAGCCCATGACAAGACTAGCATGGACCTAAAGTGGCACCTAAGTTGTTTGTGACCATGTTTAAGTATTGAAATCTGATTTTTGCTTTTCTTCGTCAGAGATGAAAATAATGCCTTTTAAATAACTCTTCTGTCAAAAGTGTACTAAGACATCTAGTTGCAGACTAAGCCTCTTGCTTTTCCACTCTGCAAGGCACATGTGGGTTGGGAGTACAGCATTGGTCTTCCAATATTCCCGATCCAAGTTTCTTTTGTGCTACTCACTTACAAATCCTTCCATCCTTGAACACTTGGATTCAGGGAATGAGTCAGGATCTTAGTCTAGGAAATTACCTGATCACCTTGTCACAGAGCATGATGTGTGCCTACTTCTTCAGTTACTTTGTCTGCCACTCTTCTTGACAAAACTGATATGGCTTTGGAAATATTTTTCCTTTAAAAAAATCAAATTTCAGAAAAATTTCTTTTAAATGAAAATCAGCTGTAGTCTTTTCTCACACCAAGACTCCTACTTCACAGTTTCCTCTTTCACTGTCCCATTTTTAAAAATATCCTAAATTTCCAGATGTTTCTGCTGTTCTTTCTCAGTGATGAACTCTTCATGGTACAAAATATGCCATGAATAGTTCTCTTTTACTATTGAAGGCCAGGAGATGACAATCTGTGGTACCCTATCCTGTGAGACTCCAACTAGAAGTTACAAGGACAGAGTAAAAACTGTTTTTTTCCTCCTTTGAAATGGCACCATATACATTAAGGAGAAGTGGCACAATTCAAAGAAATCCAGGGTGAAACAAAAGGGCTGGAACACCCCAGACAATGGCAGGAACCATATAATACCAGTACCAGAGCGGGTGACACAGGGACATCCAGTTAGTGTTACCCAGACACAACACAGCACTAACACTGGCCTGCGGCCAGAGATAACAAGCCTACTTATCCCACTACAGAGCAAGTCAAGTTTTTCTGAAGCATGCTCTTCTCTTCAGCGCTCAGTGATCTGGCTGGATTTACCACCTTGAGCTTACCAGCGATGCCAGACGTGAGTGTGCCTGCTCTGCAGTCCTGGTACCAGGAAAGTAACAGAGGGACCCGAGGTGGCTCTGCACGTAGTCGGCTGGAGTCCAGCATGGCTCCTTAAGGTAAAGGCTTTATTATTATCAGGGTGGAAAAGAAGAGGATGGGGGAGACTGGGAGAGGGAGGGGGGAGGACGGAGGGAGGAATGGGACTGCCCCATTTGAAGCTGGTGAGCTCAGTTTAGCTGTGCTGCTTAATTTCGTCCTCAGACTCCGCAACACAACTGCAGTGAAACCGCTGCCAGACCGGAGCTGGCTCTGCAAGCAGTGGAGCTTCGCGTGGGTGACATTCCTCCTAAAGCAGTAAGTGCAGCTGGTCCCCAGCTGGCTCTGCTGTCCAGTAGAATAGTCCCCCAAAACACCAGCAGGTAATTGAATGTTAACTGGCCTGGCAATTTATGTTGCACAGTTGGTGGTATAACCATCCAGCAGAAAAATGTCAGGGTCAACTATCAATGGGATCCTTTTAAAAAAACCTCAAAAAACACAGGCTCAAGTGCCTTCCTATAAACCCAGGAATCTACATTGTGTTTTCTGGGTGCTTATGATGGGCACTATTCTCCGCTCATTGGACTTCCTCTGGCTGTCATACAGCACGGCGTGTAATATTGTTACACATTGGTGTAACGTGTGCGTTGGTACCCATACCTGGCCTTGATCACTAGTGGCTTAGCTGGAGGCTTCTCTCTAGGCTCCACAAGGGAACCGGCTTCCTCTTTTCCTTGTGCACAGACAGTGTGGTCTCCCCTCCCTCCAGTGTCAGGCCACGGGGCTTAGCCTTGAAAAGTGCCCCTGAGACTGCAGGTGCCTGTACAACCCATCCCGCAGGCATAATTTGAGAAACACCCTTAAACTGCACACAAAGCAGGAGACTGGCCAAGCCAGCACGAAGAATCCCACAGAAGAGAGGCTATCTGATAAGAGCCACTAAAATCTGCCTCATGAGCTACTAAGATACTCATAACTTCTTAGAACAAATGTCAAAGGAGAGACTAAGATGGAATAATACCTTTTTTACTCTGATATGCTTAGCAAAATCCACTGGAAGAGTGTACACAGTGAATTTCCAGTTATATGACACCTTTAAGTCTGTGCTGCTGTGCTGTGCCTACCACTTACTCTTGAAACTAATTTATGTCAAAATATACTAATATTCTCCCTTTAATTCTGACGCATTTTCCGTTGAAGCAAATGGAAGTTTTTCCATCGCTTTAACTCTGTAAATGCTTTCTGAAAAAACCCCACACATAGCTGTTATAGCTACTTAATAGGTAACTACAGTATATAGTTTTATAACTATATTTTATATAGTTACACGGTAATAACTAGATACTTATATAGTATAGTTAACTACAAAGTTAAATAGCTGTTATAGCTCATTTTAGCAGGAAAAAGAATATTAAAATTTTACTGGAATGATTTAACATTTGCTAGTGAATTTCCTAGAATGATTTAAAGTGCACTGCCTGTCTCTTCTCCTAGCTGTGCTCAGAAATCAAGTGCAGGCTGAGAAACTCTGGCTGAATAACATGGATGTTAACACATGGGACTGAACTGATTTGCAGTCTTCTGGCCTGTCTTGAGCAGGAAGCAAGGAACCAAAGGTGTTTTGCTAATCCCATAACTGTTTCAACACTGAAGTCCATTTCTTCGTGCTGTGCAAGCACTGAAGAGATCTCCAGAGCACATCCATTTCAGCCACTCCACCAGAGCAGAATCCATCCATGTGCAACAGATGTTGGTCTAATCAGTTCTTACAAACCTCCAGTGAAGGAGATTTGTTACATAGCCTGCCTGGTGCTTAGCCACTACTCTTTTTTTTTCATATATAAATGAGATCTTCTTTTCTGCAGATTAGGCTCTTGTTTTATACACTTCCCAGCGGGCACGTTAAACATTTAGCTACTCACTGATCTCTTTAAAACAACCTTTAAGCAGTACCAATGTTTTTCCACTTCACAAAGTCCTACGGTGATTTACACTAGCTAAGCAGCTGGTCTACAGTTTCAAAAGAGCTGTTCTGCCAGCGCCAGGCACCTCAGGGGACTAATGATGGCGAATCAAGATTTATGTTTTTATGTTCAAATGTTTCATGATTCTAACACACTTAGTTTGATAGTGATGGTAGGTCATTTTGTGCTTACAGCTCTGATGGTGACCTGTGGAAACCAGCTGTTTGAGGATGGATTGTGCCCACCAACGATAGACAGCAAGATGGGGTTTGCACTCTCAGAAAAAGTACTAGGTCATCCTCTCAGCATGTTCTCAGTGTTGCTCCCTCTAACACAGTTAAATTCACCTGAAAAACAAAAGAGGGAGAAAGAGAATTAGAACTTTGTTTTCTCCTAAACAACTTTCAGCAGAAGGTTGTTGAAGTTTTTCAGCACCACACAACGGGATTTTTCATTCCAGCCAAGAAGTCAGCTGAGAGTTGTTGCTTTCAAGAATGGTCTACTCTGTTTCTTACAGATGCCCGATGCATTTATTTTATGTGAATGGTCCTTCTGTAGGAAATTCTTGCAACCATCCCTGGTTTGGCATGGAAAGTGACTGCTCTAGTCTCTGAGACAACGGGAAAAAAAAACCCAAAACACTCGTATCAGCTTGGAAATCAATGCTCCTAGGAATTCTGTTCACAGAGAAAACAACACAGCAGCAACTGATATCGTCTTCTTAATGGCTTGAAGATTTATCTTGAACTCATTACCTGAAGTAACTCAGGACTGGATGGCCTAGATACAGGAGTGAAAGTTGTGTGACCCGGATTAGCCTCTACCACACCTCCCAGCTATCAGCATGATTTGGCCCATATGGGATGCACTGTTAATGTCTCTGGACCTCATAGGGAACAGGAAGATGGGAAAAACTATGGGGAGAGCGGAAATACAAATAAACAGAAAATAGCATCAGTATAAGATCCTTTAGATATACTAACAATTTCAAAGGACGAAACAAAATGTGCTGCTCTCTTCTGGCCTGGCACGGCTTGTGCTGAAAAGAATAAGCCTCTCTGCCTTTCTAGGCACTGGTATGTGGGACTGCATTTGAGGCAACGGCAACAAAGGGAGAAGCAGGAGTCATTTGTAAGACAGCAGTTTTATAAACTTTAAGAGGGAGCTTGCCACTGGTTGCAGTGTGGAAGATGATAGCATGAAGCTGGTGGACAAAGAAGCAGACAAGGGAAGAGTGCAAAGAAGTGAGGTCTAAGAAGCTGGTCCCTGGGTTGGTGCTAACCTAGGAGGGTTAAATGGGGGCAGGGATTTCTCTTGGGCTGCTTGGGCAGATCATTTGCCCTAGGAATCTAAGAGTGAGCCGAAGAATCAATATAATAGGTGTACTTGCCATGTATTGTAAGGAAAAAAGGCAGGAATGTTTTGCTTAGAGATAGACTTGAAATAACATGTAGAGGAAAGATTTGAAAGTAGACAACTAGTACTTGATTTTTCTCTGAACCAGATGTGCCAGCAGGAGACTGGAAATTGTCCCTAAAAACAGGGTGAACTTCTATGAACGTTCAGTGCTGCTTCTTGTGGCAACATAGTTCCTCAGACCATGATCGGGATTATAGAGAGCACTCAGGGTGCCAGCACAACACAGAAGCTCAAAATGAAGCATTGAAGAGGTAGATAAAGAGCAAAGAAGGCTTTGACAGAGTTAATGGCCTGGGAGTAATGAAGAACCAAATAATAAAGCAAAGGATAAGGACAGTGCTGAAGGAGACTTAAACAAGAGGAAGGGCAATGTGCGTGATGAATATCAGGTTGATAACTGGGGATTTTGTTAAAAGAGTTGAGCCAGAGTTGAAGGCCACATCAGGAGGAAGGGGAAGCAGAGGGAAGCCTAATTAGTGAGATAGGGTCTCTGGATGAAAATACAAGTCACTGAGAGTGAGAGGGTGAGAAGAGGAGAGCCAGGAGGTGAGGCAGGGGGGTGCTAAGGCTGGGTGGCATCAGGTGTGATGTACATGACAGCAACATGCAGTAGGAAGAAAAGTCAGAGGGAGGATATGGCATGAACTGACAAAAGGGAAGAGAAAAGGGCAGGTAGTGGGGGAGGAACCACTGGTTTTCATTCAGGTTCCCTCCTGCGTAGAGTCTATCACAGGAATTTACCCTCTGTGTTTCCTGTATTTGTTGTTCAATTTGTAATATTTGTTCACAAACAATAACATCGTTAAATGCTCCCTAACATTACTCTCTACTGCCATTGCTGAGGACGTTCACAGCATGACCTAGAGTGGTAAAAGCCATCTAATTGCTGTGCATGCAGGGTGGAGTCACCAAGTGGTGGTGTTACTGAGTGGACAACGCAGTGCGGGAGCTGCTGAAAATTAGCCATATTTTAGTAGTGTAACTATGCTACTTTTCCTGATATTTAATGCCCTCTGACACGCCAAATTTACCAGGGACTATAAACAAAAGTTTGTGGCCAATTCCTGAACTGGCACAGAAAAGAAGAATTTAAAAATGGAAGTTCAAAAATTTTGTCATTATAATTGTGTAAATTACATTCCTGATCTAAACAGATGCCCCCTCTCCCAGTTCTAGGCCCCCAGCTTCCGCGTCTCCTGCCACCGAGCCCCATGACTCTCCCAGGCTCAAGTTCCCTGTGGTCAGCCAGGATGACCTCATGGTCCTGACTCATCTTCAGTTCTTCTGCCTCCAGGAGCAGAGCGGTGTCCATCACTAAACAGCCTTGCTAAAGCAGAGCCTGATCTGCTTAGAACAAAGGCAAGGCAGAGAAAATGGACCCATAACAAAAGAGCTATCTGTACGAGTTTGTGTGCCTCCTGCTAAGGCTGACTGTGATGGCTGCTACTCTGGACTCCAGAGCCTCTCCCCGCATTGTCCTGTGCCCAGTGGCAGCTCCTGAGAGCTGACTGCTCCCTCTTGGGAACAACTTCTTAACTGTTTGCTGATCTCTGGATTTGCAAGGTTCTAAACCAGCAAAGTAGAGCCTGAAGCTTTTCACTGAACAGAATATAGGATGCTCAAATGGATCAGCTTTTCAGTGCCTGCCAGGATATTGTTGTCTGGAAAGTCACTGTATGGACTGACATGTTTTGTTCTTCCCACAGTCCCGCTTAATTAGAGCAATGCTGGCTAGCCAGGAAGCATTCTCCTATCCCTCTAGAAGTCAAACAGATTAGCTTAATTTCCAAGGGTACATTTGCATTGCAGAGAACATGATGCAGAGATCCCCAAGCTAGCACTGAGCTGATTTGGCAAGTCCACACAGCACAGCAAAGTACCGTGCAGATATGCCAAGTGGGACTGAGAGGCAGAATAATCATGTTCAGCTGGCACAGCACTCAGGGCTATATTGCATCTGGTTCAGTGCTGGCTTGCATGGAGCCTCTGCACTGTGTTTCCCAGCTCTTCAAGCTGTGGGAGTAAATTGTATCGCACCAGCTTAGATGTCTTTGTGCACACCCTAAATTGCTGATCAGATTCTTAGATTATTACATGGCAACTCCACTCCATCACAACCTCTGTGTTTTGATCAGTGAGAAAAAGTCCTTTAGTATAATCCATTTGACCTTCATTTTATTACAATTCTGGTGTGAGACACTTGCAATCTCTTAACCTCTGCCTTCATGCATTGATTTTTTTAAGCCTATCCTTGAGAAATTCATATAACACAAGTCCTCAGATGTCTGCACTTATCCTGATCCCTTCCTTCCCTCCAATATTACACAAAGCCTTTGTGAGAAACAGTTACCAAAAATAAGAAAAAAAAGATCCTTTACTCAGATAAAATTATGATCTGGTACTAGATATGATATGATTAACAGTTTTGGCATCAACCTAGATTAGTTACCCTAAATTCAAGAAACCATTCCTTCTAGCAGGTCCTAGCAGAGCAAGGAACAGGCAGCATGAGAAAATTTGCCATCTTGCAAAGTTCTTGTAGCACTGACTCTGTGTTCTTGAAAAGCAGCCAGCACTCCATCCCATCCACTTGTAAATGTTCTGCAGTTATTCTCTTAATAACTCAAGGTTGATGGATGAGTGTAAGGTTGGGCAGCTTTGTTTGATAGCCTAGGGGAGAGAGAGAGGGAGGGAAAGAAACAAGTATCAGCAAATAGATTGTGCAAGAGACAAATAAAAAGAATTACACAATACACTCTATATTTTAAATAAGCCTTCTGGAATGTTGTCATTGCCACCAGTTGATGTTGCTTAGAATTCACCAGCTAATGCTGGCACAATCCTACCAATAATTTCATTTGAAAAGAGACAAATAAGTCCAAATCACTGCCCCCTGCTAGTGCTTAAAAGAGTGTCAACAATGCAGAGCAGTATTTTCAACAAGTTGCATTTTCTAAAGAGAGATATTCCCTTCATTTCAGTCTCCTTTTCCCTTCCGAGCTGGAGCAGCAACTCAGGAGAATGGGCTCAAACATGAGGTGGAGGGGAGACTTGAGATTTTTCGACACCTCAGAGTTGCTTTGCTAGCCACTTTTGTTAATTGTTTAATTCAGCAATTTTTTCAAACCCCTAGGAAACAGACCAAAATTTTGTGCCCAAATTTTCACAACAGGTAAGTGAGAAACGCAGTCACTACTGTCAGTAGACCTAAATTTGGTAGAAATTGGGACTGCCCCTCTGCTTGGTAAATACTGCTATTGTCAAGATTGTGAAAGTTCTTTTAAAATCTGTTATGAATTCTAGTAAATATCAATTAATTACCTTCTGCTTGAAGACAAGGACATGAAAGTCCTTTCTTTTCCTTTACCTCTTGCCACCTCTAATCCATCCTTTTCATTCCCTCTCCTTGAAGGTTCAACATCTTTCTCATTCTATGATCACCAGAGCAAAACATAAAAATAATGAAAATGTCTCTAGTATGAATTGAGTTTTTTCAACTGAAGCATGAATTTTGCAATTAGGAACATGTAGAAGAATTATGGGAATCATAATGATTTCAGATCTATTACATATATGCAAACCAGCAGAAGTTAAGGACAAAGAATATGCTCATGCATAGTATAGCACAGATCACTGGGTTCATCAAGCAAACCTCCAGTGGGAAGGTGAGCACCTACAAGTCCTTTTGATGTTTGGGCTGGGCTCGGTGTTTCACATAATTAATACACTTTTTTCAAAACCAGCAAGCATTGTATTCATGCCTTGATGAAGAAAAAGCACAATAGCATATGCAAAGGGTACTCAAATATACACTTATTAAAATCAACATCAAAATACCTGTTGACCTTAGCTGTGATCAGCAGCCTTTTTGTATATGAGAACAGATGTCTGAAGTTGACTTGCAGTAAAAGAGAAGTTTCTGATAAATGGAGGAAAACATTGTTTTGAAGAGTTTGTAACCACTGTGCAGCTAACGGTATGAGCCCACTATTGGCTAAGTCAGTCTGTAATGTGGTAGTAGCTCTGAACTCCCAACTAACAATAATCACACAGAGCAGCTTCTGCAGGGAACGTTTGACAGACTCCCTCCCTGGTGAGAAAACTCCACCTGACACCCTCCATGACTGGGATTTGGGGAGGTGATCTTCACCTTGCATGTCATGATAGCAAGCTCCAGATATTACTGAAGACTGTAGCAGAACACAGGTTACTATGAATGAATCTGACCTGTCCCCTACTCTCTGCCCTGGCCATCCATGGTGTTTCAAGCATAGTTGAGGCTCTTTATCTTTGAGACCGTTCATGGCCACTACAAAAGGCCAAAGAGAGTGGCAGAGTGAAGACTATGATCAGCTTCAGCAGTCTCAGCCACAACCCTCTGAGGGACAGAAATCACTATGGTAAGAAAAAACTCTTGTGGGAAGAAGTTAGAACTTTTTTTAGAGCTCTGAATCTGCAGAATGAACTTTCCAAGGAGCTAAAGACTGCCACAAACCACAGAATTTCCTGCTCCAACTGTATTTGACCTTGTCTTTCTAACAATAATAAAAACCAATGTGCCGGCTGGTATCCCACCAAAAGAGACTGCTGCAGAAGGCTCACCCCCAAGGGGTGGCTGGCAGGGCACATCGCAGCATGGATCCAAAGTTATCATATCCATGACTGTGGAGGCTGTGTAGAACAGAATACGCTGCCTGTATCGACTACACAAAGATCAGGGTGCATGTGCGAACAGCAAATACACTGAACTGGCCAATGAGTATGCAAATATCCTTTAAATCGTTAAAGATTTGAAAGAGAAAAGTGCAGTGCTGCCCCTGCTAGAGACTTCCAGCTATCATGCTATTTCTGCTGTTTGCCATCTTCAGCTATCCATGAGAGAAGTCAATGTTGTCTGAGGAAGGACTGAAAAAGTTGTCTCCACAGTTGTTGTGCTTGAAGCACAGTTTTTATAACACTGACAGATCAAAACAATTTATATTACAGTGCTTTGGTCACACCAAAATGACAACAGTTTTCACTCTTATTTTCTCCATCTATGCAGTTTGGGAGTAGAGGCCAGGCTCACACCTACTTTTTGGGGTATGGAAGCAGGAAGGATTAGACAAAATGTTGTCAGAGTACTTGCGTAAGTGCCCTAATATGCATCCAACTGCCTTCTGCTAAATACCCAATTAAAGCCTCTGTGAAGTTGAGTCTAGAAGGCAGGGGTTCCTCAATCCAATAGCATGTTTAAATCATCCCTCATTACCATAATATTGAATATTATAGCACCAAGTAATCCGGTAATTATAGTTTTCCTTTTCAAATCTACTGGAGTTCATTGATGCAGTTGGCATTAAAAATCCTGAGATTTCTCAAAAGCAAATCAACTTGCCTTTATGTCTTTATTTGTAAATGCATTTACTCATATAAACAAGTTAAAGCTAATTTCTGAAAAACATCATGTGAATTGGATTTTGTAAGATCCTGAAAGAGCTTTGACTACCTTGGCATTAAACACACAGAATCCTACTTGGGCAATAATAATATCATCTCTTTCTTTCTAAGGAAGCCTGTTTGACTTGACAAAACATGTATTGTCAAATACCTGACAGGCACAGGTGATTCTGGATTTAACACAGTACAAGCAGTCATAAGGTCTGAAACTCAGGTACCTACCAGAAATTCCCATACAACTTTTATTTTTATGCTATATTTCTTGTGAATTTGTTCTTTCAATATATGAATAGTTACAGAAGTAGTTTAATGACAAAATCATGAGAATAACCTGACACTTGTAAACTCTCAATGTTTTTTCTGCTTGTACATCATATCCTTCCACCCAGTTTTCTTTGACAATTGTAGCTCATCTGGGACAAACATGGTTGTATATATATGAGTATATGGTAACTGTTGTTGATCTTCTTGGAGACTTTTAATGTTATAAAAATACACGTAATAATAAGTAATATCTACCTGTCAGATATTGCCTATTCAGTGAGGAACTAAAATCAAAATTACAACTCATGTGGGAGTTTGCCAAAACTAAAGGAAAAGCTAGAAATACACTATTCTGTAATCAGGTCAACTTACCTCATAGCACTTGTTGTAAAAGCATGAATCACATTATCTTCCCTTGGCACTTCTGTGGTTGCCAACTTTTTATATGCAAACGTTGTAAAGAGCCTTGCAAACAATTAGGATGAATTCATAGCTCCCAGTAAATTGGCTAGACCCCACAGGGCACCTCTGTGCCGTGGCAAACCCCTCCGTGTCAGTCCTGCAGGGACACCTGGCTGTGTCCTGACGATACATTAGGGCAAGCCCTGGGGGTCACCACCTCCCTCAGTGTCTGATTTACTGGTGGAAACCCACAAAACAGTCAGAAAGGGAGATGCAGGAGGTCACTGCAAAGCACAGGCAGTCTGTAGTGAACTACACGTAGCTACACAGCAGTTAATCCCACAGGAGCAGGATGAACTAAATCAGCAGTTCTCAGGACAATGCTATGATTTGGGTTTAGCAAAGAAAGTGCTGATGACAGAGATATAATGAAGGCACCCATCATAGTCCAAATAAAGGACAATGACATGCTTTTTTTTTTTTTTTTTTTAATACATCAGTATGTATATGGAAAGGCTGGATTATCTGGAAATGGCCTAATTTCTCTAAAGGGATAGAGGCCCTGGAAGTTTTTATTCCTTCAGCTGATGCTGTCACACAGCTTTGGATGCTTAGTACCTTTGAAAATCAGGTCACACACATAAGATAGGTATGTTAGGGCATAATTTTCAGTTACCTTTTAAATAAAGGATCTGGGTTACAGTTTTGAGAAGTAGAATAATTATAAGAAGTTTGTATTGTCCTTCTGCTCTGTATAGTAGAGTGGGTGTTTTATTTTCTGCAGGTGCACATGCGCACTTTACAGACACTCTGGAACCAGTATGTTCAGATCGTACAATACTCAAGGATGTTGCTGCCATCTTTGAATGGGTTTAGGGAGTTATGCCCAGGCTCATGGGTGTGTTTAGGTGCCTGATGACCAATGCAATCAATAGGAGCTAGGTGTTTAAATATCTTCACACATCCAGGACCTGCACCCATCCCCGGCCAGAATGGTGGAAAAGAGCCAGCTCAGCTTTCTACATCTATCAAGGGCAATGCCAAAACCAGTGACTGCTGTGAACAGCAATGCTGGGACCCTGCTCAGCACTGCTGTGAGACGCAGGGTGGATATGGCTAGGACGAAAGGGCACCCAACACCTGCTGGGATTCCCTCCTACAGGCCAATGCAGCCACAGCTCTCAGCGTCCACAGGACATGCACAAAAGAAAACCTGCACCAGCATGTGCCCAGAGGAGCCCCGCCGCACCCAAACACGCAGGAGCGGCTGCACACACCGCCCAGGTGTAGCACAGAGCCCATCCTTCTCCCTTACCACGTGGTACCAGGCCCTGCTTCTGCTTGAAGCTGCCCATGTGCTTGTATGGACCTGTACTTCACCAATGCTCAAACGTGCATGAATTATTCACAGGTATCTGTAAAATTAGTTTTGAAAACTGTAAAATAATGGTCTGATGACAGGCTGGTCTTATCTCCCATGGTTTCAATACCTCAAAGCTGAAGAATCAGCAAATGTTTTGTTTTAGTTTCTCATTGAACCAAGGAAGAAGAAATCTGTTCTTCCTGATGCTTCATCCATGAGCAGTCAGGTCTCCAGGCAGCACTTCTGCCACCTCTTTGGGCTACAGAAGGGCAGACACCAGCCAAGAGGGGCAACACTTGGGCATTGCCCATGCTACGGTCAACAGAGTTGCCCTCTGGCATCAGCATTTGGATCAGCCTGGGTGCATTTCTCATTTGGGGCCCAGTTCTGCCACCTCTGAGTTAACAACAGTTTGCGATGGGGCATGTTCAGGCTTCCAATGCATTAGTAATAACTCTAATGATATTGTATGTTTTGCCTGCATTATGGTCTGGTGCTTCGAAAATAAACATCTTGGCTTTGCCTCAATGTTTATCTTCAATAAATACCTCAGCTTTGCCTCGACAATTATTTCTCCACAGCAGACCATTATCCAGTAGCAACATATAATTCCATTAACAGTACCATTTAAAATGTATCCTCTTTGTGCTGCAGAGAAAGGACTTATGCGTGGGAAATGTCAGAGGCCTCATGTATTTTTGGAATTAAAACAGAAATTAAATCATTTGGGCTATTTTTTATCCTCTTGGGTTTTGTTTTTCTATTTCTTTTTTTACACAATACAAGCTCTCCCTGGCTTGTGAGGAGATTGCAATTGAAGAAATTTGGAAGGTGCCCAGGGAAAGCATATTTTAGGGCAGTCCTGTGCCAGGGGCTACTGCAGGTGATAATAACTGATAAAGGTCCAACATATCACCTGAATCTTCTTCAAACTGATGATAGGGCTTTAGGAACAGGTAGGTGTTGGGCTTCTTTGTATCTTCTAAGGAAGAGGTGTGAGAAGCTCCTGGTGATAATTGTTAAATATTAACACTGTGTTGACATTTAAATCTGATTGCATGCAAGTCAGCAAGACACCTAGAGGTTAGCAGGGTGTTTAAAGCAAAAATGATCCCGGTAATTTCGGGCCTGGTGTATGAGCACTGTGAAGCCACTGCCCTGACTACAGTGCTCTATGCAAACGGCCCAGCATCTGGGAGGTAACAGCTCTCTCTTAGGCATCAGTCTTTTTTGTCCTCTGCATTCCATACTGAGCCAACTATGCAGTTAACACTTAGCAAATATGCAGTAGGGCAAATTAAATGGGAGAGGGTCTGTTCTTATGTGCATCAGTACAAGTCCAGAGGAACTCTATTAAGGTCACAGAAGTAAATGAGATCAGAATCTGGCTCATTCTGTTTATGGCGAGTTAAGCTTTGGCAAAGATCTCAAATAGGGGACCCCTCTGAGGCAAAAGGTTGTAGTGATGGCAAGTGGCTGAAAAGGAATGGACAGTGGCAGAACTGAGAAAGTAGAGCCCCAGTGTGGATGGAAACAATACATGAGGTCTGCAGTGAAAATCACCATGGCTAGATCCAGTAAAGGATACAGGTGTCTAATGGGAAAAAAAAAAGGAGGGGGATGCTCGAGCTGTTTGAGACACTTGCAACCAAGCCTGATGCTTACCAAACTCACGTGGTACCTCACCATCAGACCTCAGCATTCCTGAGCTTCTGTGAAACCCAGACCCACCACCATCTCATGCATGCTGAGCTCTCAGTACCTACTTCATGCCCACAGCTGTGCAGCACCCCAGACTAAGCATCCTAGCACCAAGGTCTCCTGAAGGGCTCAGTCTAGTAGGTGCATTCTGAATACACCTCAGCATTGAGTTTCACACAGAACACCACAGATAGGGTCCTGTTCCTTGTGGGGGAGCCCAATATTTTCTAAAATAACCAGCAGTTCACTTTTATCAGCTTTGGGACCTAATACTGGTGGCACAACCCACAGGAGCAGGCAGCATCCCCTGAAGCAAACAGCTGTCTCCACCCTCATCCATCAACAGCCACCAAACAAGGCTTCTGCACTGCTGCAGTGAGGGGCTGGGGAGATGAGGGTGGAGGCTGATCTGTAGTCTGGGTTATGGCGGGATGAGGATGTTTCATGTGGTAGTTTAGAAAGGCTCCCTACAGGAACAGCTCTAATGGTACTCCCCATCTCCTCCAGGAACAATAAGACAGATGACGACATCACCCGGGCTGACATTGGCCTACAGGCCACTGGCGTGGCTAGGCAGGCCTGGCAAATTTGGCACTTGCTCATTAACTAGGAGTGATGAGCTAGAGGTCCTCCTCCACAGCTCTATCTCTGCTAGGCAGCCAAAATTAAAGTAAGTCTAAGAAATGTGATTCAGCCTTGTGGTTCAGGAGCGCAGGTGGGACAGGAGGGTCTTTGTTCCTATTCCTCTTATGTATTTTATCTGATGTGAAATACATGGATAGTCCTGTGAGCAGGGACAGACCCAAAGTCACATGAAATGATGGAGTGGTCCATAATGAAGAAAATCAGGTCCCTGAGAAGAAGCAATGTGACATGCTTGGCAAGCTGCACACAAGCAACCAATTTTTGATACGAACTTCAAGCATAGCCAAAAGAACAGTCATTCATCAGAGGACAAATCTTGCAGGTCATTCTCACAGGTTAATGGAGCCCTTTAAAGCAGCAAGTCTGCAGGGGGGCCAAGGCAGATAACCCAACAGGAGGAAATGTTTGCTTCAACAAAAGGGCTAGAGGCATCTTCATGTGTATGAACCTGGGAACTATGAATGCTACGGGCAGAGTTTGTAACTGGTCTCATTTTAAAAGTGTCCTGGCCTCATGTGTACATGAGGAAGAATGTTAATAGATTAAGAGGTTTCAGAAGGGACTTCACTGAATGACTGAGGACTGGAAAATGTGTCTGACAGCAAGAGTTTCCAAAAGCTGAAGCTCTTCACTAGAGCAAAGGGAAGGAGTCATACAGGTGTAATTTAGGAGTACATGCATTTAGAGCAAAACTTTGGAAGTGGGCTTTCACACACATCTGTCTAGACAATCTGCCTTAGAAATAAGGCATGTGGTTTCAGCAGAGAGGAGAAATTAACTGCTGGAACAATTTACACGGCATGGAGCAGAAGACAGATTCTTCATCACTGGGCATAGTTTAATTAAATTTGACTGGTTTATACAAAGAAAAGCAATAGTTCAAACAGGAACGAATGCAGGGAAGCCCTTTGGTCCATGTTACACAGAAGGCCATGCAAGATGATTCCTTCTGGATATTGGTCAATGAAAAGTGGGTCATCCTGTGCTCTGTTCCTCCTTCACCCTCCATACCTCAGCACCAGGTATGTGAGCAGTGGCAGCAAAGTGAAGCATCTCCAGTGTTGCCTTCCTCTACCTTGGGATGGAGAACCCAGGAACAGCAGGAGAGGGAGAGAGAGAGATGGGCAAGAAGTCTTAAGTGCAAGAAGCAAGAACTGAGCTTGGAAATTCAGGAATTAATAGCATTTTTTCCTCAGGTTGCGTAACTAATTGTTGAGCAAGAGAAGAGAGCAGATGTGGGCTGGTAGGATCTAGAATAAATTCATTAGAAATTAAGAGTCTGATGGCCAGCTGGAAACCTTCTACTCTCGGGAGGTCAGAGAGAGCTCTTACAGAAGAGCGTATCACTCTCTGTCCATCTAAAACAAATGGCAACACTCACTGTCTGCCTTTCTCTNAGCAGCATAACCTTTTTTGAAATACCTCATGATATTAAGGTCATTCCCATGATTAGGAGAGTGCTGAGTTTTCTTCACTTCTGGGATTTAGAGTCCTGTGTGAGATCCAAACCTTACGAGGCAGGCAGTGGCCCCCTTGGCTACCCTTCTGAGTGTGTTGTCTCATGCCTTTGTGAATGCATCCACTGAGGATGCCGCAGTGACCTCTCTTGGCAAGCTATGCGTGTGTCAAATTGCAGGCATGTCTTTCTTCTCAAGCTACCCTTTACATGATGTCTGCCAGGAGATGCAAAAGTGAAATCAGCTCAAAAGCAGTGCTAATTGCCTGGAAGTTAGTCAGAATATTACCTATTCCTTACAAATCCAAAAAAATCCTCTGCCCATTTTTATAGTGTTAACACAGCACTAGCATAACAGTTCAGCCAACACAATTTGTCAAAGAGCTAGTCCACATTAAACATAAAATATTTGATCCCTGAGCACTTGAATATCATGTTCCTTTAAAGAACAGCACTTCATTAGAGTAATCTTCAGTGCATTAGCCTCCCTTGACAATGGTCTTATAAATCCCATCACAAAATTAAGATACAATCCTATGATGCTTACACAAGCTGTGAAAACTCATGCCTACATTTACTTACTCCTCTGACCCCTCTGTTGTTCATCCTGGGCAGATGTATTTCAGCCATCTGAATTTGCACTCCAGGCTTTATCAAAGTATTCCTCTTATCATTCCCACCCTGACCTGAGGGAAGTACTGTTTTTAGGACACTCTGCAAGTCACCAGTAGTGTTCCAACATGCCACTCCAACTTTACCTGCCTGGACAGGTAGATAAGGAACCTAGCCCATGCTCCAATCTGGATAAAGAGAAGCTTTCCAATGAGAAGGATAAGGAAGCACTGGAACAGGTTGCCTGGGGCACTGGTGGAGTCTCCGTTGAGTCTTTAAGAACTGGTTAGACAGGCATCTGTCAGGAGCCATATAGACACAGTTCATTCTGCCTTCCAACCCTATTTTTCTGGATCTAGGGTGAAAATCTGCTCCTGACAAACTGTCATTAATATCTGCCTGTTCCCTGCATCCTGGGAAACTGAGGAGACACAGTTTGGCAACGGGCATTGAGGTAAGTGAATTGCAAGTCACGTTAATCATCTTAGAAGAATATTTGGCCCTTATGTACTATTGTCCACTACTAGAGTCCTTGGTATTGACTGACATTTGAATCTTAAAATCCCAAAATGAGCAACAGCTTCCAGACTTTTATAACTCACATTATTTTTAGCCTGTCCTCATGATTGATCTGCCTGGAGTGGCTTTGCTTTAAGCCCTGAGGGAGGGGAGAGGAAGGGGTTCAGGGAGACATAAATTTCCATGTGTGATAAGCTTGCATCTGTTTTGAACTGTAAAATGGCAGCTCGTTGTGAAATCCTCTCAGAGCATACCTTTTAAATGCCAAACAAGCACAGCACCAACAGCACATAAAGAAATAATTGAAAGGCTCTGGAGGGAAGCCAAGAGGACGTGGCTAATGTTTCACCTAATCTCACCCCCTCACTTGCTCTCCCCCGGCAGCCCTGCCTGCGTGACGTGAACCCCAGGGCTCCAGCCAGCAGCTGCTCCTTGACTGCCCGCACTGTCTGCCCTGCTGGCAGCAGGACAAGGAAAACAAAGCAGCTAAAAACATAAAGCAGTGAGAGATTAGGAACGGCATGGCGAGGGGTATAGCGCGCTCTCCCTGCACGGTGGGGCCGGGGTTAAAGTCCCTCCTGAGGTCCTGCCTGAGCCCGGCTTGGAAGGCCCAGCGTGGAGCTCTCCGTGCAGGCCTCCCCCCACACACCCACCCTGCGCACAGGCCTGGCTCGGCCGTCACTCACTTCTCCCGACACGAGAGGCCCAGCACCGAGGAGACCTGAAATGGTGGTTCTTTCATGTCAGGCTGGTGTTAACGGGGGGACCAGTGTGGGAGAAACTTGTCAGGCTGTACCTTTCCTTTGAATAAATCCACTTTGACTCCCCAGCCTCCAGTCACTTGTTCTTTTCATGCACGCAGCCAATTACCTCCTCTTTCATGCCCCCAAATACCTTTCCTTTGGCACAGAACAGCTTATTTTTTGATAATCTTCTGTAAAGTCGCACTTTTATGTAAATTCCTGTTAAATAATTTTTCTTTTGCTAATACCATTGGAAGTGATTCTTTAAGCGGTCCAAACCACTCCATTTCGCAACAAATCTGTATTAAAAGTAATTATCCAGATGCCCCTCCCAGCAGTCCTGCTTTGAAACTCCTCCTTTCTCTGAGTTACTTCTTGTTCTGTCCTTACTTTATAAAATTAGTACCATGAACAAACAATACCCAGGACACAAAAAACTGCAGAATGCCTGCTATAATTTTGTTGCTATCACTTGCTGGCAGGTCAAATTGAAAATGAAGCTGACAAGCCTGATATGCCAAGAGAAGCGTTCTGTATGCAGGAATTTGGACTTATCGGAGGCGAACAGTGTTAATTATTGATTGATCGTATTCGCCTCAGTTCAACTGAAGTTTTTAGGACTGACCTTTTACCTGCCTTAAAATATAAACTGTGGTTAATGGGGTAGTAGAGCCACAAAGCTTTTCAGTGAACTTAGAAAAAACCTTAGTGCTAGCTAGCATCAACCTAAGTGACAGAAGTATTCCAGATCCTAAATTAAAAGAAACAAGTCATAATTTTTTACTAGGTGCTGACCAAAAACTTGGGAGTTTGTCATAAATTACCAGCAATATGGTCTCATGACATAAGCAGTAGCATAGCGGCAAAGCAATTGCCAAACGGCAGCGAAACAGAAGTACACATCAGAGACTGGTAGAGGACTGAAAGAAAATGTGATTCTTCTTGTGAAGAATGTATGAACTGACAGAGAAGAAAAGAAGTAAAAATGAATGCACAGTTTGGCCAAAACCAGATACCGAATTAAAATCAACTGAGTTTCTGAAGGTTTGGTTTTGTTTGTTTGTTTGTTTGGTTTTTTTACTAGATTTCTTTTTGATCTGGCTGTTTTTCATTTTGGTTAGTTTCATTTTGAGGCCAAAGTGATGAAACACTAAAAGAAAGGAAGTTCCTGTGGTTTCTTGGGGCCATCCAGAAGCAGAGTAATGGAAAACCAACAATAGGCAGGAAGGACTGGAAAGCATGTGAGAGCTTTCCTACCCAGACTCTGCAGACTGACAGTATATCGTGACATGCAGACTCTTTCTTGGGGTTGTGCAGCAGTGTACAGACCTAGTGCAGGCACAGGGAGATGTCATGATAAACTCCTAGAGAGTACCAAAGCTGGATTGCCTTTGGAGGCACAGTGATCCATCTCTTTCCAACCACCCCTCTTTGTGCTCCATCAGCCATAGGACTCACCTTGCCTTCGACCTGCAAGGGCTGGAGACATGTTTCTGTGCTCTCTTCCCTACTTGAGCACCTATATCATGTCAGGAACTTCCTGGCCTTAACACAGGTCAGAGGTTGCATTAGCATTGTGCAAGCTTGAGCCAATCTCCCAAATGCTGTAGAACAACCATTTTTTAAAATTCCTCTTCTCAATAAAAACTTGTGAGTGCCAGAGAAAGTGCATGGCATTGCTCTAGATGGTTTCTTACTTAAGCTGTCCCTTTGTGTAGTCACAGGTACTTCCTGTAGCAAAAATATGCGTATGGGAGTCTTATCTATTGGTCTATCTAGTGATGATATGTTAAGTTTGTTTTACAGGCTAGTCAACACAGACTTTTGAACACAGTCAAAATTGTTCTCATCCAACTGCTCTGCACAAACAAAAAGAAAACAGAATGAGCTCTGAGCATTGGACTGGCCAGACCCAATCAAGTCCACTCCCTGCACTGATTGTCATCATCAGAAAAGGTGAGAAATGTTCAGTAACTCACACCTGTCCCATCTGCAGGCAGGTACAGAACAGGCAGGACCTCAGGAAAAGGCAATGCCTAGAGACTGACTTATACCCTGAGAAGAAAGTTTCACATTTTTTCCCATGCAATTTGTGGAAGTATTTTGAGTAAAGAATGAAAATTACTTTTCCACCACCAACCCCCTCCACGTGCAGCTGAACCCTCTATTTCATTGAGGATGCATATTCCTGTGATGCACACACAGCTGCCACCACTCAGGTGTGCCAGTGCTTTGTGATCCATAGTGCATGCCTCTTCACCACCTCCTGTGAGCAGAGATGCAGGAAAAGCTCCTGCCTTTACTTTGCAGAAGGAGGACTGATTTGGCTGAGGTCCTAAATCTCAGACAGAGCTTAACCTATAAAGCAATGGCTAAAAGTTTAACCATCTTTTCTTCAGCTGGCTAAAATCACCTTACCTTCAAATCTTTGAGAGGATGTTAGCCATTTTGCCCTGTCTCTGGGTTTAACCCTATAAATGTCAAAAGGATTAGCTTCTGGAGTTGTGCAGTCTTCAATGACCCTCCATCCTTGCTTGTCCCCCAGCAAGCAGCAGAGGACACGTGGGTACATGTCCACCACCGGAAGGATGCGCGTGGGGTGAGCACTGGCTGGAGTGGATGCAGGGGCCAGAGGGATTCCACGGGGGGCTCAGCAGGTCCCTTTGGGACACTAGGGAGCTCTCTTGTCCCACCACCTACACAGTGCTACTAAATACAGCAATGACATGCTTGTGGGTCACACTGAAACTCCCTTTCCAGCTGGCGTATGCAAGAAAGCTTAATTTTTATCCCACTCTCATACAAATAAAACAATAGCACAGGATAAATCCTACTTTCCTTCATACTCAAATAAATCTGAGATGACACTGTTGGTTTCAGGAGGGGAGCTTACATTCCTGCATCTTCCCACTCCCAGAAGAAAATTATTTTCTCTTCTTTAAATAGGGAGCAGAGAATCCCAGATGTGACTGGAGCTATGTGATTAATCAGCAGCTGATGTGCAATACCATGAGAGGAAAATCTGGGGAGGGGCTAAAAAGTAAAAAATCATTTTGGGGGGAAAGTCAAATATGATATTTTATTTCATTCTGTTAATAGTTTGAAAAATAGATGTAACTAAATGCAGTCCTCAATGGCTTCCTTTAAAAAGGCCCAAAATATATAATTTTGAAAAATAAGAGTTACTTTAATAATTGTAAAAATATTTCTTAAGGCTGTTCACTGAATTCAGTCCAACTTCCCCAATACTTTCAGTCAAATCAGAACTGCATTTTAGTCTTACTACATAAATCTGAAAAAAACATTAATCTGAAAAAAAAATCTATTTTTGTATTGGGCTCAAAAAGCAGAAGTATTTTACTTTGTGAATATGCTCAGGTTTTATACTCCTTTATTGTTTTTACATCAAAGGACTGAAAGATTTAATTTTATTCCCTTTTTATAGACCTTCTGTGTCCTAATTTACTTTCCACTTTACAAATTGAACCCACAACCATCTACGAGTGATTTCAGGTTATTTCTCAAAGATGTGACAATGAAATTATTGTCAATCTTTAATCAATGCAACTGAATATGTTTTGCCTTTTAATCAGTTGTTTGTTTCTTACACTGTTTGTTCAACTCAAATATTCAGCAAGCATTTTTAAGGGAAACAATTGTTTCTTAAAGATTCAACACCCTGTTCCATCTGCTATGGGCGGAAGAACTCAAGAACTTCTGAGACCACCCAAAAAGTCATGGAGAAAAAGAAAAGGAAGACTAGACTTGTGAACCTTCTTGTGATTTTTGTATTGTGAGTATTATTTGTAAAGCTCAGAGTCTGGCCATCTGAGGAGTATACTGTGCTCTCTGGGAAAAAAATAATTGTACTACAGAGCAGTATGGTTCCAGCTTTCTAGGCAAAGTTTAAGGCTATATTTCTTTTTCTTCTGTGGATTTAATGCTCTGCCAGAAGTGTAAGGATATACCTTTTTTTTCCCCAAAAAAAAGTTTATGTATTTAGTCCGTTTTTTTAGCTTTTGGTACCCATAGGGATTTGTTTCAACTGGTTTTTGTTCCAAGTCAATGTATTAAAAATGTTCTGCACAGAATACACACTAACAGCTGGTTAAGAGACGCATTTCATTATCTTCAGTAGGATTGTCATCTTTCCCATCATCTGGTACCAAGTGACACTGGACATTTTACTCTATTGAAGAATATCCTGTCTTTATCAAGTCAAACTCCAGTCACGTTTTTCAGCAGAAAAGATAAACAGGAATTAGAGAGAGAGGACCGTCTGCAAAGGAACCACAATTTATCAGTGTTAAACCTGCAATAAATTAAAACAGTTTTCTCTAAGGGATTTTAGTTATCAGAGGAGCTTCCACACCATTTTGTCATGCTAAGATACGTTCCTCATTAATCACTGCATGCACATGGCTCTGCACCTGGTCTAATGAACGGTTCTGGACAGATAAGTCCTCATGCACTTTCTTTTGCTCCCCGAGCTTACAAGCCTTTCATGGGATGTTTAGACAGGAGAAAGGAGTGCAGGATGCCAGCATGAGAGTGCTTATGACAGTCTGGGGGTTACACAACTGTGCTTTTCAAAATGGTAGATATTTCTCATTACTCTTCCCACTGTTTTGCAGTTCTGTCACAGTTGTGACAGAAAAGGAGAAAGCCCAGACAAAGAGAAGGAAACAAGAGACAGAAGTTCCTGCAAAGTAGTCCTAAGTAGTCAAAAAAAACAAAGTGGGAGCTGCATCCCTTTCTTCTCCAGGGAAAGGACATAGTATGAAGAGTGACCCTGCCCTTTTTGAGACTTTGTCCTTTCTGTAACTTTGCAGGTCCTAGAGGAAATCTAGATGACTAGAAGTCCTTCCAGCCCCAGTCCTAATCCCATTAAATCAAAGGCTGTCAGGTTGTTTGGCCAGTGGAGATTTTAGGTAGAAGAGCAAGAGACACACTGAAGATAAATATGAACAGGACAAGAGCTGCGCATTACATCAATTTTGGATTATATTATTTTGCAACAAATCCCCAGGAAACTCTTACAGGCCTTGAACCACCACAAAGGTACACAGCCCTGCTGTTTAGTTGGGTGGTGCCTCTTCACTGGTGTAGAAGTGAAACACTGCGTGTTTGGGCAGTCAACCCCAAAATATAGCTTCTCTGCCTTGACACGTGCATACTGGAATTGAGCCCTATGTGTGCCTGAAGTTCTCCCTTACAGCTGCAGATTGCTCTGAGATGCACTGCAAAATGCATTCAGATCCACAGTTGCTTCTTCTAAGGATAAGTACCCCAGAGTGTCATAAACTCTGTGTTCTGAAATGTCTCTGTGGCCTGATCCGGATCATTTACCATATGAAAGACCAGCTTTACTATAACCTGAGGGCATTGATGACATGGTGAGCCACTGTACCTTTCCTATTGATTTTGTCTCACTTTGTATCTGCAGCTACAAAACCAATATGCTATGTATGTGTCCTGATGGCTGCAGTGCTGGCTGACACCTTGAGTGAGGACCGAGATGCCAGGATGAAGAGGAGCATGAGAAGCAGCGTGGCCATATGGGAAATGTAGCCAGTAGTTATAGGATGGGAATAAAATGTTAAAATTATGTTTAATTCTGTTTCTACACATGATAGTGTGCAGGGGTGATGGCTCCCTTATTCTAAGGATTGGTATGGGTATGTATCACCTGCAGAAATGAGCTACAGGGGAGGGGGGATGCAGGTTGGGCAACAGGCAGGAGCATTGCCAGAGTTGTAGTTCTGGTCCCTGCCATCTGGGATGCCTTCATCTGGTCTCCGTGCAAGAGTGCATCCCTGCCCTTCCACCAACACTGGTACCCTTCCACCAGCTGGGTCCAAAGGTGCACCTCCCCAAACTTCAGGAACTTCAGCGAGACCAAGCATCAGCTTGAACAGTAAATTTTCCAAGTCCCAAAATCATGGGCAACTCACTGCCAAAGCCATTCCCAGGAGCCCATCAGTTCACATAATTTTTAATATAAACATCCCTCTGTAGAACTGAATCAAGCAAAGAACTTTTTTTTCTCTCATTTGAGACTCCTAAAAGATCATGTAAGTTTGAAAAAGCTATTTTAAGTTCTGGCAAATTAAGAATACAATCGACCACCGGAAGTCAGTCAGGATGCTTTGTTAGAACAAAATGCTTTTGGCTAATGAAAATATTTCAGCTTGAGTCTGACTACCTCAAATATTTTGAATGTTTTAAATACCATTAAAGGAAATTCTGAAATAAATGAACCCAAAGTACTGAAAAAATCAACATGACAACGCAGTATTTAACAAACTACTTTATTAAACACTTCTATATTACACAAACAATTCTGCAAAATTTCCATGGATTTGTGAACTGTCTCAGTGTTGCTACAGCAGCTCTCTCCATTTAAACAGCATTTGTTTCTTTGGTTTCATGAAGCCCTTCTCATAAGCCTTATCTCATTCAGCCACATAGAGCTGAAACTACACAGAGTGAAACAGGAAAGTTTGAAAACATAATAATTGAAAGATTGAAAAAAAAGTTTTGGATGACCTTGTGTTTTTTCTCTCTCCTTCCATTTTGCTCCATGGGAGAAGACTTTTGTGAGAAGCAACTCTTAGATGTTCTGGTTTGGAGGAGTTCAGTGATCATTTTTGTTTTCAGTTTGCTAGTCATTACAACTCCTGTCTTATTATTCTAGCCTGAAATGAATTGAACAACTCAAAGTGATTCTCATAACACTGAATTTGGGGCTGAAATTACGTGACTTGTAATAATGTCAATCTTTTCTTAAACTGAAGCTGTCTTTCACAGCCATAATGGAAACAGGGAGTATCTTGAAAGGATGAATTAATCCCTATGGACCTGTTTCTGATTTCACAGATAGCAATGTAAATCAGAGGCAGGGAAAACATTGGAGATGTTAAAACTACTGTAAGTAAGAGCAGGACTAATTCCTACATTTTCAGATAAACAAATATACACATTAAGAATTGTATTCATCTGGGAGTATTATACTGGAAGTAGTCATCTTACTTTAAACATAGTAAGATTTATTATGAAATAAGGACAGGAGCTAGAATTTCACAGTTATTCTTGTACCTTCTGCAACCTTTCTTTCTAGCAGATGCTGTTTGGTATCTAATTGCCTTGACCATAAATGCAGAAGAAAGGTAAAAGCAAACAGATAGAAGTAATTAAATACATAGTAATGATTCAGGAGTTGAATAAAGATAAAGTTCAAATTTGCTAAAGCTGAACAGGAGGAAAAAAAGCATATTAATGCGTCCACACAATGTCAAGATGGAAAGAGCCATTCTGAGCTATGATGTTGCCTCCATAAAGAATCTCTGGAGACTTCAGTCTTCATCTGGAGGAAAAAAACCCTGAATAAAGAAATTACAACTTAAAGTGTAACATCCTAAATGCACTGTGCATGCTATTGCACAAAGTATGTAAAAACATTCTATCTGCTGGGCCTCATGCCAATACTTCTTGTCGTCTAGGAACCAGTCCCTCCACTGAATTAGGACTACTGTGAGTTTTATACACCTTCATCACGTAAATGGAATAGGAATCACCACACTTGGGGTAGGTAAGCATCATTTGAGTTAATGGGAGTGCTAGCAAAAAGTAGAAGAAATCACCCCCACAACACAGTTTCAACTTTCTATCTTTTCCAGCAAAGTTTCCCCAAATCAATGTTATTAGCACATAATAATGAAGTCATTTTTTTAACAGTTTTATATCATATGACTTTTTTCAGAAATTGTTTAATATGCCCTTGGTTTGGCTTGTTTGGTTTGGTTTGGTTCAGGTTTTGTTTCTTTTGATTTGAAAGTAAGCATTTTATGATGAAAGGGATAAATTTGATCTTGATTTTCCATTGTCCCACTGGGCTTGATTCCCTACTGTGTTACTGGAGATTTATGCCACTGAGCAGTTCACATTTAGAAGTGGTAGTCTTTGAGCATGCAAGCATGAAAAATGAGCCCAGGAAAGCATGGTTATTATACATATACATTGAGAAGATGATTTGAAAATGTTTTAGAAAAATCTGATATACCAAAACCAACTACCGCTTTCTCTCAGTTGCCTTAAGTTAGTACATTGGGAAAGTAGACACTAAGAATGAAGAAAACTTATGAAGACAGTGACCAGTGGTGTGTGTGGTTCTCATGGACCTGACCTGGGTACAGGTGTATATGGCTCAGGATGCCACTTGGTAAGAGTCAAGGAAGAAAAATTTTTGAAATCTTATAGCACATTTGAATGGCATAGTGTCTCTGGAAGGTGTCAGAGATGCTGCTTGCCATTTTTTTCACAGATATGCCTCACTGCTTTTGTCCTTGCTGTTGCTTACATGTAAGTGTGTGTTGGCTGGATAGTAAAAGCACGCCTTCAAATTTCATACTAGAAGCATATTATTTATTCCTCATTTTTCACTATTTCATTTTTGGGCTTGAAGGTTTTTTGTGAATGTGATTCTCATCTGAAACTTTCATTCTCGGTAGAAAGCACAGTATCTTATCAGAGATCAAACATCCTAGCCCTTAGATAAACAATACATGCTTCCAGTAAATAAGCAGCTATATGGTGAATATCCCCTACTGTGAAGCCTATTCTTATATCTCTCTCTGCTTAAATCATGAATAACAAATGGGAGGACTAGGTCAGAAAAGAAGGTTAACCTACCCAAAAATACTAGTTTTCCAGAGGTAGTACTTCAACAAGCTCTACTCATTGTAGTCATATGTTTGAGTTATGGCCTAACCGTGGTGATACTGTTCAATTTAGGGTTAAACATGATGCATTGTCCTTTAAGGAGGACCATTACTCAATACTTTCACTAAGTAGGCCCCATTACTTTCTACAAACAATGCATGCTTTGCTAAGGACTATACCCTTGAAGAAGGAACTAAAGACTGATAAAAAGTAAACATCCTGCTCCAGAAGGATGATTGCAGAAGAAGCATCAACTAGGGGGAAAGGTAAAGATGGCAGCGGGGAAACACGACCACGGACTCGATTCAAGACTGGAAAGACTTGCCTCCCCACACCTGCAAGGAGCATGCTTGCTAATTTGCATAGCGAGCAAAGATAATTTAAATATAGCTAGCCAACAGTAGATGAAATGGTGACGTACCAACCAAAGAACGTAAATTTAGGCGGGTTTTTACTAATCATGTAAAGGGATAAATACACTGTAGTTCTTTGGTGTGGTGTGCTAGCTTTGTGGAATTATCACCTAGCACCCATCTTTGCGCAAACAGGAATTAAATAAATATCCCAGCTCTGTGTGTAAGATTGGCTCATTGCACACCAGGTATCAAATCCCGCTTGTGGGACAACACCGTGACAACACAGACATGGGGAAAAGGGAATGATAAGGGTTTCCTCAAACATCATTTGGCTCTTAGGAGGGTGGAAAAGGAGGTGAAACACGTTTTACCAGCAGCAGGGAGGGAGAGGCACTAAGCAGCCAATTCCTTGTATCCAGCGCTCGCAGGGAGGAATAGATGAGAGCCCCTTCCTGCCGGCCTGGGCGGCGGGAGGAGTGCTTCTGCCATTTTATCTGAAAGGAGAGGATAAGCTTGGCATAAAGTTTTGGCGGGTGGAGCTGGGCTGGTTTAGCCAGACAATGAGGCAACAATCACAGGATGAAGAAAAATAGCACAACTGGAAGTAAATGAATGTCTGTAATGTAGAGCGGTCATAAGGGAAGAGCCAGATTACTGGGAGGTGGGAGTGTGCGGGCAAAGGAAATCAGGAAAGTATTGGAGATGGTGAGGGAGAAGAGCAGGCCTGGGAGGTATATCTTGGAAGCTGGAGTCTGGATTTTAAAGCTTTTAGAAAAACAGGGTGAATAGGTGAAATAATAGAAATGGGGATATGGAAAGAGTAATGCTACTCTGTCAATCATATTCCATTTCAAAGCCTGGTTAAATAGGCATTTACTTACACCAAGTAGTGGTAGATGGCTGCAGCAGGCGTTCCAATAACCCTCAAAGCATTTTCTATCTATAGAAATGCACAATGAAGTCTATTTAATATGGCCTTCATTTCAAATTAGGCAGACAAATTTAAGACTGCAGCCTCTTGTCTAAGGACAAAGGCAGGGAAGAGTGTAAAGCTGAATAATATGAAATACTCAGGAGTCTGCTTCTGGCTGGTACTTAAGGCTCTGTTTTACAGTCATGGAGTTTGGGGGAAATGCTGTACATAAAAAAAAAAAAAGAGCAGGAGGTGCTTTTCCCATACAGTCTATTACTTCCTGCAATTCATGAGAACTCTTTCCTTGTGCATAAAGGTCACCTTTCATTTATTGACCATATCTGTTTGGTTTGCTGAAAAAGAGTGTCCTGAAAATACATTTAAAAAAATATGAAAGGAAATGTAAAAAGCAGGGGTAAAAGAGTGTGTCTCATGGCAGGACTTCTATAAATAATGACTATTAAAGGGAGTTGGCCATTGAAACCGTTCCATACCGAAATATCCTCATGGCACTACAGATCACAGACTGAAAAAAATGACATTTACTGACTACTGCTTCCACACAGACACTTTAAAACCACAGGCCAACACTGCTCACTGCTGTTATGAATGGCCAAAAAAAATGTGAGGATGTGAAGAGAGATGTGAATTTTGCAGAGTAATGCTATAACAGAGAGAGAACCAAAAGGAAAAATGGCAACCTAGAACCTAGGGGAGGAAAGAGACTCATTTAAATGATTGGATGCATTCAGAAGCAAGGTTATAGTATGTTTGCCTGTGTCCCCATCACTGCTCTGTGCAGAACTGCTTCCATCTTAAACAGACCCAAGATCCCAAATGACCCCAAGCACATCCCAGCAGATGTCTGGGTGGGAAGATGGCAGTGTCACTGTAACCCAAATGTATGAGATGCAAGCAAACAGGGGGAGAGGGCGTGAGATGGAATAAAAAAATGCTCATCTCATGCTCAGCATGGGGGATTTGGTGTGTCTTCCTGGAGTCCATAGCAGCAGGAAGCCTGCATCGGCCGGCAGTGGGATACTCACCTCAAGCAGCAGCAGCCAGCTGCAGAACCACAGCCCGCCTTTGAGGGGCCATGGGCACCACTGCTTTTCTTTTGACTGAAAATGAGTGATGGTGTTTTCACTTTGATGATGCCTCTTTATTAAACTCCCCCTACACCCTTCCTCAGCAAGGGAAAAATGTGATTGTAAGCAGTGGTTAGTGCAATTCATAAGCCCCTCCACAGCCAAGGGCAAAGAATTTTATTTGCAGCCACTCCTTAGAAACCCCAAACAAAAATATGGCTTAACACTAAACCTACACCAACTCATTTCCATCAGTCTTGCTAAATGCTCCCATGACTTGTATACAAAAACATTTTTCAGGTTGATTAGCAGTGAGATGCTGCCACTGGAGCTGCAGAGCCCTGACCCTGGCTGTCTTCTCATGCACCACTCACCCTTGACTTGAGGTGCACACAAAACTAAAATGTCCTTCAGGGCCTCCCCAGCTTGCAACCCCTGCCCAGAAGACCCTGAAGGCTCCAAAATAATTTATGTAGAAGTGAACATCTTGGTGACCATCAGGAATTGGAGAGGGGCTGAAGCGATGCTAGTGAGGGACCTGGAGCAGCAGGGAGGACTGTGAAGGAGAGCCGATGCTGCGGTCAGCCAGGATTGTGCAGGACACGGCTCCTGGGGATGGAGGGAGGGAGAAAACACGAGTGGGTGGTGGGTGAGCAGCTCTCCGGCACCTGCAGCAGCAAAACCACTCAGGGGGCTGTGGCGGTACACAACATGGATGTGCAAAGGTGAGAGTGCCCAAGTAAAGCAAGTTAGGAAAAAGTCTAAACCAGGGAGACCCTCAAAAATGGAGATTAATATCAAGCCTATATGTTTTTAGAAAGTGCCGTAAACATGAGATTTCTGTGGTTGCAACAGTAGGGAGGGGACTGCCGGGGCACTACATGGGAAAGCATTCAGCGCTTCCTACAGCCAAAGGTGCTAAGACCAGGCAGCTGGAAGGGATCTGCACAGCAGAAGGATATCGGGGTGTGCCTGCAATGGGAGCTGCGAAGGACAATGCAGGCCTGCAACTCCCTTCCGCCCCTGCCCCCTCTGCCAGACATCCGGATTCCAGGCGCAAAAGGGCAAAGTCATTTTTCTCCCCCTGAATAGCTTTTTGGGACTCTGGGAGGCTGCCCTTGAGGCTGCCAAAGCCTTGCTGCTGCCCGTACGAGCTGCTAGCGCTGGGTTCCATTAATCATCCTCTCTCGGTGGTAACTGTAGTAGCGCTGGAACCAGACATCGTAGTAAAATATCTTGAGCCTGTTTTCTTTCTCCTTGCCTGTTATTGCTGTAACACATCTGATGGTCTTTGTCCCTTGCAGGTAAAGGAGCTGTGGCTCTGCTGTCAGGCGGAGGTATTTCTAGTGTAGTGATGCATTACAGACTGTTACATATATCCTAGCTGCATTGTTTTCCTCCTCTTGCTCTTCCTTAATGCTTTTTTGACTGAAGTTTTGTTTCCACATTTAAAAAAAAAAAAAAAAGCAGTTTTGGGGTTTTTTTTATTATTATTTAGTGGAATTTAAACAAACAAAAAAATCCCTGACACTCAGAGTTTACTGTTCAGGAGATTCCCCAGACAAGCAAACACTCAGCACTGCTCTATGGCACATGTGTATGTCTGGGACTTCCACCTTCCTGGAGACTGGACCACTGCATGGTATACAACATCTTTGCCTGGAAAGCATAAAATATTATTCAACAAAGTCTTGCAGAGAACATCAGGTCCTGACCTCGTAGCGGGGGAATAAAACCAGGCAGTAATATCATGCAGATTTTTTTTTTCTTCACTTAATGAAGCGTTGGGATAATAAAAAAAATGTATGCCTTTCTATTTGCTGCATTTTTAAATAAACATTCAGCATTGCTTTTATTTTTCCTTTCATTTGAGTAAGTTTTATGAGTTGCTGTTGTGATGTGAATTTTTTATTGCTGATATTGCATATGTCAATGTCTTCAGGGTGCAGAATTCCCTAAGAAAAAACTCCTTTGAAAGTGGGTTTTGGCTGGCTAGTTCTGATGGGTACTTAGAGCTGGTAGACAGGTACTTAGACCGCCATAGTCCAGTGTTTCCCCTGGGCTTTCTCTAAGGTCTACACACCCATGATCAGTCCACTTCCTCCTTGGCTGTGCAGTCCTGGCTGGAGAAAGCTGCAGCCCAGCATCGTCAGGAGGCGAGCGTATGCCTGAGTATGCCTCGGTGAAGGGGACACCTTGCAAAGACCTGAAGGAGCCTGTTCAGTCCCTTACTGTGAGAAAAGGCAGTCTGCACCTAGTTTTCCAACAAGGTACAAATGGAAGCCAAAAGAAGTCACATTTTGGAGTAACCATGACTTCACAGTTACTAGCAACACAGAGCTCTAAGATAACCAGAGAAGGCATGGAAGGAAACCTAGAGAATAATAATAATAATAAAAAACTTTAAAAAAAATATCCCAAGAGCTGGGACTAGATGGCAAGTCCCAATTTCCACTTAAATTATAAAGTGTTGGATGCAGAAGGAGTTAAGAGGCCTGCCTGTTATATCGGAAGGAAGCATTTTCTTAAGAGAAATCTATTATTTTTCATTCCCGTTTGTACTGGCCTGTGGCCTGAATCCAAGTCAGAGACCAGTTCACAGAAGGGAATTAGAAGGCAGAGCCAATAACTAAGCGCCAGATTAATTCTCCCAGCTCTGAAAGCATGCCGCCAGCTACAGCTGGGTGAAAACTGCCAGCACAGTGGGAGGACCTTGCAGCATGCAAGCCAGTGGAGATATCAGGCCCATGGGAACCAAATGCAATAAATCAGGGGCTATTATTAAAAAATACTTAGAATTAGATTGAGCTTAATCGGACAGTGGGGACCAGGGCTATAGTGAGACAACGGTGGTTGAGGTAACTGTGTGCCCTCTGAAAGTGCTTCAGTTTGGCCATGCCATTTTCACAGGATGCTTGAAGTCCTGTAAGACCAGCGAAGCCCGTAGAGATAAAGAGAAAAACAAGTATCCCTAGCTCAGAATCAGGACAGTCTCTGCAATTGTCCATTGATGGTTTTATGTTTATAGACCCACATCAGACAAAACACTAAGGTCCCTAACTCTGATTTTAGGCTCCAAATTTATGCCTATTTCCTGAAAATTACAGGTCTAAATGTTCTGTTCATTTTGATTAATGGTACTGAAAATTGCTCAAAAAATTTCTGTTGTATTTTATTTTCCCCAATGGAAAATTAGCTTTGGATAACAATCCTATTATTCATTTTGGGGATTTTCTTGGTTTGTTTTGTTGGTTTTTTCCTAAAACCTAGTTGCCTCTGATGGAAGATTTTGTTCCTCCATCAAGACATTCTCACTCAGAACCAAAATATCCCACATTCTGCCACCATGAACAAAAGCAAAGCTGAACACTGCAGCTCCCTACCCCTGGGGCCTGGATTGCCCACAGCCACAGGGGAAGCCTGGAGAAGAGGAGATCTCCAGTTTGGCTGCTCCCCTAATGCACTTCATTTTGCATTTCCTATCTTCACACATGGCCAATTCCCAAATGGTCAAAGGGGTCACACAAAGGGAACTGAGTACTAAAATAAGTTTCCCATCTAACATAGCTCTGCACCTTGTGAAAACACATGCTACAGATAGGCTAGTCACAGCAGAGAAGACAACTGTCTTGTTAAATGTTTTAAAAGCCTATCATCTTCCAAGCTTCCCATTGGGAAACTGTGTCTATAACTTCAATATTATTCCATGTATTGGCATCACCCCTGCTGATTTTTGTCTGCAAAACCCTTCAGAAAATCTTGTGGGGCATGAACAACATCTGTAAATTATTTTTAAATATGAGATGTGCCTGGGTTGATCCTAGCTGAGGGGTTTCTCAGCAGTGGCCTAGACAGGCAGAGCCAGGAGGGGCTGCTGGGAGACGACAGGTAATCCCAAAGTGCAGTTCACCCCGGGGAATTGCAAAGAAAGATGGGGGCTTCTCCACAGGGAGAAGTGTCCTTGGAGCTGCTGAGACCAGTGGCGCCCACCACACTGCTGGGCATGCCTTGAAATTGAGCAGAAATAAGCTAAAAGGCAGATCCCCCAGGACCGATCCACCCACCCCTGTAGTCCCTCCCCTGTACCCTGTCACGTTGACTCTACCTGTGCCAATGCTCTCCATCTGCATCTTTATCTCCATTCAACTTTCCTACCGAAATTCCCTTCCTAAATCAAAAAAACCTGTGTTCCCTGGTACGCATATGAATACCCCTCTTCACAGGCATGGAAAAGTTCTGCTGCCATGTTCACGTCGCAGACTGCAGTCCAGGATCCCATTCAAAAAGGGCTTCTTGTTTGTCTCACTCCACAAGTTTCCTTGTTACTTTTCCTCGCAGGCTTTACTATTTCTCTCCCTGCTCTCTGCTGCCTCAGCTAGGACCCTTTCTCTCCTGGCCATCTCTGAGTGCAGGATAAGAGAAAAAGACATACTTTCTCTTCATCTCAACTGCAGACACAAGAAAAAAATGTTAATGTCTGCTTGCCACAGGGATATTCAGTGTTCTAATTGGCAAGCTTAAATTTATTCTTATCTTTAATTGTAGCTTGATATTCTGCCTAGTGCTCATATTTAGAAGCCAGTTAGCAACTACTGGACAGGAGAATATGCAACTTGTTTCAATAAAAAAGCTATTAGCTTTACAGCTCTGGCGTAAATGGGTAACATTTGGGGAGTAAACAACCTGCTGTAGTTACTAAAATTAATTTCCTTTTTGTTCTTTTCTCTCTTGGTTTCTCTCTCCGCCTTTATTTCCTTCAATATCTTCCTCTTAATTCCCCTTCTTGTCTTATTTTGTTCCAGATTCATTTTTCTGAAGCTTAAAAAAATCAGGGACTTGCAAATATTTTCCCCTGTAAAGGTCACACAGTCATTTGCATCGGACTGCTCCTTTTAAAAAGAGACAACTTGTGTTCATCTGACAACCCAGCAGAGAGTAACAGATAAGAACATGCACAATTGGAGCCTGGGCACCCTACCAGGAGAGCTGCACACACCCGTCCTTGGCCACTAGCTGCGATCTCTCCCGCCTAGGACATCTGCACCATTTAATGTAGGGTTTTGTGATAAACTGAAGTCTCCCAAAAGACCAAACTATGGAGCCTAAAGCACAGTTTATTTTTATTTTACCCATCTTTCTAGGCAGTCTTTTCTTGTCCCAGACCAGTTCAGTGATATCATCTGCATCCTCTAAGGTTGTCATTTCAGCTGCATGGGCTCTGTTTTCCATGCCGAGTTTCCACATAAAACTCTGCTCCTGACCACCTTCAAGGCTTCCATAAAATTCCGCAAGAAGCTGGTCAGGGATTTAAGATCCCACTCACAGAAATCACATTCTTAAACCTATTTAGCATGATGCAATGCTTCTAAACTCTTCAAAGACTGTAACACCATTTTTACAAGAATAAGGCATACTGGGTAGATCAAGGAATCTGCTCATCAGTCCCATTCACAAGTAATGGAGTGAATATTAATAGCAGAGGCTTCAGGGACATTTTATGGTTGAATGCTGGTGAAAGAGTAACTCCTCTCTCTTTCTGGCCTAATGAACATTTAATTCAAAATGAAACTGCTCCTACGGGAGAGACTTAATAGCTTGGTACGCTGAATATTCACCTGAGATACATATATCATGGGCTTTAGTTCCTTCCCTGGAGAAGGAAAAGCCCATGTATTTGGATGTGGTAAAGCCAGAAGTTCAGTCTGGACCTCTTCTGTCCCAAAAGAGGACTGCAAACACTAGCATAGCTGTTTTACAAGGATTTCATGACCTCTGCAAAACAAGCAAAGCAAAAATCCCCAGGCCATTCTGTATTCCATTAGTCTTTGGTGGTTAGAAGATGAGGGGAATTGCAGAAAGAGGATATAAATATAAAGTTATATAAAACAATTGTTTTACAAACTCATAATTTTACTGTTATAGCTACAAACATTTTAATTAAAAATACTGGCAATTCCTGCCAGCTCCCAGCTGTGTCTGCAGTCAGGCATTAGCAACAGCTGGAACCAGTAAGCATTTCACAGGTCATTTTCAGATGCTCTGTGCCTCACCAGTCCTCCAGGGAGCATGAAAGTGTACCAGCCTACCTGACCATCAGAGACTGTTACCTTTGTGCATTTCCCCAAAAGTGTTTGAAAGGTGCAAGTCTTGTTCTGCATCAGACCAAAGCCAAACATCAAAACCCTGAAAAATGCTGACAAAGACTAATGTTCTCTGCTGCATAACTGCAGCTATAATACCCTCTCCTATGTAGCAGTGCTGAATTTAATGCAGGGAGGTCCAAAAAAATTGATAAGTGAAAACGTAAAATGGACAGAGAAAGCTATAAAATAAACCACCGAACAAAGCAGAGCCATAAGGAATCAATTACTATTATCCTTTTCGTAATTGTGATCACAATAATAAGCAACAATGAAGTACTGGAGCCATTAAATAAATCAGCAGAATTTGTGAGGTCCAATTTTACTGACACACTTAATTTCCTTGTAACTTTTCTATACTAATATCAAAGATGGAAAAAAAACCTTTAGTAATTCTGAATACAGAGCTGAAGTCCCTTCCCTCCAGCTTGCAGGAGAAAAAAATGGGATAGACTGATCTCTGCTCTGCTCAATTGTGAAATGTTAATGGTTAGGTACCTGTGTGTAAATGCCAGTGGGGGCAAAACTGCGGCTCCTGCCATGCTGAGCCTACCGAGAGCTCCACTTTCTACAAATAACAACTGCACACAAGGTCTGGAAGAGCACTAGCACTTGTGCTTCACCACCCACTACGGGTTGTTTCTGTGCATGTGAGTTATTCTAGGTTTAAAGAGCTTTAGCCGACCAGTCCAGAGCAGTAAAATGAATAGCTTTTAGCTGCCCAGTTTGGCGTGACAAATAATCAATAGTGAATTCTCAGTGTGAAAAGTCTGTGATCTGTTTGGGGGTTAAAATTGTCTCCTCTGAGACTCCTCAAACTACCGCTACTTAAAACAATGGTAGAAATCCAGAGTATGTCATGAGTGATTTGGAGCAGAGAAAAAAAATTAGAGCAAGTGATTATTGTGCTTATGTGATTTCAAACACATTTTAAAAAATAATTTAAAAATTTTACTGTAGCATAAGGCCTAAAATCTAAATCTAAATGGCCTACAGAGAAGGGATAAAACCACTCTGCATAAACAACATCCAGCAGAAATCCACATTTACAAACTGACTTGCAAGCAGTTGCACAAGGGAGCTGGGGTTCACATCTCCCAGCACATTTTTGTTCAGCTGAGGCTTTCTCACTGCCATAAGTTCCACTGCAACTGGCTTTTGAAGTCCTGTGCACACCTGCATAGATTACAAAGAAGGGAAGGCTGGTCCCTCCACACCCAAACTGTAAATTAACAATGCAACATGTCAAGTTAAGATATGCCCTCCAGCACCTTGTTTTAAAGTCAGACCAATGGCTGACAATCTCCTGATACACTTAACCCTTTCCCTGGAATTCACACCCAGTTTCCAGCCTCCTGAAAGAAGAAACAAACTTATAGGAGTGTCTGTGTAACTTTTTTTTTTTTTCTTAAGTAATATATCAGTTCAAACCTGGGCCATCTGCTTTAATCCAAGACAGCATACCCCTGGGTTTTTTCTGCACAAAACAGAAGAAAGTTAGCACTGTATTAATTTGATTTTTGCAGAGTGCCTTGTACAACAATAGTTTTGGCCTGTGAATGTCACGTTGAAGAGAGCCAGCTTTTGCCTTTCCATTTCACCTGTTACTCCTGGAAGAACACACTGCTATGGGTAGGTCATGGTAATTACTGTGTTTTTTCCTTCAAAATCTTTCAGGAGGTTCTGCTCTTCCACCAGAGAATTACGTCACCAATAATTACAGCTTCGAAAAGGACTTTTAACTGAGCAAAGAACAAGCATACTCACCCAAACTATAAGACTTCCAAGTCTTATTGTAATCTCTTTCGTTACTTCCTCCATTTTGTCATGGTGGGCTACTAACCACACTCATCATGTCCCATCACTTCATACCTAATGGTAGGTGACAACTAATTCCTGTACCATCAGTAATGTTAGCCTTCTCCTGACCTAACTTCCTCCTGACCCTGTCTCATCTCACAGCTCCTACAGCCCTAGGGAACAAGCATGTTGCCCAATAAAGGGCCCTGCTGACCTCCTTAGTGTGATTTCTGCAGGGTAGACCTCAGTGCCCACTGTGACTCCGTGCTTCAGCACTACCTTTATTCAACATGTGCAGCACAAAACCAGGCCTACGCTCAAGTTCAAGCTTGTCAATATCTTCATGGTGTGGACACAAGCAGACATTCGGGCACAGGGTTGAGGTACTGAGAGGCCTGCTGGGGATGGGCAAGCGGTGCATCTTGCCTTGCTTTAGCCAGCAGCACAAGGCCAAGCATGCACCCACTTACAGAAGAGCGCAGCGCAACACTGGTTTGGTGCGGCCACCTCCATGTCTCCCACATGTTCTTCCAGGGGGCTCATGCAGCCCGCTCTGGTCTGTGGTGCTGCCTGGTGGACTCCCAACACCCCCCACCCCGAAGGTGAAAGGCTGGAGGCATTTAGGTTGGGATGCCATTTTATAGCATGCGGTCCAAGCCACCATTGTTCCAGAGATGGTAACGCTGAAGAGTAGAGCTGAGCCAGCGAGGGACCAGGCTGCAGTTCATCCCCTGGTCCAAGCACCAGAAGTCAGTGATGATTTCTGCACCCAGGTGCTGGTTCTTACAGTAAGACCTGACATACTCCTGACCAGTGATAAGAAAGATCATCCAAGTGTCCAGCTGTACTACAGGAAAAGTGTCCTCATCTGCCTCCTGTCAAGGATACATGATTCAACTGCCAGGTGCTAGAAGGCTCTTCATTTGAGTTCAGCTAAAAGCCAGAAGCTGCAGCCTATATATGGCTATATATGCTTTTCAAATCTTAATTGAACTTTTCACTTTTGGATATTGTTTGACTGTTTTGGGGGAAAGAAGAAAAGAAAAAGGAAAGGGAAAGGGAAAGGGAAAGGGAAAGGGAAAGGGAAAGGGAAAGGGAA
>VYZV01045823.1:122040-140795 GCA_013401275.1 Pandion haliaetus
AGGGGAGGGAAGGGGAGGGGAGGGCACAACCGTGTTTTCTAGAAAGTGGGAATGATCTATTAAAATTAAAAAAGATTATTTTCAGAACTTTCTTCTCTTGGTGGAAAACAAATGTTCCTGTGATAAACATTACTTCTTCATTTGTCTGTATTAAGTGATTTACCTTAAGTATCTAAATCCAAGCACTTTGGTGCACATTCTTAGCTGCATCAAAAGGAACTAAATATCCCAGGAGACAAACAAAAAAGGAAGAAAAAAGATTAAGGAATGGCAACCACCAGGGAGTATTAAAGGATGTGAAGAGAAAAAAGAGACAGAAATAGGACCTGGCATCTTCAGATGAAAGCTGAATGGCGCCTTCCATTCAAAGAGCACCAGATAACAAGAGCAAACAATCAGATTGCCCAATGAGTGCACGAAAAGGAGTAAGGAAAAGACAGAGCTGATTAATAGGAGGGATGTAAAGAAGGACCACTCCAATGCATGGTGATATCTTTACTGCTTTTACGAGAATCTTGAATTCCAGGCTGGTTCTCTGCCCAAGGAACTCTGAATTCAGGTGTAGATTTTTTTGTTTGGTTGGGTTTTTTTCTTACTATAACGCAGCAAAGCTAACTGGAATGGTAAATGTTGCACGTCATTCTGTAGCACCCCAAAATGTTATCACTGTTGAGGAGCAGATAATGTAGGGAAATGTGAACAGATTTTTTTTAAAAAAGGAGGCAAGAGGGCAGCCCCCTGGGTCAAGCTGGGACTCACCCCGTGTCTAGGGAGACATTCCAGGCACTCTCTGTCTCCTGTCTCCTATAAAAAAAAAAAACCAACTTGATTTCAGTTGGCATTCCTAAAATGTACACAAAGTATCCAAAGCAGGATACACAACACACACACCCCACCACCCCTGGGGAAATCACAAGTAACAAGAGAGCAACAAGGTCCCATGCCCAGGGTGTTAGATATAAAGGAAAAGAGCCCAGATAGGGAACCTTTGGTATCTAGATGAAAAGACGGTAAGCCAATGACTTGTTGCCTAATAAATTTCTAAAGACTAGGTCAACAAAGCATCCCAAAATCTTCCTCTGAGATGCCAGGATGGAGAATGGCATTCCAAATGGTTCCAGTGGATCAAAGCTATCAGTTGTCTTTCATGGAGTGCTAAGTGGATTTTTAGTTTTTTTAATGAGCACATCTTCAACCCGACAACAGATCAAAAATGGCATGCACATAGATTTAAAATAAAATTTAAGATGGATGGGTGGAAATGTGTTTGTATGAAGAAGAGAATAGAATGAATGCAACCACCAGTGCCCAAATGCTCTGCTTGATCAAAAAATTAATTTTAGAAAATATGTCAAATAATGCCAGCACCTGACTTTAACCGGTGTATTTGCCCTCCTTTCTGCTCCTTTGCTTTTTACTTTTTATCTCAAGAGCCCTCTATCATCAGCATCTCAAGAATCCACGTCTCCAGACTCCCTCAATGAGAGAATACAGTGCATTAGCCATAATAAGCACAACACTGAAATGACTGACTGCCCTGATACTGATTTTCTCATGTTAGTAATACAGAGAGTGCAACAAACACATAAAAATGGATTGCTTTCATTTCAAAGGAAAGGGCAACTTGATCTAATCTGAAAAGTGACTGAAAATAGCACTAGGGAGTGTCTTGCTTATTGTAATTCACTGAATTCATACCACTTCCGTTTAGCTGGCAGAGAAATGAAGACCCTTCGATAGTATTGGGGAATTTGAACTTTTGGGAGGAGAGGCAATCAGTCCTCCCCTGAGCTAATCTTAAAGGGCAGAGTACCTATACACTCAGTAGAGAGGTATCTCATTAATTCTGTGAAATATTGACACATAAACTGAGCGAAGTATAATTACTTGCCCTTGAAGGCCATTGCAAGTAAAGGCTTGGAGTTCCTCCTGCCAAGAGTTCACGCTCCCTTTAAGTATATCATGAATCTAATTGACCTGGTATCTCAGAGGTACACAACCAGCCAGTTTTTATAGAACCATGGCTCAGAGGAGGAGATACTACCCTGACTGTGTCAGGGCAACTGTGCTCCTAAACCTCCTTACTTCCACTATCATTACTCAGCCAAATTTTCCCCCCCCCCATACTTCCAGATATAAACTCTCTAGTGTTTTAAAAACTTCTCCTATTACATGGACCCTTAGAAACCAATTCATGGATGCAAACATCTCCATACCATGCCTTAGTCACTGGTCAAATCTCATTCACCTGCCCCTGGGAAACTCATGTCTGACACCATTCCCGCATGCAGTGGCTGAGCGGTGGGTGGGCACTCACATCCTTTCCTTTGTATCCAAACAGAATTACCCTCCTGCTCGCATGGTTCTTCTTCTGTGAGCCTGCTTGACTGTGCAGCCAGGGGTTGCTGTACAGAGCATGGAAAGAGTTAATATCACAGGGTCTGTTATTGCTCATTAGTACTGCAGAGGTGCCTGGGTGCTTTGGCAAAGATCAGGACTTACCGGGCCAAGGACTGTACAAACAGTAAGGAACAGTGCCTGCCTGCGAAGCCTGAAATCTAAACACACAGCACAAATGAAGGCCAAGCTTCCATTTCAATTTGACAGGTGGGAGGAGGTGCCACCACCCCTCTGACCACCACCTCCCTTCCTTCCCGCACTGATGGTGAGGTGCTTCTCCACAGGGCTCTCCAGCAGAAACCCCCATCTCCTCTGGCAAGGAGAAATCCCACTTTCCTCAGGGATCTCCCACGATATACCTGGGAGCTTCTCACTGCACAGATCCCACACTCACCAAGGGCTGAGCCCTGCCCACATCGCACACACACAGCCCCTGCCAAATCACTGCAGCCAATGTACACCTACGTACCCATGTACACACACACAGACACGCAGGCACGGCACTCTGCCTGGCCTAACACACCTAGGATGGCCCAGGACTGCCCACTTTGCCCTTGGGCAACCTGATTTCCTCGGACGCTGCACCCCAGCCTGGAACTGCACCCGCAGCCAGGTGCCTCGGGAGCCGCTTCTCAAGAGCACCCACAGGGGCTTTTCCTCCCACTGCTACACGATCTGATTCACACTCTGTGTTGCGTGACAAGACGCACACCCTTGAATTCACCCATATTATATTTAACACTGGAAACAGTCCAGTTTCCTCGGGCCCACGTGTGTGATGAGGCGGTGAGCTTCCCTACGTTGTTGTTCGTGGTGGCACCACACCACTTGAGGTCACCACCCAAGCTTGGCCTCACAAGTGACTCCCCATTCAGAGCAGGACCAAGTGTTCACTTCTAGCAGCATCCCACCTAATTCTGGCCATGGCTAGACTGGCAGACAGCATGCAAATGAGTCCAGTAAATTCGAGAAAAAAAGAAAGTGTAGTGGTAGATATGAAGCGAATGAGGAACAGAACCAGAAAAGCATTTACCTCTGCGTGCTTGGTGGTACCCCTGAGTTCTGAGAACAGGCTCATATCAGTTGCTCTGAAGACGGCTCACAAGAGGATGCAAACATTAAATTGCCAGATAACTAGGGTTAGCCAAGCATAATTCCAGAATTTCTTTTCAGAGGATAAAACTGTGACTGCTGGCAAGTTGAAATGCCCTTAAGGATAGAAAATTAAATTAATTTAACAGTCAGGTTGCCATAACGCTTTTTCTAGGATTTCCCAGATGGAAATATGTGTGAATGAGCTCTATAGACCATGTGTTACAAACCCAACATTTCAGGAAGCATCCAGACTGACTGCACATACTCTGCACAAAAGATCTGTGGATGTTCAGTAGATCTGAGAGGTCGGGAACGTGTTTGACTTAGCACGCATACTTGACTCAGTTGGATAACGTGAGTGAGCATGGCAAATCCACAATTCTGGACACTTCAGACTTACTTACCATACTATCGATTCACACAAGCAGAACAACACTGCCTGAAATCCCCAGGACTTTCAGGCTGGCTGTGCACATGCCGGGTAGCTAATCTGTGCATGCACTGTAGAAATATTGCAGATTTCCAGATCTATGGCAGCTCAGGTAAGGATCTGTCAAACAGTCGCTCAGCAGGTCTGCTCACTGGCTAGAAAACCTGGGCCAGTGTAAAAACCCTGAGGCTCTGCCTACGCAGTACATCTGCAAGGAAATCAGGGCATCCCCAGGAGCACTTGGATGTGGGGGGGCTCTGTGTTAACCGCAATGGTGACAACAAGAGCTTGCTTCTGTCCACTTTGCCTCCAACAGACAAATGCTTTCTTTTTCAGACTGAGCCTGTGCCTGGTGTCATTATTCAGAAGGTTGCGCCTCTTTGTACTAGCCCATCAACAAACAGATGAGCAGCCCATGCAATGCTAATTATATACTATAGGTACCTGTTAAGCCATTTCATAGACAGTTGTGTGCCTTTATGATTTAAAGGGACAAGTGCACTGAGTTACATGTAAATGAGGTCTGGCTTAGTGTCACAGCATCTATAAAGGACACAAGAGAGGCAAATAAACCAGGGAGCCCTTTTCTTCTCTGCGTTACTGCAAAGAAGGCAGGCAAAGGGCCGAGGCTGGTGTTGCCTGCTGACGGGGAAGCGGTGGTTTGTCAGCACAGGCAGAGGCACCATGCACCCTAAGGGAGAGCGTACCTGCCAGGAATGGGGTATAGCAGAGGCCTCTCCACCCCAAACCTCAGCCGGGAGGATGGGATTGGCACTGGAGGGAGTGCCCAGAGCAGCCCTGGAGGGAGGGAAAGGCTGCACCCAAGCCCTCCCCTCCCAAATCCCCAGGGGCCAGCTTCCTGCCCAGCACCTGCCACTCAGAGGATAAACCAGAAAACAAATGCACATGAAAGGAAAACACAGAAAAGGAGGTAAATGGCTAGGGAAGTAAAGCTCACTGCACATATGGCCAAGTTCCCAGAGCTACGCAATAATTTCCTAGGAGGTATCGCATGTGACACGGCAGCATCAATCCATAAACAAATAAATAAACAAACAGGCAGTGGTATTCATTTACCTACTGCAGTGCAACTTCAGTTATGATGTTCAATGAAGGCAAAGGCCTGGCAGAACTCTTAAATGGACTCAAACCTGTCTTGAAGAGTGAGGGAGCTAGAATTGCATTAGATAAGAACCTTCTTAAGAGACTGGAGGGTTGTACATTCACCTCATGTCACAAGACAACCCATGGCTGATGGAGACAAAGAAGGACTTTTTCCAAGAGGCTGGTTTTCTTGTGAGTCCTCTCTTCTCAATTCCCCCACCCTTCTACATTCATTAGTCATATCTGAAAGCAAGAGCCTGAACCAGAAATTATGTTTCTTCTCTATTAGTTAGCATGCTGAGCTGGGGGCGGGGTGTGATACGACTCAACAGAGTCCTGAGATTTTTAACTCTGCTGACTTTCATGGAGGTATTCCTGATTTGCACATACAATGTGCTTGGTCACCTCTTGGCAGTTTTCCTTCCACAGACACCACCTTGCCACAGCTGGCAGTAGCTGTTGATGCTGAGGACAATTCCTGCAGTGGTGTAAGTGCCTACTGGAGCAAATTACCGGTTCCCCCTTCAGGTGGTCATTCCTGATCATCAGTGAAAAAATTAGCAGAGCATCAGGAAAAAGGCATCCTTGGGAAAGAAAAAAATTCAGTTTCTAAGTTGGCCTGTCCATAAACCTGAATTAATTTATGTAAAAAGAAGAGATGCCTGGAAATCCAGAAAGAGCAGTGTCAGACTGAGGAGTCGTATTCACTGCCTGTTACCACTGCAGGTAGGTACAGGAGGTGTTTCACAAACCAGACATGGCTATCAAAAGGCCCACACTTCTCCCAGTGCTTTGCTGGATGAGCAAGTCCTACGTTAAGGGCCACAGAGTGTGGCTCACCCACTGGAGAAGCCACTCTTCCCTCCCTGCTTTCCTTCAGGCCAGAGATACCTCCCGGGTTTAGATCATCCCTGGGTGTCAGGCTGCGGTGCTGGGTTGCCAGCCATGGGCGGGTGTGTTATTAGTCAGATTTACATGTCTAATATATCATTTGTGCAAACACCCCAGGGCATGGCTATGAATGTGCACAGAACACAAATCGGAAAAAGAAGTTCAATAAGTAGAAAAAGCAGTGTCCAAAAAGTAGGTCAAATGTACTCACAGCAAGTTGGCTAACATAATTTCTCACCAGATTTACTGCAGAATCTGTTTTGTTATTGAATGCTTCTTTCAGTTGTATTCACGTTGCTTTGCTGGATGCAGTATGTGCTCAGTATTTGCCTCTAAAATAAAAAAAATGAAGTTGAAGGGTCCCCCACAAGGGGCACATCTCCAGAAGAGATACTGTAAGCACCTGCAACAGCCATTAAATCAAAGGGACTTCATAGGCCATGACCATACAGAATAGTTATTCAGCTACCTAACTTGGGGCTTGCAGGCTGTCATTCTGGCTTTGTTCAAAGCACCTCTCTCTGCAGCACTAGGATGCTGCTGTCCCCAGAGAGTAGTAAAAACCACAAGGAACTCCAGACAGAGACGGTAAAATATGAAGCCAACCTCAGAGGAATGTAACAGATTACAAGCAGTTGACAAGGTATAAAAACATACTGTAAACCTGTTTTAAACATTGTCACAGCAAAAAAAGGAATCTATTTTCAAGGCTCCTACTCACAGTTTTCATTACCAAGGCAAAATTAATGGCCACAGTCAAATGTTGTTGGGGAGACCATGCACAGGAGCACAGGGCTGATGGAAAGCAATTTTGAGTCATATCAATACTATGCTATTGGGAGTGCAGGAGTAAAACAGCTGAGCTGAAATGGTGCCCAAAATCTATCTTCCTGACCAGCTGGATCCAGATAAGTTGTCAAGGGAGGAGCTGTGCTTTCCTCCTCCTGTAGCACTGGGGAGGAATAAGGTGCTGGGGCTACAGCTCTCAAGGGCAGAAGGGGAAATGTTGTGGAATCCAGAAAAAAGTCCAGAATAAAGAAACTTTCAGAAGGCTTTTGGGGTGCGGGACTGAAACATCACTTCAGATCTCTGGCTGTTTTGCTGCACCCATTTGCACACATACACTTCTCCTCAACCTCTGTGCACTCCACAGCCCTGGCTGCCACAAGAAACAGGAGTAACCGAGTCACTCGTATGCTGCCCATGTAACCACGCCATCACAGTCTTGTAATCCTATACCTGGTGCAGCCCAATTTACCTGATTACATCGCTTTTGTTCACATTAAGTGTTCATTGTGAAACCCTCTCAAGACAGGAAAAACAAGATAACAGGGGAAGAGCTCCTCTGTGGAGATTGCCACAGATGACGCCTGTGAGGCATGTCCCTTCAGTGATGTACCTTTCATTGTTCAAGAAATCAGCATGACATCCAAAATGACCAAAAATTTCCCTGAGATGCCCTAAGCATGCCATCATTTTTCACAGCTAAGCTGTGCAAGGAATAATAAAAACAAACTTTATTTCAGTTTGCATTCATAAAATGTATGCATTCATAAAATGTATGCAAAGAATCCAAATCAGGATACACAACACACACACACACACACCCCACCACCCCTGGGGAAATCACAAGTAACAAGAGCCAGATTTTTAAAAACACTTTTGGAATAAATTGATTGTATAAGAAAAAAAGATTTAAAATGCTTCACAGGAGTGGTGGGCACACCTGCTAAATTATTCAGATATTGTCAAAATCAGCAACCCCCAAGATAAATGAAGATCATGTTAAAACTCCTCCAGTTGCTGCCAGAAAAACAAACAGACTCAGCCCACTCTTCATGTTTCTTTTTAACAACTCTGCTTGTAACCTGGGGCCATCCCCTTAGGTCATTTCTGTCCTAGACATCATCCATTATCACTCCACTAAGCAGTACAGTTTCAGCCCTGACTCCACTCTTTATGTCATCCATCCAAATACCCTCCCCTCCTCCCTCCCTGGGCTGCATTGGCAGGTATAGAGGGGAGGGTGGCAACTTGCCTTCCCACCTGTAGGGAGAGAATATTAATCCCTTCCTGCTCCGTGGAAATGTGGGAGCTGCCTACCACACTGCAAGCCAAATCTAAGTTTATTTTTAAATAGTACTGTCTTGATTTTTGGTATTCCAGGTTTAGGAAAGGCCTCGACGTGATCTCGTCTTGCACTGTTTTCCTTAACGACCTCAAATTATGAAGCTGTGATCCACAAAGAGCATAGTGGTTGGTATCACCGTACAGAATAATATGTGCCAAAATGCTCTCAGATGTACATCCATGCACATCCCTAAGATTAATTAATTAATTAATTGTACCAAACTGAACTTTCTGGTAGCAAATATTTGTTGTTAATTGAATAAACTACTGAAAAAATAGTTAAAACTTTTGCATTTTGCTAATGTTTTAAAAGCCTACATTAGTACTAAATACAGAATGATTTGCCTCACAATTTTTCTGTAAAATATGCTAAGCTATTTCATTCACCTTGTTTCAGTTGGTTTAAAAAAAGCAAACTATTAATTTCTGAAAGTCCCTTTATGGACTCACTATATGGGCCATGTATTGCAGTTTTTGCTCCGTTTTAGTAGTGTAAAATTCTTAGATTTACACAGCTAAATTTAGGACTCTGATGGTCCACAGATGATTTGCAATTCTAAATTGTAATTAGCCTCACCAGTTCAGTGCAATAACTTACAGTTAAGCACATGCATACAGGCTGGGACTTCTAAACTTGCACAAAGTAGATGATGGACATTTTATTAAAGCACTAAGGATTGACAGTATGTAATGGAGAGTTTTGATAGGATTTGTATTAAATGGCTTTTCTGATAGAAGACAGTATTTTTATGTGAGTATTTGCCATGTATCTATGTACAGTACTAATACAAAACATAACAAACCAACAAAGCTATGCCAGCAGAAGGGACATTGTTGAAACACATTTCTAATGCCTTGAAGAGTCAAGTTTTATTGTTACTTAAGAGGATATATTGGTAGAATTGGAACTGTTTTGAAACCACACCTAGCAACAGTTCAAGGAATGAATTTGTTGAGCAAAAACTTCACTTACAGTTAAGTGCACAATTTCTCTCAATTTTCAAGATGAAAAAGTCTTGAAGTAAAATGTAGTCAAGTTTGCTATTTAGGTAGTTGAAGTTTGCTGCTTTTTATCCTTAGTTATGGCACTGACCTCAGGCAGCCCCAGAAAATGTCAATGGAGAATTACAGCCAACAAACCACTAAAGCTCCATCCTGTCCTATGAATGTCCCATTGATTTCAGTGGTGTGGGACCCATCTGAAAAGCTTTGCTGAAAATGGTCATGTGCAGTTCCACTCTAGGATTCCTCTTTTAAGTATGCCATCCTCAAAAATTGTTAGTGCCAGCAGCATTGTACACTGGCCCACGGTTTGCCCCAGGTTTCTTTTTCTCCAGCAAGACTAAGGAAAGCCTTTTGCACTGTTTCATGTGCTTTCCATGCAGAAATTTTAGCCTATAAAGAGTTCCTTCCTCTGTGAGATCCTAATGTTTCAAAAATTATAAGCTGCCGCATACCTCAACCCAACAGAAGAGCTGCCATTGACTTTAACAGGAATCAGACTGGCACTTCATTAATGTAGTGCGGATGATTTTTAACACCTTTCCATGAAAGGAGAGAGCTCTATCAGCATATTTGGGACATTATTGTCATTTCCGTGTGTGAAGAGGCAAGTGGGTCTGTTGCAGAGAGTCCTTTCATGATTTATGATCCAGATGGATTTCAGAAATATCATTTCCTTAACAAGGACTAAGCCACCTCTTTGATTTGTTTTCTCCTACTAATGACAAGTGTTCCATGAAGTTCATCATTCTCCAGTAATGTTTCTCACAAGTGTGGACTGTGACTCCTTTGAAGACCTGAAAGCGTTCAAAAGAGGTCATGTAACATTACCAGAAGCAGAGTTAGTCAGCTCAGTTCTTCCAGGCAGAGTTGTGTTTATTGGCTACCAGTGTTTGCACCAGGCCAGGAACTATGATCTTCCTCTCATTGCTTTAATTGGCTGGCATTAGTTAGGTCCCTTCAGCACATGGGCATGATTGTTTATACTTGCAAGCAGTAATTACCAGCAATTCTCATTATCCCATCCTAAAGGGACTAACCTGCTGTCAATTCAGGAGGTTGTACAAAAGATGGATAGACCAGAAGAGGCTGCATTTTCAGAAATCCTTGATGTCTCATGCCCAAAGAGAACAGACGGCAAACAGTTCCCTAATTTTTGATGAGGTAAATAACACGTGGCCTTGAAACTGTGGAACAGCGGGAGAAGGGGCTGGGCATTCAGCTGGCCTCCATACCCACAGAAAAACTTACTTTTAGGAGAAAAGTTCATTGTATGAGTTAAGAAGGTGGCAAACTAATAAAAAAGGAGTGAGTGAAAAGGGAGACTAAGAACACTCACCAAAATCAAGATGTTGAGAACAATATTAGTCATGAAGCCAAAGGACACAAAAAGAAGAAAAATATAATTGCCTAATCATCAGCACCAAGAGCTGGATAATAGATGAGAGGGACTGGAGTTACACAACTATGAGCAACGTGACAGTGTTACAGAGCCCAGCGTAATGAGTATGTTAAAGCGAACTGCTAGGATCTTCGTAGGTGACAGGGGAGTTGGCCTTGCATGTCATGTAAGGTACATCATTATATGTGTGCAGCTCAGAAATCACTCACAGCTAAAAAGCTTGGCAAAGATCTGCCCATTCAGTTTGTGTGCTCAGCCCAGCCACTGCAGGCTCTTTGTAACCAAGCTGCTCTCTTTGCAGACCTGTTAAAGGTGTACCCCCTACAACTAATCTCCAAGTTGCTGGCCCTAAGGAAGAAAATTATCTTGAAAGCTTATGAAATAATATCATCACTTATGAAGTTCAAGATGAGTAAGCAGGTGGTCTATTTTGCAGACTATCAAATCAAATCAATTAGCTAGATGACTAGATCCATAATCAGCTATCTGTGATGCCAGAGTAGAAAACCACGTTATCACCCAGATATTCAATCTGAATTAAGCATACTGGATGTCTTCTGTTGCCGCTGAACAAATGCAAAAGTACAGGTAATCATTTCCTAATTTGAAAATTAATTGCATCTGATATAAGGTAAACCTATACTAGAACTTGATTGAAGATAGTTTGATCACAGAACTGTATTTTTGGCACAAAGGATTATATGCCGTGAGTTACATGTCAAGACAGTGAAGTCCAAACTAGTAATCTATTCAGCTTGTGATTTAAAAGGACAAATATCACTAAGTAGAAAATAGTTACAAGCTAAATCAAATAAGAAAAAGAATTTAAACAAAAATGTGTGAACGATAACTGGAAATTCTTGAGAAACTGTAGTAGATGTTCAATAAGCCACAGTTCCAAAATGCCAAGGGCAACCATCCCTTCCCTTAGGAAGGGAATGTGAGGGCAGGTATTACATTAACTACTATGAAGGGAAAAGGAAGCTAATAATAATTACTACCAACCAGAAGATAGGGACTGGTAGAGAAAAAAAACCACAATGACCAAAAAAATAATATGTTATGAAGAAGAAAAATCTTCTATAATGACTAGATTCTGCAGTGCCTCTATAACATATAATGAGATGAGAATGGTAAAATTATCAGTAGCAGTATACAAAAGGCAGAAGTGTTAACTAAATCTTTCTATTCTGTGCTGGGAGTCATCCCAGTTGGTATATAGTCATATAAGGTGGTGATGAAAGGTGAAGCCTTGAAGCTGTATCAGTCCTCCTGTTTGGCAGAACAACAGAATTCAACTGCCAAACTTTCATTCATATCTAAAAATGTCATTAATTAATTCAAAGATTATGAATCTGTTGTGATCATCTAACCTGCCCTCCTACATAGCACAGGCCATAGAACTTGCATGAATCCCATCTTACGCTACAGAAAGCCTACTAGGAAAACACCTACTCATAAGACTACAACTATGAAATCAAGAGCTTCCTTCTTGTCAAAGCTTGTTTTGATTCAACTTCTGGCCATTGGAGCCTCGTACATACCTGCTACACTGAGAAATTCATTACAATACTCTCAAAACACTGTTCACAGACTACAACTAGGTCCCTCCTTTACCTTCTCCCTAGTAAAATATGAACATTATGAGGCACATTTTGCTATTACTCAGGACTTTGTTTGGACCCTTGCTAACGTGACAGCATTCTTCTTGTCCTGTGAATACCCGGACTGGACACTGAACACCAGTAATTGTTAAACCGATGCTAAACACAAAACTAACAGCAGTGTCTGCATGAGAAAAGTAAACATGGGTGCAAGTATGGGCATACATTTGCTGACACTATCTCATGGTTAGTTCCATAGCACAGTTTGGGAATATGTGAAGCAGCCCTCTGCCAGGCAATGCCTGAGCATGGTTTGAGAGACAGCATGGGACAAGTTGCTCAAGCAAGCAGTATGGATGAGGCCACCGTGCTTGGGGGAGTCTAAGTGTATGGAGGCAAGCTGTGCTATCCCACTCGCCCTCACAGAGAACTGAACCTGGCCTGCTTTACTGATTAGTATAGACATAGACTCTATAAGCTTCTCTAACCGATTTCCTCATATTTTTAACTTCAAGGGTCACAGAAGTTTGTTTTTCACTGACCCACACCAGCAACTCATGCTCAGACAGTTATTCACCCTGTTTACCATGTCCCTCTGCACATCACTCTTCCCCACTGCAGATTTGTCCATTCCATCTGTATGACCTAAGATTTTTGTTTTCCCTCCAGTGACTTTATATTCAACCACGTTAAAACAAGCAATCCAAGGACACTTGAATTGTAAAGCGAACACACTACCCCTTTGACATTTGCTACTTTCTTCAGCATTAATGTTCTGTGCAAACTTCATTTGCACTAGTTCTGTGCTTTCTCCCATATATTTGGAAAAAATACTGAACATCATAGATAGAAGAACCATTTCTCAAAAAACTTTGCTAAAATAAGTTTAAGGAAGAAGTTTCACACTAAATAAGAGATTATGCAATCTCCATCTATGGAGACATCCCAAACTCTGCTGGAAAAGACCCTAAGCAACTCAATCTGCCTTTGAAGCTGGTACTGCTTTGCACAAGGCGCTGGACCACATGACCTGCAGAGGTGCCTTCCAACCTAAATGAGTCTGTGATGATTCTCCATTTGTATTACAAGACCTGTCAGCCAGCCAGCTTTCAATCAATGTAACACGTGCCTTGTTAATTTGATATTGTTTGGCTTTCCTAATTGCTGTCACCTGTGATATTGGGTCAAATCTGGTCATTCCCATCGTCTTTATCAATCTAACTTGCCATCTCATCAAAAAAGGTGGCAAATGAGATTTACAGCATCGATTTCACATACAGTAATGTTGACTGGCATTAATTATATTTTTTTGTCCTTTAGTTCTTCTTTACTCGAGTCCTAATCAGCTGTTCATTCTTCTGCCCGTGATTCATAACAGGCCTTACTGTATCTACCGTAAGTTATTCTGGATTCCCAGCTCTTCCAGAGTTTCAGGTGTCACTGAATATGAATGGCTGCCAAACCGTTTGGATGCAAGTTATCTGGATGGTTTGTTTTTAGTGTTTAACTTCTCCTCCCGTTCCTGACGGAAGGGCAACTGTTTTATCCCAATCGGCAGACAGGAACGCCGCTCTTGACCTCCTTTCAGACGAAATGTTCATTGAACCCCACTGCCTCCTGTTGTTGCCGCCGGCAGCTTTTTGGGGCCGACCCCTGGCACATCCAGCTGGCAGCTCCCAGCGCAGCAGGCAGAGCAGCTGCACTCCTCCGGCCTGCTTCGCCCGCGGCGGAGGCCTGCGAATCCAGCCCGGGCGCTGCCAGCTGCGGGCAGGCCCAGGGTGGAGCCCAGCTCTGAGGCGGCTGGCCCGGCCTGCTGGGGACCCCGCCCGGCCCGCCCCGGCGCGGGAGTCACTGCCGGAGCCCTTCCCTCCCTCCTCCGCGGGGAACAGCCCCGGCCCTGCTCGCCAGGCCTCCCTCGGGGCCTTGCGGCCCTGCTCCTGCTCCTGCCCCTGCCTCCCCCCCCGGGCTGCCGCGGGCCGGCCCTGGGCCCGCTCGGCAGGGGCTTCTCCAGCGAGGGCAGCAAACGCGTTTTAGCTTCCTCTTCTGAAGAGCTTCAGAGCTTCGGGGGGCGGGGGTGGGAAACAGCATAACTGGCATACTTGTCGGTCTTTGTGTAACTAAAAGAGCCATGTTAATTAATTGCATGCACTTCAGAACGGCCATTACTTGGTGTTAAGATGCATATCAATAAGTACCACTTGTCATGCATAGCCCAAATCTTACCTATTTGGCTGGCCAATCCAATACCAATAAACTCCAGGAGAGTCTCACTTTTTTTTTCTTTTTTTTTTTTTTGCCTGCCTACTCTGTTTTTTGAGTCAACAAGACACTGGTATTTGTTCACTGTCTCCATGCTCTTCCACACTCTTCATATTTGTCAGTACCTGTGGCACAACCAGAGCCAAATGCCAACACCCCTCTTTTCCAGTTACGTCATCTGCCAGTATAGGCAGTGGACTAACATTCCCAACATATCACAAACTGACACACTGACTACTGAAAAAGGACAACTGATACTTCTGTATTTAGCATTGCAATAACAAGAAGATAAATGCTTTTTGTCCTTTTTTTTTTTTCCTGCCAAAATGCTGGTTAGTTTTGAAAGAAAGTTTAGTAGTCAGCACTGCATTTTGGTGACTGACCTTAAAAATTATATTCATCATACCCATTTCAAGCTTGTGAGAAAACTTTTAATTATGTCTCACTACTAGTTGCAAAATCTGCTTTAATTTTTCACCATCAACCCTATGGGCTCTCCTGTGCCAAACTGTTCTGCCTTTTGGTCTCCAGCCAACCAGTGTTTTGAATCCCAGTTATCACACACAAAAAAGGAAGTGATTTTGCGTATCAGCACTCATCATCTGTCACTTACTGAGAAAGAAAATCTATGCAAACCGATTTTCCCACTCTGATTCTAGTTAGCATTTGGAGTACAAGGCCACCCTCCAAAACACTACTCTTAGGCTCTCCTGAACTGGCGGAGGTCATGACAGATATTAAGGAGGAAGTCACAGGGAGTTTTCTCTCTCCCCTGCTCTACATACCGCCAGAAGTTAGGTGTCTTTAATACTAAGTTCCTTTCGCCTGAGATGTCTTTCACAAACAGTACTTAAAAACGTATGATGAATACAACGAGGATGCGCACCATTCCCAGACCCTGCAGCCATGGCTCACTTAATAAATCATTGCTTTTGGCACTGGGATGTTAATCCTCCCCTCTCAAAGAGACAGTGAGACGCCCTACCCTATACACCTTATCTCCCATCTCATTAGCAGAAATTTTCGGACTGAAATGTAGCCCTTTCATTTGGAAAGGATTGTCTTCAGGAGCAGAAACGCTGAGGTTTCATGAAAAATCTCGTATTTATGACATTGTGCGGAGCAATATTGACAGGTTAACAATAGCTCTGCTTCTACCAGATAAATGTATGTGGGATGATCAAGAGATTAGAGGATGGGCCTGGTAATCAGCCAGTTTCAAGTGTGTAAGTGGCCACATACACTTATTATCCAAGGCCCTATCCTGCAAGAACTTCAACATATCCCAAAAGAGTCCACCAGGTCTGTTGAAATCAGGTTATGTTGATAGACCATAAATGTGGAACAAAAAGGAAGACACAAACCCTGCCCAAAGGCTTACAAAGACAAATTGAAACAGAGTCACAATCCAGGCATGGGGATCTGCTTGTATCAGCACAGTAAAGCATCAAAGATAGAAATGGATCTCCAGAGAGAGAAGAGAGACGGATGGTCCTGGTTCAGACATGCGCATGGGACCTGTGAGAAATTCTGGCAGTTCCCTACACTTTCAGAGGCATCCTGTGTGGCTTAGGCAAATCACTAAGGGATAAATATGTAATATGTAGGTTTCATTCTCATCCTTTGGCATGCAGGCACCCACTGCCTTTCACAAGCTCTTCATCTGCCTCATGAGGAGAATGAGATGCTCGTGCAGCACGGGTGCAAAGATGCTGAACATGACCTAGGAAATGCCAGGAGAGGGATGAGTACTAATGTAAACTTCTCCTAAAGTGCTGATGCCTGAGTCCAGGCTGCAGGGAGATGCCTTCTTCCAATCAGGGGCAAGCTAAACCAGGTCAGCGATTGTACGTGGAAAGAGGAGGAGGAGGATGTGGTGGCAGAGATGACACCCAGTAGCCCAGGGACAAGAGAACTCATGCTGGAGGTGGAAGATTCAGGTTTGGATGCCTTCTCTTCTGCCTGATTTGGAGCAGGGATTTAATCTCAGGTCTTCCATCTCCTAAACAACTGCTCTGAATGCCAGCCATCTGCCACCGGGGCTTCTCAGTGTCAACTGCACTGCTTTGCACAGCAGTTTTAAATACTTTGGCCAGAGAGACAAAAACATGCTCTTATGTCCTAGTGTTACAGCAGTGATCAGGATGAACACTCCAGCCCTCATCCAGTGAACATTTAAATACTTTATACAAATTGAAAGAGCTGAGACCTGCTGCAGAACATCCTCTAGTCTATTGAATTGGGCACTTTTTACGGGAGAACTGGGGTTAAACCCAGGGGGATCAGGACTTGAATTTCTACCCTCTCTGTGCAGGGTTTTGGGGTTGTTGGGGTTTTTTTAGGTTTTGGGGCATGCAGAAGCAGGGATTCCTGCTTCTCATGCTTCGGGACAGGTGCAATGTAGAAGGCGTGCTCTCTCTCAGATTGCACGTTTCAGGTGAAGTAGAGACACTTGGAGCTGTGAATGCCCGCAGTCAGCCGGTATTACCAGCTCAGAGGCATTGGGGAGGGGAGGGAGGATTGTGTGAGTGACCACAGCAAAAACACAGGTGCATTACGGCCTTAACTTTTGTCATCATCAACACCAAGGGACATCAAGTGCCTCTTAGGCTAAGCAGACCTTGCGCAGGGGGTTCTGATGATCTCTGGAACATGCAAGCATCAGGTTAGCCAGATACCAGCCTAAATGTTAATCTAGCCCTTAATCTCCAGAGTGCATCTCCACTGTGGTATGGCAGTATCACAGAGACAAGGCTCCAGGCCAGACTCACCTCCTATCCATCTTGCTTGCCAAAGCACCTTCAGGGCAGGTTCTAGGGCAGCCCAGCTGGTACTCACAGGGATGAACTCTATGTGCACCCAACACATTGAAGTGCATTCAAGGGCACGCTTATTTCCGTGCAGTGCAAACAGGCCCTGCGACTCTGTGAAGCCTCTGCCTAGCCCATTTGCCCTTGCAGACATATCCTATGACCTTTATCAGGCGGACAAGAACACCTGGTGAGACAGAAATGTCTCTTACCACAGGTGCAGTTGGGATTTGTGGGCTACCTGAGCTCAAGCCAACTACAAGTGGGAGCATGAGTGTGAACGTGAGATGCTTGCTGCCAGAGGACCCTAGTTCCAAACCGCATGGGAGCCCGTGTTGCAGGGGTAGAGTACTCACAGCCCCTCTGCCTCCACTCCACTTGTGGTAGCTGTGATCATCCCCCTACCAGCAGGACTGTGAGGATGAATGCAGTAATGCCTACGCTCTCACACAGCGGGGACCACCATGACCACCAAAGACAGGGTATTTCAGAAGAGGCAGGAAAGCTGATCTGACAAAGAAAAATTGGAAAGGTAGAAGCTCTTTCCTAGAAACACTCTGGAGGAGCACAGAATAGAGAACAGAGAGGAAGAAATGAATGATGCCATTGCCAAATCCCAGCACACCACAGTCATGAGTCAGGCCCCAAAGAATCACAAGATTTCAAAGCAAAATGACATTTTTGTTCTTTCTATTCACCATCTGATTTTTTTACTCCCTAGGGTTCATATGCAAACTTTTTCTCCATTAGAAAAATAAAGATGAGATTTTGCCCTAATCATTTATCCTCAGAAAATGTGGTTGCAACAAACACATCAAATGGCTATTAGCCTCCTATTAATCAGGGAGCTGGAGAGAGAAGGAAGATTCAAAGAAAAAAGCAACAGAAAGCTGGATGTGTAAGAAAAAAAGGCTACATATACCTCTATAAGCCTCTTCTTAAGGCAGTAAGGCACTGGAAGACAGGAGATAGATTAAGGAGGGTCATAACAGTCATACATCTTGTGAGAAAACAAAATTCTCTTTAGTCTGCCTTCTACCCCAAAAAGACTGCAGCAAGTATTCAATTTAGCTAAGAAACTGAAATCCTGAATTATAGCTAAGAAACTTAAAACTCAGATGTATAATGTGGATAATTAGTGACATGGTGTTATGGGTTTGTGTGGCGCAGGGTTTTTTGGGGCTTTGGGTTTGGGGTTTTTTTTTTTGGTAGCGGGGGAGGGGGCTGCAGAGGTGGCTCCTGTGAGAAGCTGCTAGAAGCTTCCCTGGCTCCAAGTCGGACCCACCTCTGGCCCAGGACGACCCCATCAGTGACGGTGGGAGCGCCTCTGGGAGAACAGATTTAAGAAGGGGAACCGGCAGTGAGTGGGGGATGGGAACGTGAGAGGAACCCCTCTGCAGATACCGAGGTCAGTGAAGAAGGAGGGGGAGGAGGGGCACCTGAGGAGGCTGATGGCCCTGCAGCCCGTGGTGAGATGGCAGGCTGTCCCCCTGCAGCCCATGGGGGTGAACGGTGGAGCGGAGGCTCCCGAAGATGGCCATGACTCCATGGGAAAGCTCGCACTAGAGCAGTGTGTGACTGGAGAGCAGCCCGCGGAAAGGACCCGCGCCAGGGAAGTTCGGGAAGAA
>VYZV01045823.1:140923-180222 GCA_013401275.1 Pandion haliaetus
GAAGGCGGGAGGGGGGGGGGGAAGGTGTTCTTGAGGTTTGGTTTTCCTTCCTAATACCCTTGTTTTTGATTTGATTTGTAGTAAATTAAATTGATTTGTTTCTTCCCCAAGTTGAGGCTGTCTTTTGCCCATGACCATAAGTGGGGAGTGATCCCTCCCAGTCCTTGTCTCGACCCACGAGCCTGCCTTTGTATTTTCTCCTCATCCCAACATGGCCGGGGCGGGGGTGGGGGGTGAGTGAGCGGCTTCGTGGTGCTTTGTTACCGGCTGACCTGAAACCAAAACCACGACACATGGCTAGTTGGTCACTTCCACAATCTATTCTCCTACTGTGAAACATAAGATGTTTCACATTTGTGTAGACTGCAAGTCTGAAAGGAATGGAAAAAGAAACATTTGAGTATTTGCAAACATTTCATGTCTTTTTTTTGTCTATCAGGTGCTATTAAGAGAAAGGTATTTGGATTAATTCATTGAGTCTTTTGTTAATACATGATGCACACAGATGAGGATGTTGTGGGAGAATGCAATTGGACCTTTGTCTTGTCTTCTCAGCAACATCTGCCACATCTGTGCTGTTTTCCTGTCCCTGCACGTTAAAGCTCTCTGCTCCTGTCTGGGAGAAGGCCCTGCAGATCACGTAGCTGAAGTACAGATCCAAGAATTTTTATGAATGTAGGCAATGCAGATGTAATTGACAGCTTACAGGAAGCAAAATAAAGAGGGTTTTGTGTCTGTGTTTACCGTGTAGCAAACAGGTGAGCTTAATATCAGGCTTTAAATATATCCAGGTAATAAATCACACAAAAAAAAAAAAAATCAAAGTCTTTCTGTGCTGTGAACAGCCTTTTTCTAACTCATTCTTCTTTGACATGGAGTCTTTGTTCCCATTATGAAACTTCGTATTTCTCAATGACTTACTTTATCAATTTGCCAATCAAGTTTCACAGCAATACAAATGCATCAGAATTTTCATCCAGTTAAAAAATCCTAATGTTAAAAGCATAGATATTTAATAATTAATTACTGAACTCTCAGCTCAAGTCCCTGTCATTTCAACCAAGACTCTTCATTCAGATCCAAACCTTCCTTTCTTTTTCTATGGCATCCAATATAGACATACTACAATAGTGTCCAGGAAACATAAAAGTCTCTGTTGTATCTACAGGTGAAATCTTTGTGACTTCCTAAATTAAAGGACTGTGCAAGGGAATGTTTTGGTTCCCTTAAACATACTGAAATAGCCTCTCAGAGAGGCAGAAATTTTACTTTAACATATTGCTACAAGTCTTCTCCAGCATGGCTGCTGGGGAGTGTTCCCCCACAGAGACTGGAGAGAGGGAGAGAGAGCACACTAACAAAGAGGGTTTTACGGATAAAGCACATAAAACCTCTATGCACTGAGGGCATACTGCTGGCAGCATGGCTTAGTGTGCCCATGTGCGTTTTCAGGGAAATGCAGATGCCTGCCTGGGGAGCCAGCGAGCAGCTGTGCAGCAGGACAGTGAGCCTGAGATGCTGGTGACCCCCAGGCTCCCTCACGTCAGGGATCACTACCGCCTTCATGCCCGTGTCACCCTTTGAGCAGCTCCCTCGGCTCGGGGCAAGGCAGAGCTCACACATGCCTGCCTGCAGACAGCTGATACCAACAGCCTCTCACCTCAAGGATCCGCCAATGCATCTAGTGCCCCTTCTCCTCCCTCACAGCTGTTTTACCCACAAGGGACTTCAACATCTGAAATTGTTATGCACCTGAAGTGCAAGTTTCTTGCAGCATCCTCACCTGAGGGACAGTCTCTGCTAGGAGGCAACATGCTGATGGTGCCATCAGTCAGCCCAGCAAAGCAAGTATCTAAAAGCTCATCTATATTCATGCCAGCTCAAGTTCACTTCCCAATATCCACGTCTCCCCTCTGCCTTTGAGAAGTCTTTCAGCTGTAGGGAACCTCTCTGGCTTGCATGTGCCTCAGCTCTTTCCCAGCTAGTGGCCTTCCTGAGTGAACACAAACATGACTGAGCTTTTCCTTTGAAACAGAAGAAATTTGGTTCTCTTCACAGTTCCACTTTGGTGTGCTGTGACAGAACACAGATCTGTCTTTCACTTTGTTTAGAAGATGTGACGCCAGTAGCAGTTGTGGATTTAATTATATTTCAGCTGCAAGAGAATCTCGGTTATGTTTTTTATGTGTTTTCTGACCTCAAAAAAACAGCTTTAAACAGACAGAGCATTCTTTAATATCACCGATTGTGGCTAGGTCCGACTTAGGTCCTCATAAAAGAAATTACTCCTTTTTGTCTGAAATGTTCATTTTGGCAATATAGAAAATGTCTTTTTCATATATGTGTGTGTGTGTGTGCATGTATATTGAATAAATGTCATTGTGTAATTGCATAATGAATTGTATAATTAATATCTGAATTTCATAATGAAACTGCATAATGAATGTCTTGGCACATAAATATATGTCAATATTCAAAATGTCTTTCATACATGTACACCAACAGTAAAACTTCTCAGCCATCCTTGGTCAGCACAACCACAACAACCTCAGAAGAAAAAATACATGTTTGTAAAGGCTGAACTCTCTTATCTAGCACCTCTCAGAAAAAACCAACTTGTGATAGTCTTCATTTTGTTACATATTTAATAATATTCATTATACCTCATACATATTTCCTATAAATTGTTGCTTAAAGATTCATATCTGTGCAATATCACTGTCACCTTGGCTTAGATAGCTCCTCTGCTCTAGCTCCCTAGAAATATATTAGAGATGTTTTATTCACTTAGTTCAAAAACAGCACCCCTTGCTGCTTTGCTAAAGTTTCATCTTCTGGTGAGATTGATATTTTATCACAATTTGGTGACAGACCTTAAAAAGCACCTTGGAGCACAAGAGGCAAGGAGGAGCTGGTATTGCACATAGCAATGGAATAAGTAGCACATTAGAATAATGAAGAGGGACACGTAGCTATTAGAAAAAGAGGGTGGATCAGACTCAGTCCAGCTCCCTGCCACTGCAAAGCCTCACCTATGGTGGGGGTGGATGAGAGCCGGCGGCTGTGTGCTCCCAGCCCCTCTGCATGAGGCCGTTCAGCGCCTGTTCCGGCTTCTGACGTAGCACACCTTAGGGTTCCTGGTCCTCTCTTGACGTCTCCAGTCACCCTCGAGAACTAATTTGGGGTCACAGGTACCACTTCACCACAGAAAGGCTGAATTTGAAATGAAGTCCAGGGGGCGAAAACAGCCCCAAACCCGGTCCCCAGCTTTCACTAGGGACAGGCTAACTTTCATCCGTCACTCCTTTCCTCTTCTGCCTCTTTCCTGCTTGGCCCATTCCCATTCCTGTGTCAGTGGCATGTCTTTTGTGTGTCACTTGGCTGAACACCAGCGGAATATAATTTACATGAAACAGGTGGAAGACATAGGGCCACTTTTCCTCTGCTGGAGAATCAACAGCCTCAGGGGTGGCGGGGGTGTGTGTGTGTGTTATTTTCCTTCTTTGTAGAGCTGGGAGTGGGGGGGGNTTTGAAGATGTAGTCCCACTTAATAAAAATGGAATAAAAACAATAAAAATTAGCAAAGAGGAAAATTTCTTCTTTCTACATTCTTTGTGATACTTCACACACAGCATCCGGCAATTGCTTTGCAGCTGGCAATGTAGGGCTGGGCTGGCGGGTGGCTTGTTCCTGTACAACATTGCCATGGCAGGACCAGGCAATGCATCTTGCCCTCATCCTGAAATCAGGGTGCTGAGAAATAGAGCCTCTGCACTTATGGCTGCTACTGCTGGTATGGTAAAAGCTATATAAATCTGGATTTGAACCGTATCGATTGGGATCCAAAATACCAGGACCCCATGTGCAAAGCACCAATCTACTATAAACTCACTCTGACAATCCAGATTGTACAAAAAATCCCTGATGGGTTCACTTTAACTGGCACCTGCAGGATTTATGCCTGACCCATTATCATTCCTGCCTGACCCTCTATAGATTTTCACCAGCCAGGCCAGCACACAGAGGCCACAGAAATGTGCTTTGGATGATTGCACAGAAATGCAATCATGCACCACACCTGATCTGAATCAAACATGTACTTCTGGGAGATCCAGTCATACATGGATCCAGCGTTAATAGTCATGGATTTACAGCCTGAGAAGTTTTCAGAGAGAAAACTACAGGGCCAGGAAACAGTCACGGATTCATGGAAATGGAAGGCAAAAGAAAACATTATTGCAAATTGCTTCTTTGCATAACAAAGCCTGTAAAATCTTGTTCTTTGAGAGCTATCAATTAAGCAATTTTTAATTCACTTAATGCACTGGGATTGTACTGCTTTCCTGTCAGGCACTTTTTCAATCAATGTCACGGGGACAAATGCTTTTCAGAAGTCTAATGGGTGGCAGGAGGAGTATTGTTAGCCTAATTTCTAATTTGGAAGTAGGGGGAGAAATTGCTATCAAATTGAAATCTAGCTACCATAAAACTTCATGGCCGAGCATTAATTATGCAACTATCCTTTCTGCTGACGATTTGCATGCCACAATAGCCCCTCCAAGATTTTCGATCGAAGCGGTTTCCCTGTTCAATTTGCTACAATTTTTGAGCACTAGCACAGATCTTTGCAGATCCCTGCAAGACGTCTCTGCGTGCTGAGCTTTTAACACTGGCGGTTCAGAGAGTCGCTCTGCCAACGTCAGTATTGCTCTGGGGAGCGATTTTAAAAATGTTTTAACTTCAACAGTTACTGCTTCGTGTCCTCGTTGGTTGGCAGGAGCTTGTTTCTGCCCACAGCAGGCAGAGCCGGTGCAGCTGGGTGGGTGTGTGCCGCAGCCACCCAAGGGCGTTCATTGCACAGCCCTCCTCTCCCTCTGCAACAGCCCCGCTGGCCACAGGGCAAGAACTCTCCTCCCTGACCTTCTCCAGAGGCAGTGGGCAAAAGGCAGCAAACTTACCCCTGGGGTATTGGGCTGTTGGTCTCTGGTCCCCATGGTAAGGCAGGACGGACAGAAAATAGGCGCGATTGTGCAGCCTGATCTGCTAATCCTCTCTAGGCTGCTGGAAATACTCTTGTCTAAGTGCAACACCCTGGCTGTAGGCTTTGGGGAGACTGCTTGCAGTAATTACAGTCTGTCATAACATGAGTTTATTACAATAGTCGTGTTCATGTAATAGGCAGAAATGTTTGTTCCCTTATGAAATACACAGGTGCTAGAAGATTTATGTGGGTAATGCAAACTGTAATGCCATCACATATTACGAACCACAGCTGAGCTGCATATACTGTACTGAAGAAACAACAGCAGTTTATAAAGTCGTCTGCCTAAAGCCAAGATTTCAGTAAATTATCTACCTTCAAGGAAGCAATGTACCATCTTTCAGTGATGCTTCTATTTATTGGCAATTGCACGTTATTTGCTGCCACTTAAAAATAAAACATGGGAGGGTTGAGGGGATTTGTCTGCTCAAGGGGAGGATTTCGGTTGGCTTTTTAAGCATGAACAGGCCCCTCCAGGAACCAGGCATGGCATCAGTATGTTCAGGTAACTCCAGCATAAGCAGGTTTTAATTCCTGAACTCTATTTTGGCTGCCGTGGCAGAGACCCTCTGAACACAGCAGAGGACCCCTGTGCCACAGCTTGCTTACAGCAATTACGGGAGTTGAAGGTCCTTAACAGTAAAACAGTATTTCCCTTCCCTTTTTGATTGAAGAACCACCTAATNACAACCCCAAGACCCTCTATATACAACTACCAAAAATGAGGTTAAGCTGTCAGTGTTCATTTAGAGCATTTTCTTTTGTGTAGCTTTTTTCCCCAGGCTTGCCTGCATGGCCATGTGCAAGTGTGGTTATATGTGTTTTATTTCTTTGTGATTGTTTCAAGAAGCCTTTCTGAGGAGGTGTAGCTCATCCGCCATCGCTGACAGTGTTTTAAAGGACGGGGCCTGAAGATGGCTGCGGCAGGCAGGCAGCTGCCACAGCCGAGGGTTTATGCAGCATCTCAGGCTACTTATTTGTGTCAGTGTCATCCAAGAGATGCTCTGTGTCTTCCACCCAAACCGCCACAGGCACCGCAGCAGCAATAACCTGCACCTAGCCTTGAGAAAGATTCTGTGGCACAGGTGGAAGTTTAATTTCTGTAAAACTGACACTTTTCTGTTGAAAGTTATATTTGTGTGACGAGGTTTGTAGCTCCACCCTCTTGCTTTCATTACAGCAAAATCTGCAAAGATGCTTATTTGCATTTGGCATAATGGTTCATCTGTTTGTACAAGCCACAGTAACATCTCCTACTTTAAGTCGGCTCCCTGCACACCAAGATGTCAGCAGGACACGCAAAGATGATGAGCGTAGCAGTGACACAACTGACTATTCCTTCAGATCTGCTGTTGACTCTGCTTAAGGTATTTTTACTTATGGTATTTTCCTCCTGAAAAGCAGCCAGGTACACACCAGCCAGGCACTAGTGGTGAGGCCAATCAGTATTGCTTATTGTTTAGAAAGCACCACAAAAAACTTGTCACTTTACAGAATATAAATTCAGAAGTGTTGAAGAAACATGCAGGATAGTCCCTGCTCCGAGTAACTCAATTTAAAAACATGGGGTGATATAGTTCATGATAAAAAAAGAGAAAGCAGAATAAACATGCTATTGAAAATGATGTTAAAATGTTCTCTGCTGAATAAATTTAATTGCTTAAGTATTGCTTTGGCTTACTGCATCCTTTCAGAACTCTCAATGTGCTTGATGCTTAACTTCCTACTTAGATTTAATTACTTTTTGAAACCATAGAAGCCCCTAGTAGTCACAATACCTGGTGCCAATGAATTCTATTTTAACAACACGTTGCCTGAAGTATCATCTCCTTTTATCTGTTTGAACTTCCCACCTGATGATTTCATTTGATGCCCCCTAATTCTTGTACCACAAGAAACAGTAAGCAGTTCATCCCCCACACAGCTTCTTCCTTCTGCGCCGTTTATCGATTGCTAGTTTATCCTCCCTCAGTTCTCTCTCCTTGGGCTCAGGGATCTTGGCCTATTTACGTATTCCTGATACAAAAGCTATTCCATATTTTCCATTATATTTGTTGACCTTCTCTATACCTTGTATAACATTACTGTACCCTTTTTGAGAACAGCACACAGTATTCAGAGTGGGGGTGTATCAGGGATTTATACAGTGGGGCAGTTTTACTGGTATGAACTATTTAGTATCTTCAGCTGCTAATTCAATTTCATTTTGGAAAGATGCAAAATGATGACAAAAAAGTAAATGTAAATCTGTTTGCAACTTCGGTGGCCTCCCACTGATTCTGGGACTTGATATTCAAGCTTAAGTTTCTCAAGTCTAATTAATGATTTGGGGAATCTAATTGCCTTACTGGGGCATATAATTCTAAGTATTTTTGAGGCTGTAGGCAGAGACTTAGGTGCCTACATTCTGTTTGATAACTCATCTCTGGTTGAAAGAAACAACTAATCTGTTTTCTTCTCCAGATTGCTATGTGAGAATGGAGCGGGAATGAAAACGCCTCATCTTATAAGTTAAAACACTACAAATAGCAAATCTCCTCCCCACCTCTTTTTTTCCTACTGGTATTTCTCCATTTGCTCCTAGAAGCTCAAGACACAACCTGTTGCTGTTATTGGCCAGAAACAGAACCTTAAAAAACTCTGTTAAGCAAATATATATATATATATGTATATATAATTTTAATGGTCACACAGTAAGGAAAGCTTTTCACTTTATGAAACTGGTGATAACATATATAGCCTATACGTAAGGGTATACTGCCTAGCTACAGCACTTCTTATCACAGAGCATTCAGTTACTTTGAACCAGACCTAAATCAGCATAGGTTCTCTGAAGCTAATGGAGACGGGCTGGTTGAAAGTAGTTGAAATAGGATGAAGCAACTTCCTGACCACCGCAGAATCGTAACTCTCCTGTCCCTTCCCAAAGGACTTCCAAGGGCTCAAAGCAGCAGGATTTACCTTGCTACAGGAGGTCCAGGCAATCCTCACACCGCATTTGCAAAGCTTTTTGGTCACAGCCGTGCTGCTGACAAAGGCATTATTTACACTGACTGCTCCGATAAGAGAATGTAAGCACCTTGAAAGTGCCATTCCTCTTGCACAATTAGCTCCTGGCAGCTGAATCAGCGCTCGGGGGCCGGCGCCTCCTGCCCCCACCCCGCCGGTTGCTCAGCCCGCCCCTACCGGTGCTGCCGTCGCGCCTTCTCTCGGCTCCGCAGGAGCATCCCAGAGCCTGGTAAATCCTTCTGCCGGTCAGCGCAAACTTGCCGCCCTCCTTTCCCGATCCCAGTATTTCCTACGCTAGCAAATCAGGAGATGAGCCGGCTGTGAGAATGCGCGCTGCTTTTCACGCGGGCAGGAATAACCGGTGAGAATCCTTACCGTGCAGGCATTTGCTTTCAGGTCAAGTGCACTGTTCTTGGATTACCAGACCAACCCCCCTAGATTAAAAATATGAGGAATCCCAGTAATAACTGTTGGCTGTCTTGAGATATTTGTTGCTTAAGTTTGCAGGTTCTTCGAAAAGCCCAGCGACTCCAGACAGTAAACCCACTGTACCATCTAGGTAGGGACAGACATACTGCGTTTGCAAAACACACACCACCACCTGAAATCCTCCATCCATACTGGGTAAAAATCGATGGATTTGAGCCATGGATAAAGGTTTATCTTTGATTATCTTGTAAGAGATAACAGCAGAGCTGATGATATGATCCGACAAGTGTTTGCAATCATATTACTGCATTTCATAAGCTGCCACTCTACGCCTGTCAGCACATCCCTGAACCGTAGCTGCTGTGCAGGCTGCAAGGCAGTAATGTACAGTCTGGGTGCTGCTAGCTGGTTGAGATGCCCAGTAAAAACAGATGCACCTAAACCATTTGATGAGCGCTCGCTGCAGCTGTATCATGGGAGGGTGCAGAGAGGACAGAGCCAGGCTCCCCTTGGAGATGCACAGGGGCAGGACGAGAGACACATGCCAGAACATGGGAAATTCCAATTAGATATGAGGAAAACATTTCCACTGTGGCGGGACCAAGCACTAGCACAGGTTGCCCAGAGAGGCTGTGGAGTCTACATCCTTGGAGATATTTAAACACAGCCAGAGCAACCTGCTCCAGCTGACCTGCTCTGAGCTGGGGGGCGACAGATGGGGATGGGGACTAAATGATCTCCAGAGGTCCAACCCCAATTACCCTGTGATGCTGTGAGTTTATGGCCACTTACTGTATTTCAGTCGAGGGAGCGCTAGTTAACAGGTTATCAGGATTTTCACATCACTGTGACTATCAAGGGGAAGTAGCAATAAAGAATTAAAGAAAAATCAGGTACAAGAAAATAACTATTATCTACAGAAAAAGAAACCAGAACTGTAGAGTTGGAGAGGTGCTCCCTAATCAAATTATCAGCTGGAAGCACAGCTCCTCAGGAAATAGAGTTCATTTGGGCCAGGGGTATTTCCAGCGTGCCAGAGTCTGTTTTTAACCAGATTTGAGATGAAAAATACAGATGATATATTTTACAGGAAAAATAAAAAAATATTTCAATTAGTAAAAAATGTTAATACTATTAAAAGATTACCACATAACGCACACATGCACATACATGCATGCGCATACATTAAAAAAAAAAATATTGGAATGGAACAAGAATACCAACACTGAAAATTCAGGAAAAGTGATGCAGGAGAATCAAAATAAAACAAGAAGAGAATATCCAAATGGGATGTCACGTTTCAATTTTGAATTTCTTTGAAATTTTCCCATTCAAAAAGCCAGTTGTTTTCAACATTCTGCTTCATGAAGTACATTTTGCACCCAGTGGAGCAGCATTTTCCAACGGGAAATTTCCATTTCAAAACTTTATATCAGTTCTCTTCAGCCATTTTATCAAGAACCAGCATCTTTGAGGAACATGGGCTTTCTTCACTGATACAACTTCATTTTTCCTGACCCAAGATTTTCCTTTCCTTACAATAAAGCAGTGATTCTTCATGTTATTACACATTCCTGTAGTGTTTTACAAAAAGACATCTACAAATTTACTGCCCTGTTTCTTTCCGAACCACCCTAACAAACAACTTCTGCTTTATTTTTAGAATTAGCCCTTCTTGCTGGCTTTTATCTTCCTGTGCAGCCCTAACATGATTTATTGTAATTCAGATTTAACTATTAGTTGCTGCATTACACACCTGACACTATGGCACAAATAATATTAACCTATTTGTCTCTGCCCAGGTACTTCATGCCCCTCATCACTTAGGCTATTTGAGTACCCCAAATATTGACAAACAGAAAGAATATAAATAATGTAACTTTCTTACTTCAAAGTGCGGAGAAGAGGTAAAAAGATTATCTTCCCAGTGATCCTAGCAATCAGTCCTCACTGCATTAAAAGCTGTGACACTCTGCATTATGTTCCTGGGTGTAAGCGTGTAACATTTATGGAGGTGAGTTATGGCCAAGAAAGGAGGTTTGTGCTTCTAGCGGCATAATGCCATGAAAGGTCATGATAGAAGAACCAAAGAACTCTGTATTACAAAGTTATAAAGAACCCTGACGTTTCAAACTGATGGCAGTGAAAAATGAGACTGTTTGGGGCTACCACACAGTCAGTGTATGAGGCAGCTGTGGCTCCACAGTCGGTCAGGAAAAGGTTAAGATTTTCTGGAAGTGGCGTCTCCACAGATGGCAAATTCCTCTTTCTGTTCAAATGAGACTGTCAAAAACAAAACAACCTCTTTCCCAGAGAAAGAAAACTAATTTTCCACGAATTCAACCCTTCCTTCTTCCACCATTTCCTCAGCTGTTGGTTCACTGCCAGCTCACTGCATCCTCAGCCCTCAGATCACTATGATTCTCAGAAAAGATCGTGTTTGCTGTGTGCTGTTGTTTCCCAGCCCTGGTTACCCTACTCTTGCAGTGGACATTGCATCCCCCTTTCCCCTGCCCTCATTCCTACTCTCCCCCTCTGCCTTCGTGGTTCCATCCCCAGTTTGCAATATCATGTGCTGTTTGAGCAAAAGACACTACCTCTCCCTATAAAACCTGACTCATTCAGACCTCTGAACTCACAAAGTTAATTGCCTCAGGGGTATATGCATCTCAACAGCATCAAGCTAGGCCCATTCTCCTGATGGTTCAGTTTCAGATCTATGTATTACCAGCTGCTTTCGCAAATCTTCTCTTGGTTTTTTGTGATGATCTTCATTTGCTTCACTGGGATCTTCTTTAACCTCAGCAGACTTCAGAAACTACAGTCGGTAGGCTTTTTTTTTCCCCTTCAGCCTTCCTCAAAGGCTTGAAAGGCTTTTCTTACATTTTCCCTATTCTTTTTTCTTATCATGTCAGTAGAATTAACTGTACATCACAACTAGTTGGAGCTCAACCATCAGAGTGAAATGTCTTAACTAACCCCTGTATCCTTCTCTGAATGCCTGAACACTCATCCGTGAGAACGTGGATGTACAAATTTGCCATTTCTATGAACTTAAAACTTTCTCAGTAGCAGGCCCATTTCTCCAGGAGGTATTCTAATTCTGTTCATATTCTTTGGCTCTGGGGCATCAATAACTTATACATTACTGCACTTCCAGTCAAAGTTGCATACTTTCACACAGTTATACAAATAGGGGTTTTTTTACAGTCTAATGAATTATATAAAAATCTGCCCAAGAGTATAAATAGCCTTTATTAGGTGAACAGGCCAGCAGGAAAATAACATTTTGCTTGTTGTAACTTGATGTGGAAAAACATGTTCATATGAGAAGGCCAAATTTTCTAGGAATTTCCATGGAATTCCTGAATCTCAGACTTTTTTGTAGGTCTTGGCTGCCTGTGCATGCAGATGGGCATTTAGTTTGAATCTACAGTCATTAATCAGGTGGCAAAACTGGAGCTGCACACTGGTGTGGCAAGGAGGGACTGCTAGTGGCATGGCTGGCTATAGTGTTTTCATCATTTTCAAGCAATACAACCTCATATAATTGCTTTGTTTTGAACACATACAAAAACTGCAGCAGAGCTGAGGAAGAAAATCTTTGGCCTCTGAACAGCCAAACTATTTGTGCAGCTGGATCCCTCCAGCTCCTGCAAAGGAGACATAGCAGACAGCCACCTACGCAGCCTTTCAAGCCACCTAATTTCAGTGCTGTGCTAACCCACTGGATATGCCACTTTCAAGCATTTATTCTGCCTGTAATTCTTATGCACAACACTCACAGGGGCTCCTTTTCTAGTCTCTCTCTCCAGCTTAGTATAGTCAAATAACAGTCAAGGCAACCATACTATATGGACTATGCAATGGGTATGCACACGAATGCTTATTATTTGCTTTAGCTCTATGTTGTACTTTTTCAGCTGATGAGTAACTTGGGGGGGGTCGGCATTTAGAGAGGCTATGTGTGCTTCAGAGGTCAATTAAGCAGAAGGACCTCCCCAAAAAGTTGTTCTTACAGTACCAGGGGGCCAGGGCCAGCTTTGATCTTAGAGCACCTAAGGCACTTGTAACAGAAAGTTCAACTTCTGTGACAAGTTCCTGCAGAAGACACCTACATCCAGGAAAAGATAACTACTTTCCATAGGAAAATTGTGAAATCCTTTCATGATGAAAAATTATCACGTATTTTCTAAGTATATGCCACATGAAAACTATTACTTCATCATCTTTTCCTACTGCCTCTCTATGCTTTTAACTCCTCTTTCACTCCCCTCCTAATTCTAACCCTCCTTAATCAGCACCTGTCGTGGTTTAACCCCAGCCAGCAACTAAGCACCACACAGCTGCTCACTCACTTTCCCACCCACCCAGTGGGATGGGGCAGAGAATCGGAAGGAAAAAGGTAAAACTCATGGGCTGAGATAAGAACAGTTTAACAGAACAGAAAGGAAGAAACTAATAATGATAATAATAATAAAATGACAATACTAATAAAAGGATCAGAATACACAAAATGATGCACAATCCAATTGCTCACCACTTGCCCACCGATGCCCAGTTAGTCCCTGAGTAGCGATCCCCCCAGGCCAGCTCCCCACAGTTCATATACTGGGCATGATGGCACATGGTATGGAATATTCCTTTGACCAGTTTAGGTCAGCTGCCCTGGCTGTGTCCCCTCCCAACTTCTTGTGCCCCTCCAGCCTTCTTGCTGGCTGGGCATGAGAAGCTGAAAAGTCCTTGACTTAGTCTAAACACTACATCAGTGTGTTGTCAACATCATTCTCATACTGAACCTAAAACATAACACTATGCCACTGTCCTGGTTTTGGCTAGGATAGAGTTAATTTTCTTTCTAGAAGCCGGTATGGTGTTATGTTTTGGGTTCAGTATGAGAATGATGTTGACAACACACTGATGTAGTGTTTAGACTAAGTCAAGGACTTTTCAGCTTCTCATGCCCAGCCAGCAAGAAGGCTGGAGGGGCACAAGAAGTTGGGAGGGGACACAGCCAGGGCAGCTGATCCAAACTGGCCAAAGGGCTATTCCAAAACCATGTGAATTCCAGTACACAAACTGGGGGGGAGTTGGTTTGGGGGGTGGATTGCTGCTCGGGAACAAACTGGGCATTGGTCAGCAAGTGGTGAGCAACTGCATTGTGCATCACTTCTTTTGTATATTCCAATCCTTTTATTAGTATTGTCATTTTATAATTATTATTATCATTATTACTTTCTTCCTTTCTGTTCTGTTAAACTGTTCTTATCTCAACCCACAAGTTTTATTTGTTTTTTTCCTGATTCTTTCCCCCATCCCACTGGGTGGGGGGGAATGAGTGAGCAGCTGTGTGGTGCTTAGTTGTTGGCTGGGGTTAAATGATGACAACCAGCTACTAGAAAGAAAATCAACTCGATCCCAGCCAAAACCAGGACAGCACCTCTCCCAAGAACAGTGATCTCTGCCAGGACCTGACCACCCAAAGTGCCCTGTGTACCGTGCCTTAGCTGATGGTTCACTGATGACTGTGCCAGTTAGTCCCAATGAGAAAGAGCTTTGTGGGCAAAAGGAAAATGATTTCTCGTTTGCTAATCATAATCCAAATTACGAAAATGGGATCCACCATCATTTCTTTTATGCCTGTTTTCATTGTAGTAGCCATGAATTTTCATATAGCCTTTGAGTAAGCTGTGCTGGCTGGCTAAGTTTTCATGGTAAATACTGTCTAGAGCTGTTGATACCTGAGCTTTCCCAACTCAATCAAGGGTGAAATCTAGCTCGCTCAGTCTCAGCTAAGGAGCAACCTGTTTCCCTAGCGCTCAGATGAAGTCAAGCCGGTCAGTTTTTACATCAGGAAATCCTTACAAAATATGCCTCTAGTAATTCCAAGGAGTTTCTTGGTTGTTACATCAAACTATGCCTTGACAAACTGGCACTTTTAAACAAAATGCAGTCTCATTATTCTCGCATTTCTGTAGATAAATGTTAAATGAGAACAATGTGGCGAAATTCCAGGTAGCTTTCTGGAAAGCAGAAAAGTTAATTAATCCTCAGTGTAGTTTCAATCGTGAACAAATAAAAATGTTTAAAGAGTTCCAGGGTTTAGGTTTCAGCAGAGGCTGCTATGCATACAGAAAGGCTACAATGCTCTTCATCAGTGCCTGGCGCTCCCCAGAGTTTTTCTGTGTAAGTCCCAAAATTCAGGGTTTGAGTTTTATTCACATGATGGGCCTTAGGCCAAACGGCTGAGCCAAGCTTACCAGGATGTCGGGGCACCCTTCTAGCTTCAGTTCCTCATTTCTCCCCTTTCCCATCTCTCCAGCATCTGATCTCTTCTGTTTCCCTTCAGAGAACACTGCTGTCAGTCTCAGGCCAGAGACAGGCCATGACCCCCAACCTGGCATTTCTTCCCACTGCAGACACAAGGGTGTGCTCCGTGGTAGGATTTTGCCTGTTAAACATTGTGTCCAAAGAGATCTGTGACATGAAAAAGCCTTACTCACTCTGCTGCCATAGTTTCCCGTTCTAGGCACCGTATTTTCCCAAAAGTATGACTTGTTCAATTATAGAAAAAATGAGGCATTTTGCTCCTTATTGTAACTGGATAAACATTTAGTGAGAGATCATAATTTTAAGGAGACCCCCATATTGATAGTTCGGATCCTACATCAATCAGGAGCTTTTTCCCATGACTTTGTGGGAATCAAATCAGCCCCAAAACCACTTGAAAGATACATACAAGCAAGTCTGTATTTACTGCTGGCTATTTGGGAGTGTGGCATATGAAAAATCAGACCTGCAGCTCCGGTACTGGGGAGCTCAACACTGAGTACGTGATTCAATGACTCGTGCAGCGAGCATGACAAGCACAATGGCTTACAGAACAAGGCGGCACACCCAGTATCAATGTTTAAAGAGCTGAAACCTGATCTGGTACCTTTGCAGAAGGGCAGAGAGGTAAAGGACTATTAATATGTATCAGGAGAGGGATGTAAATTCGAGCTGTGAAACATTCCTTATGGAAAAAAACTGCGAGACAGGCCACAGCCAAAACTATTGATCTGAGTTTCGTATTTCTCTGCTATGGGAAACTAGAACCTTGGATATAACTGCACCTAAATCCAGGGATTAGGACTTTGGACCTGGATCTAATCTTCCATCTTTGTAGGTTTTTCAAAACCATGTTCAGATTTGATCTAACATAAATTCAGACACAGACCCAGAATCCCAATTCAGACTCAACTCTACTGAAAATGAGTTATCCAATTTATGCCATTCAAATCCAAATTTGTCCAAATTCCCAGGAAGTTCAACCTCAGCTAAACTGATTCTGAAGTTCTATGGTGAAGTTCAGATTCAGATGCCTGAAACCTCTAGAGAAATTAGGATACCTAGAGTAAGAGGAAAACACAAGGATGTAAATCAGAAGCAAAATAGTGAGAGGACCAGCTGACTGCCAAGAGAGGAAAGACACTGAGAGGGAGAGGAGGAGATACTGTTGCATAGCTCTGCTCACACTTCTGTCAGGTAGGACATAGAAAGCCAGTTCTGTGTGTGGAAGCTAAGGAGATAGGTCAGCATGCAATGTGTCTATTCCAATAAATCTTGCTTTTCAGGTAGACTTGCTGGAATGGGAACACACCCATGCTAACCAGCGATGCAGCTCTGGGACTGGAGCCGACTTGCACTTCTCTTGGAAACGATGGCACCCGACTGCTTCCACCTTGTGAGCAGGTATCTAGTATTTTAAACAGCTGACACACTGACATGATGGTGTAGACATGATATGAGTCTTGAGTCTGGCCCCAGCTGAAGTAACTTAAATCAGTACCAATGAGATCTCTGCAGGTGTTAAAGACCCTCATATAAAAACAAAATCTTGGTTTAAATGTGGCACTTCTTCTAAACTGAAATGGTGAAATTCTTATTCCAGCCCTGAGACGGTCATTTCCATACATGGAGCCACATGTGGAATATTACTGTTTCAGCTTTGCTATTCTTGATAAAGAAGGAAACCACAAATCCTTGCTTGCTCTGTACTACAGAAAGACAGGGGAAAAACAAGTGGCAATGCCAAGTGACCACTTGCTGTGCAAGCACAGCCTGAGATGAATCTAAAAGCTAGTAAGAAATAAACCTGAAACAACCCTGTTTCATTCTCAGCGAGACCAAAGGTATAAACCTCCTCACACATGGTATCTTCTTGATCAGCAAGATCCACATAGGCTGTTGAACTCAACAGAAACTGCTCTGTGTTAGTGCTCTCTCCCTTGTCTCTCAGGCACTCACCATTGGAAGTAACTCCCCTAGGTGCCACACGGAACCAAAAAGGTCCTTATTCAAACAAGAGGTACACTCAAAGACATGTGCAAAAAGCACCTTGTCACTGCCCTTACAAAGGCAGTGACATTGCAGAAATTCTGCAAAATTATTGCGCCAAACTCAACGTGATTTTCTGGGTTTTGTCTTTATTATCCACATTTTTGTTTACCTACTTAACATGTGCAGATGTGAAAACTGTACATACAGCCACAGGTGCAGTTGTTGCTGTACTCCTTTGCACACAGCTCTGTGCAAAGCTTAGACACACATGGACCAAGGACAGATTCCAGTGATACTGACACAGGGCGGTGATGGTTGTGCTGCAGAAACACTCAGGGGTAAGAGCAGGGCCACGCAAGGAAGGGGAGCCCAGACTACGTGCCAGAGATGCCCAACAGGGTAAAGAGGCTGGAAATTGCAGGCTGGTTCTGCAATTCAGCTAAGACTTGCATGGGACTGCAGTGAACAGAAAACTGGACTGAATGGGGTCTCTCACAAAACAGAGAGGAAAATGTAGCAGTGTCTAAAAACTTCATGAAAAGGAGAAAGCAGGAGCAGTACCTAGAGAAGTGATTGAGATCAAAGGTGGAGATTTTTTTAAGGTGGAAGAGAGAAAAGCTTGCTTGTATTATGGGTCAAAAAATGGCAGAGCAAAAAGAAATGAAAGCGGAAAGCAGAAGAGAGTAGGGATGGGAGGGGTTCAGGTATATTCCCTGCCTCTTGCCCCACGCAGCCCTATTACAAGCCATAGGGTGCCCATAGTATGTACAGCACAACCATATTCCCTAGACAGCAGCTTGACTGCTGCCTGATCATATTGTTCATTAACCATGCTGGGATGTGCTTTTAGGACCTTTTAGCTGGCCAGATCTACCTACATGACATTGTTGCAGTGGGCCAAGGAGCTATAATGACAAATCTGAGCTGGGCTCTTGCATCTATGAGCATGGGCACATACAGACTTTGGGCATGACAGCAGGCCCAGGCCTGTACTCAAAATACACTAAATTTTTTGGAGCATTTTTTCCCAAAATTGATGGCATAGCCCTGGAAATGAAAGCTGGTCTCCAGGGAATTATGCTGGGACCTACAGCACATTTTTTCTTCCAGCCCCAGCCATGGTGATTTGTGGATCTATGCGTGACTGCTCACATCGTGAACTGCACGTCGACTTGACATTACCCACACAGCAAATGCTGGGAAGTATCTTCTGTGTTAAAACATTAACCAAATTCTTTGACAGGCCTGGAAGAAGTTAAGTTAAGGTGAAGCTTTCTTTTTTTCTTTTTCTTTTGGTGAGACATTCAGCACTTGGCTCAGACCCAACATTATGTCACATGTACTCAGTGCTAACTTGGGTATACAAGAGTTTGAGGATGTTTAGCATCCTGGAGGACTGGGGACACAAGTCCAAGGGTAGTCTTTTCTCAGGAAATAATTTCAGGTTACATTTAAAATTATAGGGCACATGGCAACAATAAAGCAGGTAATAAATTACTATCACAACCAGAGCCCCGTAACTCCTTCTAAGCAAACATCTGAATGAGACCAAACTACTGGCAGTGCAATAAAACACAAAGGGTGTGGAGTTTGTGTAACATGAAGACATAATTTCTGCTTCATGAATCTACTTACAGAAAGAGGAATTAAATTCTGGGAAGTAAGCAAGTGTGTTTAAACAAAAAATAAACTTCAAAGAAAATCACAAAAAGGGGAGGGTAAATGCAGAGATGACTTTGTTTTGAACTCTGTACAATTGCTCAATAAAAATGTCTGCTATTCAAATTTCATTTCTGGTTTAAACATTATAGTTTCTGTCTGTCTGTCCTTATACTGGAGGCACCTCCATCGTTACTCTTTTCCTTAGGCTCTGACCTCAAGGCTCCACAGGGACACCAGAGTTCATCCCCACAGATTAGCTTCCAGGACTGGGGGTTGCTTATAGCTCATTGGAGGGTTTGGAGTGATGTTTTTCAGATATGGAAACCAAGGTTTTCCTGCAAAAACAATACAGGTTAGCACAAAGCTGGAGAAACTGGATGTGTCACTACTATAGAAAAAAGAAAATCCCATTCTTCCATTACTACTTTTCAGACTACAGTGAAAATTTCAACTATAAGGAACCTCCTTCTCATTTTTAACTTAAAATTGCACATTTTTAGAGCAGCGAGGGATTAGCTGGCAAGTCAGCCCCTGCTTTTTCTCTGTCTCTGATCCCAATTCCTCTTTTAAAAGACTCTTTGTGATCTTCTTCAGCAAGGCATATCACACATTTACCAACCAAAGAAAGAGACTTAGAGGCAAAAGATGCAGTTTCTATTTACTTACATGCAGTCTTTGAGAAGGTGAGATTCTCTAGAAGGAGATATGTTTCAGCAATACATACTCATAAGTCCTTCTTTTTAAACTGATATGATTTCAATTTTTATCAAATGCTGTAGCCATATTTTACCCACAATTTCCTTATTCTCCTGAGAGCTGTACCAGCTGACACTTATAGCTTTAACTGTTAGCATGCTATATGCGACGTATCTTAATTCACATATGCACTCTGCACACAGCAGCAAGGATTGCCAGAAGAAAAAGCAATTTTTAACAGTAAAATTTGCTATGGCTTTTAGTGGACCAAGCTCCCTTTGGGGACCTACCTCTTTTCCCTGCCTTTGAAAATCCAAACCAATATTAATATTTAATAGTTTTTATAGCAACCCTTATACGAGGCTTTTAATGTTCTTTAAACAGATTAATGAATCAAACCTTCTAATACCCAAGAGAGACAAGTGGTACTTGTACACAAGAGATCCCAAAGACCTCAAGAAGACAAAAATAAAACCCAAAGCCCATTGGAGCCAGAGAAAAGACATGGGCTGACACCAGGGACATCAAGATCATGGTTTCAGCCAGCCACTGTGCTGAAAGCTGGAAAAAAAAGAAAGTTCCCTATTTACCCACAGGCCTGTCCTTCCCTTGTGAACATGAAACTCACTTGGAGCATGAAATGTTTCTGGAGACTATGGCATTGTTTTTGTCTGGTTAATCTTTCTTTTTATAAAGCTTTTTATCATGCTTTTCAAACAGTGTTAGCACCAAAGTGACCTGCCACCTTTTATTTTTAAAGAAGTGTGACTGGTCGGATTCCTAGGAATAACTATTAAAGCCAGAGGGCATGTGGCAGCCAAAGATCCTCTACATTTACAACCAGCACTTCTATAAAACGTTGCTTCAAGCGGAGAAAATGTGGCAGATAAGGCACTGCTGGATGACAGTTACATTTTCCTCAAAGTAGGAAAAACAATGTCATAGTTCCCAAAGACCTCATCTCTGTAGGCTTGAAATAGAGAAAAAAATGAAAAAACAGTAAGCACTGTCTTCCATTTCTCAAGAACTGCCATAATAAAAAGACAATGGATAAGCCTTTCTTGCACTGTGTATAATATTTTTGCATCTTCATGAATGTTAGGTATAGAAAGTACACACGTACACAAATACACAGAGATGTCAAGAAAAAGAATGCCTTTAATGCAACCACAGAGTTGAGAAATCAAGCATTTCAAAAGCAGGAAAATGTAGCCCTAAAATAAAATGCTCTCCCTGAACTTTACCCTCCTGTATTTATTCTAAGATATGGGATTTGTTATAGAAAAGAACAGGAAAAATATTGGTGATTCCAACAGCACAAACAACATAAAACCACTTTTTGTACAACTCAGCATAATATCCTCTACCAGAAGTAATGTTTGGCCCTTTCAGATCTATGGGATGGAGAACTTCAGCCCAGCCAGTTTTCTGCAGCCTTGTCATATTTGAATTGCAAAGGTCTATTAGTTAAGCTAACTTTGGTTAAACTGTCTTATTGCTCAGCCTATCCTTGCACAAAAAAATGTGTGGTTTTATCTGGGGCAAAGTTATTTAATGCATTCGGAATGAAAAATGCAGTAAACGTATTCTCCTTGCTGCAGTGAGACAAACTATGAAATCCAATTAAATTTGGTAAAATCATGCACAGTTGGACAAGCATTTAGAAATTGAAACTAAAGATCTCCCTTTAGTACCCAATATTATTACTAATATCTTTTTTAACCCACCCAAATGCTAATGCTCTCATAAATTAGGCAACACACACTCTGGAGTACATCCAATTTTTCTTTGTTTTATGTGAAATAAAAAAAAATAATAATGAATTAATTAAATCCCTGCATTGATATCAAACACTGACATTTCATGAAATGCTTTACAAATTCACCATTGAATAAAGTGTTACTGTAGGTTAAAATTAAATGAAATGTAATATTAATTCCTACATCAAGGGATTAGAAACAAGAATTTCTGCAGCATGGTGGAGGTTATCAACTGGAAACACAGAAGAGAAGACTGAGGATACCAGGATCACAGGATGCTCATTAGACCCAAATGTAATTATGAATTAGGTAATGTAGTCCTGGGATATTTCAAACAAAATGTTTCCATTAGAAATGGAATCATATTCAAGGCAATGTGCAAAGCACTGCTGCACCTTCATCTGAAATATTTTGTATGCAATTCTACTCACCCTTTGTTCAGGACAGATGAATTCAGGATGCAAAGACAGTGTAGATGACTGGTATGAGTCAAAGAACTGATAGGCTACCATACATAAGAATACAATAGCCCCATTTGTTTAACCTAGTGAAATGAAGGTCAAATAGGGATACAGCATAAACACCAGAAAGCTAAAATAACTTTTTCAGCTACTCAATAATGCTGACACTTGATGGAAATTGGAACTATGAAATTTTCACCATAATTTAGATTTTTAACCAGCAAAGAAGTAGGGTTCTGAAACAGACAAAAGGAAAAGTGGAAATAGAAACCTAACTGGTTTTATAGAGAAACTGAATTGACTTGTGAAAGGGATTGTATGATATAATTGTCTGCAACAGGAGAGACACAGACTGGATGATCCAAAAGGTCCTTTTGAATTGATAATTCTATGGGGATGGTATACTCCACAGGTTTTCTGGGGTTCAGCCACCCATAGAAGATCGCGCATCACTAACATTTCAAGGATTGCAAGAGATGACAGGAACTACCACCTCAAAATCGCTTTCTAATTTAAATTGAGAGCTATGGGGCAATGCCTATTCATGTTTACTTTTTTCCTGAAAACACTCTGGGTTGCTACAGCTACAGATGCACAGCCAGTGGAAGTCACTGCCGAAAGCACTGTCAAGTTCATAGGTTATCCAAGCCCGTGCTGTGTGGGGTCTTGCCCTCATCCCTGCCCAGGCTCCTCTGCCAAGTGCTGCCTGGGGACACATCCCTGCTGCAAACTGCCACGTGTTGAGCACAAGCACTCGGAGAGCTGGAAACCCTGCACAAAGCGCACAGTAAACCCAGAGGACTGTGTGAGGGACTAGCAGTGTTCCAGCAGCCAGGATTTGGAAATTTTGGCTCTCAGCAAGAGGACAGTTTGTTAACATGAGCTGTGGATCCTGGAACGTTCCAAGCCTGGCTCTTTGACTTCAGCCTGTTTTCATCAAAGACCATCTTTTCAGATGGATGGGATGGTCCCACCCAAGGGTTCCTTTCTGGTCCATCTGCAATGTTGTGACTGCACATGATCTGGAAATCTGCGGCTATTGAGTACTTAAAAAGACTTGCCCACCTACTGCCATCACCTGCCATTCCTCCTGCAATCTCATTAAGCTGTGTTTTGCTTTGCTGACATCAACGCTGCCAAAGAGATCAGCTGGCAAAGGAGACTGTATTAGTAATGTGGCTGGCATTTTGCCTCCTGCAGTTGAGATCACTTCTGAGCACTGACTCTCTACTGGTCCACTCAGACGGATGGCCTAAAACTCTCTCCCTCTGTTCAGCTTCCCAATGATGTAGTGTGCTTGCAACTGGGCTATTGCACTGGCCTTGCTCCATAGTAATGATAATATCTATAATTACTATTTTTCTTGCCTTCTATCTTCTCTTCCCTAGCCAGCCACCTGAGTTGTTGAAATACTTGGTGAGCCTGTGTCCCCGTTCCATTCCTAAAGCTCCAAGCAGCCTTGTAGCCCATTCAACTTAACTCATAGCAACAACTCCACTTCACTGGAAGATTTTACTTAAATTGTTTCTAATTTGGGTTAGAATCTTTCTTTTCCAGACATTCTCTTGTGAAACACTCATCCCTCTCTTTCATGCAGATCTTTTCATTTCAGAGATCAGAGATGTGAAGTGCAAACTCTGTCTTTGCACAGCGTGTAAACAAGCCTAAATGTAGCATCCAGGATGGGGTTCATTTCACTTCACCTTAGCCATCAAAAAGTCAGCCTCACTCAATCATCTAGATTCACACTATAACAACCGGAAAGGGGAATTTCTTTCAGAAGGAAAACTTCTCTCATGCCGACACATGGGGAGATCTCACCCTCTGGAGAGGTCTCTCTCCACAGAATGCAGAGCGTGTCTAGGACACTTAATACTCAGAAAACTAAATGTAGATGAGACTGATGATTGATGTTTTACGTCTTGACAGTATTATGTAAACATAAACTAATTATTTCTGGCTCTTAAAAGCTAAGTAAAACTTTCTAGCCCGTTCCAGAGAAGGTAAAGGGAAGCACATAGAGACTATATGACCTGTCAAAAGACAGACTGGCAATCACTGTCAAAGTCACAGGAAGAACACAGAAGATCCTCAGTCACAGTCCTGTGCTAAGACCATTAAACCGTGCCTCTTTCAACAAACATCTTTCTACTTGTTGCCAGCAAACATCGCAATAGCAGTTTTACATGGGTTATTAATTGCTTGTAGTGCCTTGCCTTTGAATAGCAATAAAAAGTGGTCACACACAAAGGATTCTCTGGAACTGGGTGGCCAGTTCATGTCCCCTAACCACTCCAAGCTGGCTTGAAGAAAGGACCCAAGTGCGGCACCCAGAGCAGTTCCAAATGATCTTTTGCTGCTCTGGATTCAGTAAAATTCCAGTGGAGACACAGCTGTACCAGAAAAGGTTTTCTTTTCTGAAGAAAGAAGGGATATGAGCAAAAGCAATCTTTCCTCCAATCATAACTGTGTGTATTGGATTTGTGTGGCAAGGTTTTGGTAGCAGGGGGGCTACAGGGGTGGCTTCTGTGGGAAGCTGCTAGAAGCTTCCCCTATGTTCAATGGAGCCAATGCCAGCTGGCTCCAAGATGGACCCACCACTGGCCAAGGCCGAGCCAATCAGCAACTGTGGTAGTGCCTCTAGGATAACATATTTAAGAAGGGGAAAAAAACTGCATGACAGCAATTACAGCTGAAGAGAGGAGTGAGAACACGTAAGAGAAACAACCCTGCAGACACCAAGGTCAGTGAAGAAGGTGGGAAGGATGTGCTCCAAGTGCCGGAGCAGAGATTCCCCTGCAGCCCATGGGGAAGACCATGGTGAGGCAGGCTGTCCCCCTGCAGCCCATGGAGGTCCATGGTGGAGCAAATATCCACCTGCAGCCTGTGGATGACCCCACACTGGAGCAGGTGGATGCCTGAAGGAGGCTGTGGCCCCGTGGGAAGCCCACACTGGAGCAGGCTCCTGGCAGGACCTGTGGACCCGTGGAGAGAGGAGCCCACGCTGGAGCAGGTTTGCTGGCAGGACTTGTGACCCCGCGGGGGACCCACGCTGGAGCAGTCTGTGCCTGAAGGACTGCAGCCCGTGGGAAGGATCCATGCCCGAGCAGTTCGTGGAGAACTGTCTCCCATGGGAGGGACCCCACGCTGGAGCAGGGGAAGAGTGAGGAGTCCTCCCCTTGTGGAGGAAGGAGGAGCAGAGACAACCTGTGATGAACTGACTGCAACCCCCATTCCCTGTCCCCCTGTGCTGCTGGGGAGAAAGGGGTAGAGAAAATTGAGTGAAGATGTGCCTGGGAGGAAGGGAGGCATGGGGGGAAGGTATTTTAAGATTTAGTTTTTATTTCTCAATACCCTACTCTGATTTGATTGCTAATAAATTAATTTTTCCCTAAGTCGAGTCTGTTTTGCCTGTGACAGTAATTGCTGAGTGATCTCCCTGTCCTTATCTTGACCCATAAGCCTTTCATTATATTTTCTCTTCCCTGTCCAGCTGAGGAGGGGGACCGATAGAATGGCTTCGGTGGGCACCTGGCATCCAGCCAGGGTCAACCCACCACACTATGGAAGGCTTGCCAGCTCCAAACATATTTTCTAGTGTAAAGTAGACCTCCAGCCTTCACAGGTACTATATCATCTCCCATCCATAAAAGTCAAGCCAATGAACCTTCAAGTTCATAGGTTATCCAAGCCACTATAAATAAATAGCTATGTGTGTATCTGTATTAATATATGTACATATGCATATTTGGGTGTACCCAGAAGAGTTTGCATGTGCACACACACAATTCGATAATTTTTAGGAACAAATTCTTGATATTTAAATATTTGGTCTTACTAATAATGTATACAGCTCACCAGAAATTTGTATGCACCTATAGGGGAAACCTAGAGGGATTTTTTTCACTGTATCAAGCTGGACCCAGCCTTCAGAGCACTGAAGAGACCCACAAGACCAGGAAGGGAGAGGTATGGCTATAAAGCCAGGGTGAATAATTACGGGTGCAATGTAGTTGTAAAATCCCTGGGCAAATACCCACTGTGTCTCTAGCCCATCGAGCTGCTGAACTCCCCGCTGGCTGGGGGGGCATGCCACGGAGCAGCTCAGCTACATCATACAAAAGGCTGCATGGGAGTCCTGAATTCTTACTGACAGCTTATCAGAAACAGTCATAAGACAAGGAGACAAGAGGATTTGCTCTTTTTCAAGCAGTTCAGTAACTGAGAACAGAAAATAGTGGGTCTATTTGTGGTAAAGGTAGCAGTATATCCTGCACTCACTTTGCTACCGTGCAGAAAGAGAAAATGTAAGAATGCAAAACAACAGCATTTTAATTTCAGGTTGTAAATGATATACTTTGCTCTTCATGCCCCATGCTTCATGCTGAGGAAAAGCTGCCGCATGCCAGAAAGGAGCTCTTTTCAGTGAGCAGAAACAAAACCGAGGAAACTGGAATTCTACATTATTTACTGTATCTAAACCTCTTTCTTATGGTAAGCAACAGCCCCAGCCAGCAAGCCACAAACCAAAAGACACCTTAGTGGTCCAGGAAGTTCAGAGATCTTTGAGTTAAATATTGAGCAATGCAGGTGCAGGCTGCAGATGGGAGGTTTGGGTGTGAAAGCATGCCAAGTGCATAACAAAACTCGATTGAAGGAAGCCAATTTTAAGATCTCAGTTTGAATTCGTTGCACATAGATGGCAGGAATTCCACAGATACCCTGTCTGAGAAACAAGGGTTTTCAAGGTTCCTCAGTGTGTGAGCCACTGGCATAAAAAGGGACCTGCTTTGCTTTGCTTTGCTTTGCTTTGCTTTCTCACAATTACAGTTATCACTAGGCACGCCCAAGTATATCTTCTGTTAAATATGCGGGGGGCACATAACTTCTTGGTGCAACTCAGCTGCAGGGAGCAGGGAGTTTAGTCTGTATTCACAGAATCAATGCTTTTTTCAAGATTTGTCTCTAATTATTTTAGAATAAAGAACTGAAGATTTTGCTGAAAGCAAGGAGGCAGACCATCCATATTTGAATTATTTCCACCTTACTACTTCTGCTCATCTTTTGTTCACTTTGTGTTCCCTTATCCACTGGGATATGCAAACCATTTTTAAGATTGAAAAAAATCCTGTTTTGGTGTGTTCTTCTTATCTATCTATACAGAAACAGGAGCTCTAGTCTGTAAAATTGACAGAAATTCAAGCAATGAATGAAATTATAAAGAAAAAAAAAACAACGAAATGTTGGGAGGGGGATATTTGGAAAGAAATCAGCTTAGCCTGAAAAGACTAGGTGCTGATGGGCAGACAGACTTTACCATGCTTTCAAACCTTGAATTCTCCCCATTTCTGCAAAACAGACCAATTAATAGTCCACCATTTGAGAGGAGGAAGATATCACAAAGAAAATACAAAGCTGATGTAGCATCTTCTTAAAGTGAATGATCTTTGCTTGGCTACACAGCAACATTCAAGCAACGCCTACTACAAGTTTTAAAACAGTGGCAACCACCAGGAGAAATCCACCCTGTATAACGCATTGCACTGAAGGCTCAATAGCCTTTTAGTGGACCTACTGGCTTAGAGTTTCCTTGAACAGGATCTTTAAAGAAAAAAATAAAATCTGGACATTTCCTTCTTCATTGGGCTCTCCAACTGCACGATGTATCTCTATTTAACATGAATTTTAAAGTGAGGAAGCTGTAACGCCAGCCTGCCTTACTAATGCCTGGCTACATAGCTACATAATAATGACTTGTTTGATTTCTTAAGGTGTTTTGTCTTAGTTTTGTTGACATACTAATATAAAAAAGAAGCAAATATCTGGTTCTTGTCCCATCACACGATTTCATCTGTAAACTATAGGTGATAATAACATAGGTGACTCTGCTGCATGTAAAGCTTAGTGAACAGCAACCCTACCAAAGTAGCCCCTTGCATTTCCTTGGAACCATTGACATGAATATTGGTATTTTGGATCTGGAGCATTGTTCATACAATCCTTTTGATATATAAAGCCCTATGCGTATGGTAACTACTCTGTTACTATTGACACATACTTAAAAGATAGATCTTATGATTTATTCTTCGTGTCTTACATGCCTTTGCTTAGGTCCCAATTCTACCTAACCTTTACAGCCAGCAATTTAAGTTTATACATTATTAGTTATTATGCCAGAAATATCTGCAGTATATTAGGTTAGGCACATACGTAAGCCTTTGCAGAATCCAGGATACTTATTAATTCACAAAGACTGAAATTCTCTCTTCTCAAATACGCCTTTGAAATTACTCCTAAACATTTACTCCAACTTAAGGATGTAAATGGGATTTATGCAGGAAACGGGCTGTTGCTGGCTGTTTACACGTGTGAATTTTGTCCAGTGGGTGTGTATGTTGATTTTCCACTCTAGAATTTCTGATCCTCCCAATTCTTCATTACTACCTGCCAAAATCAGTTGTTAGTTTTGGTTTTTGGTACACTTGAAGTCAGATTTATGACCTTTGTGATCAAAATATTCCATATCTGATCCTTTTTCCATTCACCTTTAACTCTCTTTCCCAGCCCTGATCATAACTGCTTAAAAAAGTTTAAATAGATTGGTAACCTTTTTATTAATTACTCATGTAACTAAAAGCTTGTTTGTTAACAGAGTAAGTCTTGGTTTCTGGAGTACTGTGCAAAAAGTATGTCACTGAGGACTTCTCTATGTCGATGGTGCCTGTATAAGAAGCTCTAACTTATTTCTCAAGTACTTATTTCTGAGAACTTCCAGCCCCAAAGGACTGAGGTTCATCTTTGCAACAATTTTCTTTGGGAAGACTTGAGAGTTTAAAGACTTCAGACTTAGTGGCAAATTTTGCAGGAAGTACATAGCCCTTTTTGAGAGAAACATTCATTTGCATTTTTAATTATAGAATTATTTTCCCCAAAGCAATAAAATTCAACTGCTTTTGAATATGAATGTTATTTTACCTGTCATAATTTTAAAAATAGTATTTCCTTAAAGCTTGACCCTTAAGTTTGATGCTTAAGCTTAAGCATCTTTTCTATTTCCACTTTAAATCTTAAATAACTGACACATTTTATTATCGTCTCTGAAACCCAGTAAGTAAAAACTGATTTGAGACTTCCGTATTCTGAATTTATACTTCTTACCTGCCATAAGCACGCTCCAAAAAGAGATGCAATTTTGTGCCAGAATATAATCCTACGATTAGATTACATTTCCTTTTCAAGAAAAGTCAAGCACTCAAACATGGTAGAACAAAAAAAAAAATGTTGTAAATTGCATTAGAAGCGAGAGCCATTAGGGTTGTCCAAGACAAATACTTATTTTCTGTACAAAACTGGAGGCTCCATAAGCCCTAAACTCTAAATGTCCAACTATTCATGGAGGAATGTGTGGCTGACCAGTAGTAGTTTGTCCAGGCCCTTTATTAGGAATATGCACAATATATTGTCCTCTCCTGATGCTCTCTGCAAAGGCTTCATAAAGCCATAAAGAGGAGAGATGGCAACAGGCACAATGGGAATAGGTCAAAGGAAGATTTTGGCTATTGTATGCCCCAAAGAGACAACAGAGCAGATTGGATGTCTGCAGAAATAAATACAGCACAAGTGCTCCTCAAAAGTATGTTCACAGAATAAGCATGAAGAAATGTGAATGGACACCTTTTTGTGCTCAAGAACGAATACTGAGCATTTACAAGTACTTTAAATCAAGCTTCAGAATTGCTACAGCAGATTTTTATGATGGTATCTTTAAATAACTGTTCACCAAAGGTGGAATTTCCCCACTGATGTGAACCTGCTTTGCCCATGCCTCACCAGAAGGTTTTGCTGAGGGAGTTGTTTTGAGAAGTGATCACCATAGGAGTAGCTTAGCTGTTCATGAGGGAGCCAAAGAAGCCTGAAGAGAGCATGCCTTCAGTGTAGACATAGGAGAGTAAATTTGACTGAAAAGCCATCTTCATGTTCTCCTAATCTTGGTCTTCTCAGTCCCATGTAATTCAGGCATCCCAGACTCTTCGGAGGGCATGTGAACAGCAGTGCTCTCCCAGCACCAATACACTTTAAAGTGCAGCCTTTATTAATATCCCTATGGCTCTTGCCACACCCATCCCCAGCAAAACCCTCTCACCAACTTTCTGGAAGCATCTTTGGGAAGTGGCCACATGGCTGTCCTCCCCCATTCCCGTTCCAGGTCAATTGTCTCCTCTCCGAAGACCTCTTCCTCTCTTCTGTTTCTCTTGCATACTGTGAAAGGAGACAACAGGGATAAGGATCTCACCTACAGTTTATATAGAACCAGCAACCCACGTTTTGCTGCCTGTGTGACCCAGGAGAGGTAAGATCTCATTTCTGGATGGTTTTCAGTAACTTTTTCCTGTTTTGGGAACTGTTTTATTTCTGTTTAAATGTTACTATAGATACTGGAATTCAGCCTCGCAATGTTACATAACCAGCCTCTGCAGAGGCAAGGGCAAGGATGTCAGGAGGGACATAACATCCTCCTGTGCAAACCCTACACAGAGGAGAGCCCTCGGTGCGAGAGCACTGGGAGGGGAAGGTACCCTTCACACCTCTCTCCAGGTCTGGGAGGCTGTGTGCCTGCCCTCAGGCCCATATGGGACTGAACGTGGCTGAAGCATCTGGGAATGATTGGGTGAAACTAGTCATAGGACACTCATTAAAAATACTGGAAGTGTAATAGCAGATTTTGTTCAGATGTCAAGACACAGCAACACATACAAGCAGACATTCCACAGTTTGGAAACAGGAATGAAGGTACGTTCCATTTGTCTGGACTATTCAGGATAGGAATGTGCACAGAAACCAACCCACCTTGGGGGAAACTAACAGGCCCAGAGTGCCAGTGTAGCCATGTACCCCAGCTAACTAGCCCAAAAATCAAGAGTTAGTCAGTTGTCATGTCAGCGCTGTCTCCATGCCCAATACTTGCGGTGGTGGCTGGCTAAGCACAGTTCAAAAGTCACCAGCTTGCTCAGAGTAAAGTCGGAGCAAAGTTACCTAACCACGGTGGTATGCTCATGGCCTCAGGCATTTTTCTATTACTCATGAGTATTTCTTTATCATATGGTAGGGAAAAAGAAGTTTCTAAACCAATTTGTAAATGCTTAAAGGCATTTGGCTTTTTCACCATCATGTTCATAATTTTGGAAATTACTTAGAAAAGTCCACTATCCCCAAAGCCTATCAATTCTCTATTGCTCCACCAAATACAACTGAATCCCAAGTGGACATCTGCATGTAAGAAGGGGAAGAATGGTTCACTGATTTCCCAATGTTTTCAAGAAAGCTGGTTTCAGCTCTTGACCCCTTGAAACATGAAAGTCTAAGCCCATATTTCCAAACCGAGACAGGCATTTCAATGTTTAACATGGAATCTACTGATTCAGACACTGTAATTTTCACCCTTCCCTGCTAATACCCCGTTTTCCATGAGTGAAATGGTGATCATGCTTCCCTATTTCACAGAAGTGCAGTAAAGAGAAATTCCCTTAGTGAGTACATGATGCTTATCATCAGTTTGCAGAAAAAGGCAGCTGAAAGGGAGATTCCCTGCATTGCGGGCATATAAAATGCCTAACTGTTTTTTATTTAAACTACTGTCAGCTGTAATCCCACCTTTCTTGACAACTACTGCAAACGTTCCTTTTACAACCAGTACAGATGCTGCTGCTGCTTCTTCAGTGAAACAAAGAGAAAGCTCAGCAAGACAGAGAGATCAGGCACAGATGTGACCAGAAGTGAGTAAGAATTAATTAACATCACACAGCAATATAGGCAGGCAGATTTTGTGAACAGAAGCCCTGTTTCACCTTCCGTGGTTTTTTTGCATATACCTGCCACCCCGGTTTTATATCTCACAGCTCCTCAAATGCCAATTATACTGATACTGGACCTTTTAACCCATATGCAGTTTTTATTTAAACAAAGGCCATTTAGATACTCTTCAAGGATCCAAATATTCGCAAGCTGTGTGTGCAGTACTGTACTTGAAATAGTCTCTGACACCATTCTAAATAAGTGTACAGTTAGTCCACTTAAGTTTGTAGAGTTTTCCCAAATCATGTAAAACAGGTCAGACATAGGTCCGTTGCATTTGCACATTTAAAAGACAGGGTTTATGTAAATATAAAGAGGGGTATTAAATGATCCAGCACTGAGAAGGCAAGTAGGTGGTCATGACCCCAGTGCTTGTAGTGCATAGATAAATATACAGATGTTTCAGTTCTATTTCCTCCTTCAGTCACCAGCAACAAAATTAAAAACAAACAAACAAACAAAAATCCCAGTTTGCCTTGAGAAATGCCTACAGAGAACAAATTCTAGGATGTACTCACTCCCCCACTTTTTGACAATCTGATTCCTTCAGAAGTGTCTCAAGATGCACATTGAAAAGCTGACTTAAAAAGGACCTGGCCATTTTTGAAAATACAATACTAACACGAAGTGTTGCAGATTAAGGAACACAAATGGTGAGTCTTCCCTTAAAGCTTAAAACTGGAAAATGTTTTTCTGGTGCTAGTTTTATCTGATTCATGAAAAATTACGAAGGTGTTTGGCGAAACACACTGTACAAATGCTTTTCCTATTGTATTGAAAAAACTATGAGCACAACTGGAAGACTTGCACATATTGTGAAATAGTTTCTTTGCTTTCACGTCATTTTAATGTCACTCAAAATTTCTTAATGAAACCCTGAACAATAATCTGAAATGTAGACAGGACACCTATGTAGTACCCCCCATGCCTTTGATGTTTTGAATACCACCTCCCCTTCTATCCCAGTACCTTCTCTTTTACAATCCCATAGACTTTGTTTGAATTCTAACTACTATCAGAGCATTTCATAGTAATTCTGGCCACTTTAACTGATCAGTTCAGGTGGTTCTTTGCTCAGAAATGCCAGTGTGACCTTACCATTTGCTGAATCTGTAAATAAGTAATTATTTGGCTTACTTATTAAGGTAACACACCCTAGCTAGGATGAAAAACCAGACCTACAAGATAATCCTCATCTCAAGTTTCTGCTGGCTGTACTGTCTCAAAGTATTTGCCCATATTGTATTAGTGAAATTTCATCTACACTTCATACTGTAGTTGGAAGTGTGAGGCACGGGTGGTCAAAGCATTAGTCATCTAACATGTTTTCTCCCATTAATTTATAAGCTTAGAATCTTTATTTATTATTATCTCTGCAGATAGAAAGATGTATTTTCCTTACTACAGAAACTGTATTGCTAAGTATGTAATAAAAATTTTCTGTCAAATCACTTTTCATTAAAATAGGTGGATCAATAATGGTATTACTAAGCATCTGTGTAGAAGGCAAAGAATTAAACTTCATATAAGGGGAGTATATTTCACACTATAGCTGATATCAGCCAGAACATTAATCTTTCTGTTTATACATTGAAATTCTAAATAACATCGCTTTACAAAAATAATTTGGAAGTATAATGAAAACAGCAGTTATGTTGAAAAAATTAGACATGTTGATAAAAGAAAAAAAAATATTCTTGAAAGGATGTATTTTCTCAAAAGCCTTTTTGCTTTTAATACTTAGAATATACAGTAAAGGAAAAAAATAATAAAAATTGATGGTATTGCTGGTAAAAATAGAGACCAGCACTTCTCCTCTGTTTTTAACCAACAGATACCATTCTTACTGGATTCTATAGTAGTAGATACAGGTGTGGAAGATAGTAGCCACTGGCCATTCCCTTACTTTGTTGCTAATGTCTGCATTATGGTAATTTTAACTTGCAATTTTTTTCATTCAGGTTTTCTATTTAACAAGTACAACATTTTATAGGTTGTGGCTGCCATGAACAGCATGATTTTAAAGCACATAATGATACTTATCTTCACCTAAAAGTGGTACTTAATGAAGAATCACAGCATTGGTCAGGTTGGAAGGGACCTCATTTAGTCCAATCTCCTGTTCAGAGTAGGTTCAGCTCTGAATTCAGCACATATTTGTCCAGGCTTTGTCCAGTCAGATCCTGAAAACCTTTTGAAAAGATGTAAGAGCCTCCCTGGGCAACCTGTTCCAAAACTTAATGGCAAAAGACTGTTTTTTCTTGGTTTGGCTGGACACACACCCCCCACCCACCCACCATTCCCTGGTTTTTATGACCACTGTCTCCCGTTTTCACACTGTGCTCCTCAGCTTCAGCTTCACCTTCTCAGTAACCTCCCCGCAGGTGCTGGGGGGGCTGCTGTTAGGTCCCCCTGAAGCCATTTCTTCTCCAGGCTGTCACAGCCTTTACTGAAATACTTTTTTTATATAGTGATATTTTTAATATATTGATACGTATTTTTAATATACAAAAAATTAGCTGAAGATGGCAGCTAGTCCAAACTGGTCACTTTCTGCAAAGTTTTTTCTAACAGCAAGGGAAGGAACCAATATCATACCAACTTCAGTACACCTCTTCAGACGAAAGAATTAAATCCTACGCTTTGTCTGTTAAGTCATTTCAGGACCTCACAATTCAGTGAAGAAATGTGCTAACTTTTCAGTAAGTATTTAATGACATTAGAGTAAAAGAGAGATAACATTTTTCAGTCCTACACTAACTTTTCAAATTCTGCTAGTACACATTTTTCATGCAGTACCAGCTTTGCAAGAAAAAAAAACCCAAAAAACATTGTTTCCCAAAACTGCATGCTTTTGGAGGCTGTTTTTGAATATTGAGCATTATGAGTCATTTGTGACTGTGGAAATTCCAGTAAGTCAGACCTGAATTGGACTCGTTTAATTTCTGACAGTACATCCTAAACTACACAAGCAAACTCCCCAAATATGAAAGGAGGGAAAAAAAATGCAAAAAAATGCATCTTCCATATTTTAAGACGCCTCTCAATCACCCAAATTAGACTCAAAGTAGTTCCTCCATTCTAGCAGGACACCTAAAAACCTGTGATCTCTGTATATATGAGACCTCCAAAGGTCAATCTGTGTCCTACTCAAGTTACATAAAGCTGAAGCCATACACAATAAAACATGACAAAATGGGGGGAAAAATGCTTTAATTAAAAAAAACCCAGAATATCTTAAAATTTATCTATTTCTCATCAGTCAAGGAAATAAATAATAACTGGAAGTACAGCAGCCTTAACTACAGGCTACTATAATTAGATAGCCTTACCTATCTCCTAGAAGATCCAAGATCTGTTTTTCTCCTAAGAGTGATCTGGCATTGCATCCATTGAGTTGCCTAACTGAGCAAAGTCAAAGTGACTTTTACATTATATGGACCCTCAGTAGACATAAATAGATACATCTAAATTACTTTTTGCACAGCAAGGTCAATTCTCATCTGTTAACAATTCGACTTTCTGTCTAATTGGCGCAAACCAAGATTTTTTGAGAATAGCAAAGAGCAGAATTACTTCTCTGGACTTCCCATTGATTCAAGACTTCACAGTGTATTTTGGAACACGGAGCAAATCTTTAGACAGTGAAAATCAACAGCTGCGTAAGCAGACTACTTTACATTTTATACCCAGTGAACTGAGCTGAACAGAGTAACTCACTTCTTATCCACGTGTTTCCCATTGCTTTCTGTTGGGAAGGAAGAGTGGACAGAGACTAAAAGCAATAGAACTGTCATAACTAAACCACTGACTGCATTTATTTTTTGTATGAGCAAATCACATCATCTTTCTGTTTCCTGTTCTACACTCTGAGGAGAAATTCCAGCCCCAGTACTGAGGAAAATGTCATTATAGTAACAAAGCCCAAGAACAGCAGTAAGAGACAGAGCATCTACCCAGACGGCAAGACTCTGCTCTCAATACATCAACATCCACACCTCCTCTTGAGTTCCTGTCAGCATAAATTTGATCAGAATTTGGTCTCCAGACCCAACAACCTTTACACATACATGTCTGCTATTACTTCCAAAATTGCCACTATTCTTTCTGCTATGGAAATCTCAAGTGTCCCTCAACTACATCTTGGACTTCAATACTTAATACAACAATCTTTCTACACTTCAAATAATGAAATTGCAGCCCAAGCAGCCTTCAGTAGCAGTTAACACCTGCAACAAAAACATGCTTGCTCTCAGAAATACCAACACATAACAAGAAATTCGACACACACACCACCCCCCAGTCCCCAAATGTTGTCTCTGTAATTTTGATTGCTGCAGTGGACTTGAGAGCTGACGCTCAGAGGGCTATTTTTCTATTAAAAGCAGTCATGTGTGACTCGGTGGTTTTAACTAGAAAGAGCAGCCATCCATCCTTTCCTTGTATGAGGTGGTGAACACAGAAGAGCCTTGTGTTGTGGTGTTTGAAATTTGTTTCTGCACGAAAACAAGAATTCATTTCAGGGGTGAGGAACTACAGCAATTGTCTTGGTCCTCAGGCCACAGGAAGGGGCAGGCGGGGAGGAGGAACCTGGGCCAGGTTGGGCAGCAGGACTCGTCATCCAGCATGTGGGCAGGAGGAGGGAGGCAGGGAGGGGTTCACCCGTTTGCCTCTGCCCTAGGCCCCATGCACCTCAACACCGGCTCTGCCCAAGCTCCTCCGGTGGTTTCCTCTTGCCCACACCTGCGCGACAGAGCCAGGGAGCCTGGCTGCTCGCCACCACCTTGCCCTTCCTCCGAGCAAACAATAAGGTCCCAATTATGCAAACACGTGGGTTGACTCATGGGTTGCTCACGTGCCCGAGCGGCTACAACAGGAGAGCCCACCATTTCAATATGGGAAGTTTCAATGCAATAAAAGTGCATCTTATGTTGTACTGTGAGGGTTTTAATACCTGCAAAAGCCATTCCTGGGGACCAGTGAGTTGACACTACCCACACAGCTCCCACAACAGCACGGGAATCATCTGCCAAAAGATGGGGCTGAGTCACAGAATTCATGGGAGGGTATGTCTATACTACAGTCACAACTGATGGGACTGCAATACAGTGTAAACATAGTCGGGCAAGCTTTAAATTTGCTAGCTTGGGCACCAGTAGTAGTCTAGCCATTGAGTTCTGGCCAGCCTAACCGCTCAGGTATTTACCCAGCTTTTTGGGCATGTTTTCCAGCCGGCTCCGAGTTCCACGCTGCCACAGCTGGATTGCTACCAGCTCCCCAGTTGACCAGTTTAAAACCAGCTCAGGTATATCTGTGACTGCAGTGTAGACATACCTAAGCTTCTAAATAATTTAAACTCCTATTTAAACACCTACTGTCTCAACTTCCACATTTCTAAAAACTTGGAATTACAACACTAGCCTGTATCGTCACTGTACTGCTGAGATTAAACATTTGGGGTGCAATAAGTAAATTCCATTTTAAGTGTGAAGTTTATGGTTCTTCCAAGATGTGAACTGCGTTTAACAAAAATAATGAATATTGCTGGCTATGTGACGACCTCCTTCATTCACTCCAGAAGCGGTTCAGTGAGTTCCAGATGTACGAGGTGACTATCTGACCTGAAACTGCAGAACACAGTAAGTTTATACACAGCTATCCAAATACCTCAAACATGTCTAGGCCTTACCCTCTATCTGTGGACTAAGGGAAAAGTCCACTGATTCCAGTGGACATTTTCCCTCCATAAATACCACTCACTGACTACATAGTACATTCTGTAACACAGAGCAACTTGGAAGAAATGCCAGCTTAACACTTGCATTGCTTGGGACCAGCAAACCACTCCCATTTGACCCCATAATCTGAAGTTGAATAAGGCCTGAAAAAGCACACAAAATTCTTAACTACTTATTTTTAACTGATCTTCGGGAAGCAGAATATGGCTTTTACCTTTAAAAGCCATAAATGTGTGTACAATTTAAGTCACATTCGTCACAGTGGTAATTTAGCTGATTGTAGCAAGGGTTCATTTCACCATGGCTGGATTTGGTCCTTTAACAGACATCTGAATATATTATACCTTTTCATTTAGCATTTTAATACCGATTTGTTCACGTTGAAGATCCATACGTTCCCCTCCAGCGACTCTATAACCTCCTGTCTGCTTATACCTGAAATCTGTATGTGCCAACACCCTCCCTAATGCTTGGAGAGTATGGATCCTCAAGGGCCCATCACGTCAAATGCTCCATCTCATGGCAAAGGCTCATGCCGCGTGCTACAAACCAAACGACACCCAAGCAATATTCTTTATTCTTTCAATACCAAGGACTTGCATACCACTTCTCTTCCTTCTGTTTTGAGAAAGTCATTCAGCATGTCAACATTTGAAATGCTGTGGGGATGATGGGCAGAGCAGGGATGGAGGAGGTGTTGTGCTGGAAGATGTTAAGGGCTGCCATCAGCCAGTCCTTTGATCTAGAAACACTTCCAGACCTGGTTAAAACTGCTGGGTCTGCTAACCAGATGGCAAGGACCCTGTGTTCCCAGCTTCTCCCTCCTAGTTTTTCAATTCCCATTAAAATCAACAAGATTCTGCTCCCTTCAGAATTTGAACATCCCTTCAAATTTTTGAATTGTTGAAGTATGAAAACCAAACACAGGAAGGCAAAGAAATGCTGACAGGTGTACAATCTTGCTCAGCACCACCAGAGCATCATTCACAATCCTCCCTCTCCTCTCTTTTGCCAACATAAATCCAAAGTGACTTCACAAGAAGACAGTAAAATTACACTGGATTAAAGCAGGTTCACCTGAGGCCAGAACTAGATAATAGTTAGCAGGAAAACCTGGTGACTTTACCAGGAGCAGCATGCTAGCTACTACTAAACATTTTGGCATTTCTCGTGACTTGACATCAAAACAGCTCTGCCTCTGACCTAAGGGTTCTAGTCAGCTGTGTAACCTCTGCTAATTCCCAGAATAAAAGAATGCAAAACTGGGACATAACTACTTTACCTTCAGCATGTTCATGCAAGAAAAACACAGCAGCTCCTTTTCACAGCCCTAATTAAATGTTTTGTGTCCATGTGTATGTTCTAACACAGCAATTCTGTTTATTTTATAGGCTTATAATAAAAAAATGACACTTTATGAGCTACACGATAGTATTTCAACAATACCTTGTTGTGACATGATACAGTGTAATTACTTAGCAGGAGATACTACAATTTATTATTATGTCATTGAGTCATACCCTTCAGGGCTTCAGATTGGTGTCTTAGTTTGCTTTTTAAGACTAGCAAGCTAAGTCAGGGGATGCATTAAAACATCCTAGATATCTTTAGACATAGACCGAACATGCGCCTGTACATAGCAGCATGTTTGAAAACACTTTCCCCATCCCTCCCCCTTCCCTCTTTGTTTTGCTTTTGCAGCATTATTGACTGGGTTAATAATAACCAAAGGGAACAGAAATTTCAACCCAAACATGCAAAAAACATGTTATGTTACATTAGGGTCCTATTCAGGCAGTTACATACACAGACTGATCCTACAGGGCCGCAGATGCCCAGCACCCACCACCGACTTCACCCACAGACGAAGCGTGTAATCGGAGTGCCACAGGGTGACCTCTACATCCACAAGACCCATCTCTGGCTTTTCATTTGTCCAATGCAGTTTGTGCTGCAGGACGGGGCCTTGCCAAGCAGGCATTTGCTTCTTCCTTGGCATCGTTTTTAAGTACCGTGTATCAATGAGGAGACGGCATGATTTTATGTGGCACGCTGTAACAACTGTAAGCACAATACAGCGGATTAGTGGCAGCACCTTTCGCCAACCAACGGAGGTGAGACAACAGGCCAGGATATTTCTTTTTTTTTTAAAAAGCATGGCTCTGAGTGAAGCCCCTCGGTCTACCCGTGGGTATGGAGACAAGCGGCTCCCGTTTCACAGGCGGTACGTGCGGCGCATCCCGCTGAAAACTGTCTCAAGCAGCAAGCGCAGCCTTGGGACAAATTCAGCCTGCCCGCCGCCACGGCGTGCCGCGGTGCCCAGGCGCCT
>VYZV01045824.1:8780-18967 GCA_013401275.1 Pandion haliaetus
GGTGTAAGAGAGAGAAAGATGGAGAGAGTGAGAAAAGGAAGTGCCAGAGAAAGCATATGTTAGAAGGCAAGGCATGTGATGGGGGAGGGGGAGGAAAAGGGGCCAGCAGAGAGAGGAAAAGCATGTGAATGAAGGGGGAAGTGGGTGAGAAAGGCAAACTAACAGAGAAAATGTGTCTGAGAGAGAGGGAAAGAAAGGGAAAGGGAGAGAAAGGGAACACAAGGGAGATGGACAGAAGAGGGAAAGCAAGAGAGAGGAAATGAGGTAGAGACAGGGAAAGATGGGAATAAGGTGAGGGAGAGAAAGAGGGAGGGGAACAGGAAAAGAGAGGGAAAACAAGAGGAAGGGAAAGCAAGAGGGGCAATAACAAGAGATTGCAAGTGATGGCATGAGACAGAGGGAGGAAAAGAATACAAGAAACTGACAGTGGGAGTGAGAGAGAAAGTGCAAACACAAGAGAGGAAAAGTATGTCTGGACAAGCATGCAAGGGGCGGACAGCAGAAGAGCGAAGTGACACAGAAAGGGGGATGTGCAAGAGAAAGAAGATGCACACAAGAGTGGAGGCACACAAGAGATATATGGAAAGCAAGAGGGGGGGAGGCAAAGTGCATCCAGGAGAGAGGGAATTCATATTCAAGACAGAGAGCGTGAACATCCAAGACAGCGGGAAAGGGCATATGACAGGGAAACATACAGCGAGACAGGAAAAGCTAGAGAAAGTGTGAGGCATAGCAAATGGAAGAGGGACAGAGAGCAAGAGAGAGGGAGGTAGCAAGACAGAGAGGAAAAGCATTAGCAAGAGACAGAAAGCATGAGTGAGAGGGAAAGAACATGCAAGAAAGAGAAGTGTGAGAAAGGTGGGAAAGCATGCGAGAGGAGGTCAGCAGGACAGGAAAAGACAACATGAGAAAAAAAGGGAAACAGTAAAGCACAAGAGAAAGAAAAAGCATACAAGGGAAGCAAAGATGACAGTGAGAGGGAAGATGTGTGTGAGAGGGAGAAAGTGCATGACAGGTGGAGATGGGGGAAGTGTGTGAGAAAGAGCAAGGTGGGGAAGCATAAAGAGAGGCAAACCACATGACACAGGAGAAGCACACAACAGAGAGGGGCACAGTATGTGAGAGAGGCAAACTGTGTGACGCTGAGTGAGAAAGTGTGTGAGGGAGAGGGAAAGTGACAGAGATTAGGGGGGTGGGAGTTGAAGGAAGAGAGAGGGAAGGGGGAACTGAGGGCAACAAAAGAGAATGAGATGAGAGAGGGAAAGCAAGAGAAAGAGGAAGCAAGAGAGAGGGATAACAACAGACATAGCACAAGAGAGAGGGATGGATGACAGTAGTAAAAGACAAAGCATGAGTGAGATGGAAAGTGTAAACAAGAAGGGAAATTGTGTGAGAGAAAGCAGGCAAGAAGGGAGAAACACACAGAAAGGAGGGGTAGTAAGACACATGAGTTGAGACATAGGGCGAGGAGTGCAAGAGAACGAAAACAGCATGCAAGGAAAAGCACACGGGAGATAAGGAAAGCATGAGAGGCAAAATTCACGTGAGAGGGAAAGCACTTGAGAGAGAGAACGTGTGCAAGAGCGGGGCTGTTGAGACAGACAGGCACAGGGCATGCCACAGGGCACAACAGAAAGAGGAAAAGTGCATGGGAAGCCTGTGAGAGGGAAAGCATGTGAGAGGGAGGGAAAACACCTGAAAGGGAAAAACACATAAGAGAGAGGGAGAGCATGCAAGAGCATGAGGGAACGTGAGTGGGAAGGAGAAAGCATATGAGATGGGTAAACCATGTGCATGAGAGACCAAGGCGGCAAAGTAAGTGACAGAGGCAAGCCACACAACAGAAGGGCAAAGCAGGTGAAAGAGGCAAACTCTGTGAGACATGGGAGTCGGAAAGTGCATGAGGGAGAGAAGGAAAACAATATGGAAGAAATACATATCAGAGAGACAGAAAGAGTGTGAGAGAAAAACAGGACAGGTGGAGAAGAGGGAAAGAGGCAAAGCAACAGAGAGGCAAAGCAAGACAGGGATAGCAGGAGGTGGAGGGAGGAAAAGCATAAGTAAACATGGAAGCAAGATGAAAAGTGCATCAAGAGAGGAAAATTGTGTGAGAGGCAGGAAGCACATGAGGCAGGGGGAATGCGAGATAAAGAAGTTGACAGCAACAGACACTGAGAGAGGGAAGCACCTGGGAAAGAATAAACATGCAAGACAGCAAAAGCACATGGGAGAGACGGCAAACAAGAAATAGAGGCAAAGTCAACGCAAGTGGGAAAGCACTACAAAGAGGGAGGTAAAGCATGTCTGAGAGAGGAACAATGTGACAGAGAGATGCAAAGCAGGAGGAGAGACATGCAAATGGAATGACAGAGATGTGAAATGTGTGAGACAGAGGGAATGTTAAGGGGGACAGGGAAAGGAGAGAACGGGGCGGGGGGGAAGAGGAAGGGAAAAGAAGAGGGATGGGCAGAGCTAGAAAGAGAGAGGGAAACAGAGAGAGGGTGGCAAGAGATACAGAGGGGTAGCATGAGGGAGAGAAGGAAAGCACAACCAAGAGACTGAAAGCGGGAGCAAGAGGGAATTCACGTCAGAGAGAGGGGAAGTACACCAGAGAGTGCAACAGCATGTAAGAGAGGCAAACCAAATCCGCAAGAGCAGATAAGCATTGAAAGAGGCAAAGTACATGCACAAGAGAGGCAAACTGCATGCAAGATGTGAAGCATGCCAGACAGGGTGACCAAGACGGGGGAAAGCTTGAGAGAGAGATCTGGGGAGAGAGGGGAGAGCAAGCACATCGGAGGGAGAGAGGAAATATGCCCGAGGTAATGGGAAAGCAAAAGAAACAAAGAGGGAAGGGTAGCAAGAGAAAGGGAGAGGGACACTGAGAAATAGGGATAACAAGCAATAGAAAGAGAGATAGCAAGCAACAGAAGTAGGAAAAGCATGAGCAAGAGGGAAAGTTCACACAAGAAAGTAGAAAAAAGTGTCAGAGTGGAAAAGCACGAGAAAGAGAGAGCTAGAAAGTGAGAGTGCCGAGAGGGAAGTGCAAGAGAAATTAAAAGCACACAAGAGAGGCAAAACATAAGAGGGACAAAGGACATAGAGAAACCATGTGAGAGGCAAAAAACATAAGACAAAAGGGAAAGCACATCAGAGAGGGCAAGTGAAAGAGGGAAGTGTTTGAGGAAGAGCAAAAGCAAGGAGGGTGAAGAGAGACACAGCGGGGAGATAGGAGGGTGGAGGGGGAGACAGAGTGAGGGGAAAGAGAGGAAGGAAAGAGGAACAAGAGATTGAGAGGGAAAGTGAGAGAAAGAAGGGAATTGAGAAAGAAGGATAGTGAGAGATAGGGATAGCACAAAAGGGGGAAGAAAACCACAAGAGACAAAGCACGAGTAAGGGAACTGTCCTGGTTTCAGCTGGGATAGAGTTAATTGTCTTCCTAGTAGCTGGTACAGTGCTATGTTTTTGAGCTAGGTATGAGAAGAATGTTGATAACGCACTGATGTTTTCAGTTGTTGCTAAGTAATGTTCAGTCTAAAGTCAAGGTTTTTCAGCCTTTGATGCCCAGCCAGCAAGAAAACTGCAGGGGCACAAGAAGCTGGGAGGGAACACAGTCAGGGCAGCTGACCCAAAGTGGCCAACGGAGTATTCCATACCATATGACGTTTGAGGAACTGCGGCAGGCGCATCGCCGCTCGGGGACTTCCAGGTCGGTCGGTCAGTGGGTGGTGAGCAATTGCGTTGTGCATCACTTGTATATTCCAACCCTTTTATTATTACTGTTGTCATTTCATTAGTGTTATCATTATCATTATTAGTTTCTTCTTTTCTGTTCTATTAAACCGTTCTTATCTCAACCCACGAGTTTTAGTTCTTTTCCCGATTTTCTCCCCCATCCCACTGGGTGTGGGAGGGGAGTGGGTGAGCGCCTGCGTGGTGCTTAGTTGCTGGCTGGGGTTAAACCACGACAGGAACGTACAAGCAGAAGAGAAAGCGATTGTGCAACAGAGAGAAAGCACGCTAGAGAGGGGGGAAGAGAGGGAGAAGCAAGTGCAAGAGAAAGAAGAAACATGCAAGACAATGAAACTACAGAGATGCAAAGTGCATGTGACAGGGAAAGGGCACCTGTGAGAGGGAAGGCCAAGAGAGAAGAAAGCAGGTGACAGAGAAAGTATGCAAGAGAGAGGAAAAATAATACAGAGGGAAAGTGTGTCAGAGGCAGAGAGGGCAAATGGGGATAGTGAGGAGAGGTGAAAACAAACGGGGTACAGAGGGAAAACAGAAGAAAAGTAAATCAAGAGGGAGAGAGAAAGAAAGGTGTAGGGGGAAAGGAGGAGAGAGTAAGAGAGTGAAGGGGGAAGCAAGAGAATGAGATGGATAGCAAGGGTTAGCAAGGACTAGTGCAAGAAAGGGAAGAAAATCACAAGGCATAGGAAGCATGAGCAAAAGGAAAACTGCAAGTAGGAGAGATGAAAATTGTACAACAGGGAGAAAGCATGCAAGATGAGGAAAGAGAGAATGGGAAAGCAAGCCAGAGAAAGGGAAAGCAAAAGAGTGAGAGAGGGAAACACAAGAGAAAAAAGAAACACACAAGAGAGACAAAGCACACAGCAGACAAAAGGAAAGCACGAGTCAAAGCATGCATGAGTGAGCAAAGATGCATCAGGAAAGAGACAGGGATAGTAGGGAGCATAGTGTGCAATAGGGAGAGGGGTAATGAGCCACACAGAGAAGAAAGCATGAGAGATAGACTGAAAGCATAAATTGGGAAAGTGTATGCAAGAAAGGAAATGTTTCAGAGATGGAAAAGCATGCAAGGGATGGGGAAAACAGAAGACAGAGTGGCAAAGTGAAAGAGGGAGAGGCAAAGTGAGGCAGAACAAGAGGGAAGTGCAAGAGACAGGAAAAATGAGAGGGGAGAGAGTGTGTCCAAGAGTGAGGACAAGCAAGGGGCAGGAGGGCGAGAGAAGGAAAGTGCACTGGAGAGAGAGGGAAAAAACACTCTTAAGAGAGGCAAATCACATATGAGAGAGGCAAAACATGTGCGAGGTGAAGCAACACAAAGGAAAAGTGTGTCAGAGAGAGGTACAGCATGAGATAGAGGCAGCACAAGAAAGAGGAAAGAAAAGCTCATGGAAAAGTAAGTGAGCTGGAAAGTGCATGGAAGACAGGAGAGAAAGCACACAAGACAGGGAGCAAGCAAGAGACCATGACAAAAGAAACATGCTAGAGGGTGTGCTAGTGGGTGTGAGCACAGCACACAATGGAGACAAGGCAGGCAAGGAGAAGCCCATGCACCAGGGAAAGCACGTCCAAGAGAATGGCAAAGCACATCCAAAAGAGAGGGAAAACATATCTGAGACAAATGGAAAGCTCAGGAGAGGGAAAGCAACAGAGGGAGGAAGTGAGCAGTCAAGAGTGAAATAGTGAACAACACAAGGAAGAGCACAGGCAAGAAACCTCAAGCATGACAGGGAAGTACATGCAAGAAAGAGGAAAACTGTCAGAGATGGAATAGTATGTGAGACACAGGCAAAGACAGTCCAAGAGAGAGGGAAAAGGGGGCGGGGAGCAAGGTAGGTGAAGACAGAAAAGCAGGCAAAACAAGGTGGGTGGGAAGGGCACAGGACAGAGGGAGGGGAGAGAAAGGGTGTGGGGGAGAAGGAACAACAAAGATGAGAGGGAAAGGGAAAGCAAGAGAACAGGGAAATGTGAGGGAGGGACAGCAACAGATAGCAAGGAATAGCAAAAGAGAGACAGAAGTAAAGCGTAAGTGAAAGAAAGCAAAAGTGGGAAAGTGCAAGCAAAAGAGGAAAATGGCAAGAGCAGGAACATATTATAGAAAGAGAGAAAACATATCTCAGAGAAGGAAAGCACATCTGAGGAAGAAGGAAAATTTAAAGAGGGGAGGGGAGGAGAGAGAAATACATAGGGAAAGTGACAGCAAGAGCAAGAGAAAGCAGTAGGGAGATGGGGCGGGGGAAGTGGAGAACAGGGAAGAAATAGAAAATAGAAAAGAAATATGCAAGAGTGCAAACGCTCACAAGAACGTGAGAGATAAGGAAACCAAAAGAGAGGCAAAGCACGTGTGAGAGGCAAAGTACATCAGAGAGGAAGCATATGTTTAAGATTTGTCAGAGAGGGAAAGGGCCTGTGAAAGAAAAAGCTGATCAAAATGAGAGGGAAAGCACATCTGAAAGACAGAGTTTCCGTGAGTGAGGCAGAATATGACCAAGAGAGAGGGAAAGGTTGGAGGGATAGAGGAAACTGAGACAGCAGGAAAGCAGATTGCAAATAGGGGATGCATGTCTGAGGAAGAGAGATAAATTGAAGGATAGAGAGAGGGAGTACAGAGAAAGCCCAAGACAGGCAGAGACAGAGACAAAGAAGCAAAACAGAGAGAAGGAACATAAGAGTGAGATTGGGGGGTAATTTGTGAGGGAGAAAGGCAGCACATTTGAGACAAAGGGAAAGCCCAAGAGAAAGATGAGTAGTAGGGGAGAGGGGGGAGGAGAGCAATACCAAGAGTGAGAAGAAGGGATAGGGAGTAACAGGGAAATAGCAAACAATGGAGGGAAAGCACAAATGAGGGACTGTAAGCGTGAGCAAGAGAGAAAGTGCATGCAAGAACGTATCAGAGATGGAAAAGCACATGACAGATGGAGAAAGTGAGAGAGACAAGGCAAGGGAGAATGAAAAAGGCAAGCACGAGAGAAAAAAAGTCATGTGAGAAGTGAAGTGTGTGAGGAACAGAGGCAAAACATGTCTGGAAAAGAGGAAGCAAAGGGGAGAGGACAGAGAGCTGCAGACAGAGATAGATGGGGAGGGGGAGGCAGGAAGAAAAACTGAGCACAAGATGGAAAGTTCAAGAGAGAGGAATGGTTGGGGGTGTGACTGAGAGGGAGTGATAGAGGGCAAGAATTGTATAGCAAGACAAGGTGGGATAGCAAGCAAGACAGAGGGTGAAAGTGAGAGACTGAAAGCTTGAGTGAGACAAAGTGCAAGTAAGAGAGAAAAGTGGGAGATGGAAACGCATTAGAGGGCAAGAAAGAATGTTAGACAGGAAGGCAAGAGAGAACAAGAGAGCAAAGTGCCTAGATTGACACAACAGCAGCAAAGCACGTAAGGTAAAGCAGCAAAGTGTATATGAGGGGGGAGAGAGTGTCAAAGCATGTGCACAAGAGGCAAAGCTTGCATGCACGAGTGGTAAAGCATGAGTACAAGAGACTGAGAAGGGAGGGAGAGAGTGACAGAGAGAAAGCATACATGCAAGAAAGAAAGGCAAAGCGCATGAAAGGTAAAGCACACACAAAAGGCACAGTGTGTCAGAGAGAGGCAACGTGCATGTGAGAAAGACAACATGCATAAGTGAGAGAAATGTATGTGAGTGGGAAGCAGCATGCAAGAGGGGGAAAGTGCATGCAAGAAGGGGAAGCGTGTGAGTGGAGGAAAGTGCACACAAGGCAAAGCACATACAAGGGGCAAACTGACAGAATGCGATAGGGAAGTAGGGAAGTAGAAGAAAAAAGCATGAGAGGCACAGCATGTAAGACAGATGAAATGCAGGAGAGCCAAAACATGCAGAAGAAATGCCCCCCCCAATACTGGGGGCAGAGAAAGCATAAGAGAGGGAACATACATGCAAGAGGTAGAGCACATAGAATCATTTAGGCTGGAAAAGACCCTTAAGATCATGGAGTCCAACCATTAACCTAACATGACCAAGTCCACCACTAAACCATGTCCCTAAATGCCATGCCTACACATCTTTTAAATACCTCCAGGGATGGTGACACAACCACTTCCCTGGGCAGTCTGTTCTAGTGCTTCACAACCATTTCGGTGAAGAAGTTTTTCCTAATATCCAATCTAAAACTCCCCTGGCGCCACTTGAGGCCATTTCCTCTCATCCTATCGCTTGTTACTTGGGAGAAGAGACCGATGACAACCACCTCACTACAACCTCCTTTGTAGGTAGTTGTAGGGAGTGATAAGGTCTCCCCTAAGCCTCCTTTTCTCCAGACTGGGCAACCCCAGTTCCTTCAGCTGCTCCTTGTAAGACTTGTTCTCTAGAGCCTTCACCAGTTTTGTTGCCCCTCTCTGGACACACTCCAGCGCCTCAATGTCTTTCTTATAGTGAGGGGCCCAAAACCAAACAAAGTATTTGAGGTGTGGCCTCACCAGTGCCGAGTACAGGGGGGACGATCACTTGCCTAGTCCTGCTGGCCACACCATTTCTGATACAAGCCAGGATACTATTGGCCTTCTTGGCCATCTGGACACACTGCCGGCTCATATTCAGCTGGCTGCCAACCAACACCCCCAGGTCCTTCTCCACCAGGCAGCATTCCAGCCACTCTTCCCCAAGCCTGTAGCATTGCATGGGGTTGTTGTGACCCAAGTGCAGGAACCGGCACTTAGCCTTGTTGAATGTCATACGATTGGCCTCAGCCCATTGATCCAGCCTGTCCAGATCCCTCTGTAGAGCCTTCCTACCCTCAAGCAGATCAACATTCCTGCCCAACTTGGTGTCATCTGCAAACTGACTGAGGGTGCACTCGATCCCCTCATCCAGGTCATTGATAAGAATATACATGAGGGACAGGCAAAGCACATCAGACACAAAGGCAAAAGGCACACAGGAAAAGGTGTCAGAGGGAGGGAAATAAAAGTGGTGAGAGGAAGAGGGGAAGCTTCAGGATGAGGAATGTGAGACAGGGAGAGAGGAGGGACTCAAGAAAGCCTGAAAGACAGAGGCAAAGTGCATCCAAGAGATAGGAAACACCCAAGAGAAGGGAAATGTAAATCTAAGAGGGAGGGAAAGCAGGTCTGTGACAAGTAGAAAGCAGGGTATGGTTAGGGGAAGCTCTAGAGATTGACAGGAAAAACTATACAGATAGAAGAGACAGAGACTAAGTGAGAAGGAGAAAGCAGAAGTGAGAGACTACAAGCTTAAGAGAGGGAAAGTGCAGGCAAGAAGGAAGTCTGTCAGAGACAGGAAAGCATACAAAAGAGAGGGAAAGTAAGAGACAAAGAGGCAAGGAGAGAATGAGGGAGGGAAGTACAAGAGGAAGAAAAGGCATGTGGGAGACGGAAGGCATGAGAGAGAAGGAGGACCCACGTAAGAGACTGAATGTCTGACAGAGAGGGAAAATGCAAGGAATTTGAATTTGTAAGAATTTGAGTGTGTGTGTGAGAGATGGAAAAAGTGAGTCGTGGGAAAGCACGCAAGAAAGGAGAAAATCTACAGAAGGGAAAGGAAGACAGAAGGAAAAGCAAGAGACGGACATGCAAGATGAAGACACACAGAAGTGCACAAGAGAGAAAGAAAGCAAGGGAGAGTTAAAGCACATTCAAGTGAGAGAGGGAGAGCATTTGTGAGGAGAAGCACACATGTGAGAGGGAGAAAGTGCATGCGCAAAGAGGAAAGTGCATGCGTGAGACGGGGAAGCATGTGGGGGGTGGAGTGTGCAAGACTGAGGGGGAAGCGTGCGAGAGGGGAACACACAAAGGAGGGGAGGAGCACACAAAAGAGATGGAAGTGTACTAGGCAGGGGAAGAGCACAAAGGAGAGGGAAGCAGGCAAGAGAGAGGGAGAGAGGCATGTGAGAGAAGGTGACAGCACGTGCAAGAAGGGGAGGAGTGCGTGACAGAAGGTGGAAGCATGTATGAGAGGGGGAGAAGCATGTAAGAGAAGGTGGAAGTGCGTGCAAGGAGAGGAGAAAGTGCACACAAGGCAGGGAGAACACATGCGTGAGAGGGAGAAAGCACAACAGGGAGAGGGAGAAAGTGTGCACGAGAGGGGGAAAAGACGATTGGGGATCATGGGGGGTGCAGTGTGAAGGAGGAAGAGCATGAGAAGGAAAGCACATGGGGAGGCATGAGACGGGGGAAGCATGCTTGTAAAGGGGCAGAAGCACAAGAAGGACAGAAGCACATGGGGGAGGAGAGGGCAAGAGTGGGGAAGCCCATGAGAGAGAGGTAAGCATGTGTGAGGAGGGGAAGCACCTGTACAGGAGGTGGGAAGCACATGCATGAGAGGTGGGAAAAGCCTGCACACAAACGAGATGGGGAGTGTCCATGTATGAAAGATGATGAAAGCCAAGGCAGGAGAGACAGGAGAAGTGCACAAGGTGGGGAAGCATCTGTGAGAGGGTGGGAAAGTGAGAGAGAGAGGAATAGCGGGG
>VYZV01045824.1:27167-65885 GCA_013401275.1 Pandion haliaetus
TTCCTCCCCCCCTTTTTTTTTTTTTTAAAAAAAAGTACATTTATATTCCACAATAACAGAGAAAAGACTCTGGGATGGTAAGAATTTAGTCACTGTCAAATGTTATTTCTGTGAAAATACATCAAGTTTTTGCATCTGTTCAAAGATATTATATGATACCGAATTTACAACTCTTCTCTCTGTTTTAACATACTGCATCTCTCAGTTTGAATGCCCTGGATGATGAGTTAAATGCAATATTAGAAAGTCCAATTGGATTTTACATGCACACTCTACATTACATAAGCATTTTCCAACTGTCTTCTTAAAATTCCAAATGCACCAATTCATTTTATTAATCCATCTGCTACACAAGATACCCAAAAATAAAAATAATTTAGTTACAAAAGACTGCAATAACCAGTAACATACAATAAAATAAATTTGTTTTATTTATTAAATGTTGTATGTCACTATGCCAAACAAGAACACACATTCAAAGAACAGCAAGTTAGTTAAGTTTGAATTCTATTCTATTATTTTCAAAAGTGCTTCTCAGGCCTCCTACTTAATAGGTTCCAAGAAGAATGTTTTTACGGACCACATGCTGTTACAACAAAAAAGTAATACAATCTTAACTAATTTAGCACAGCATACTGAAAACTAATTAAGAAAAAAATTTAGTAAAACATACACGTATATTCCCAGTGCAAAACTTCTGCAGAGAAAACGAAACTGGAAGAGTGAGGTGATACAAACTCATATCAAAAAAAGAACATGCATTTTCCTAATAGAAAACTAACTTCCAAGGAAAAAAAATATGTGAACAAAACTATTTGTTTGAAAAGGTATATACTATATGGATGGTATTTATGCCTGCAGTACATAGAGGAGCACTACTTTAGTTCAAAACATGATTACCTGCTAACTTCAGAACTCAAGTAGCACAGCAGATGAATGGCCCAAAGCAAAGGTCCTGCATATGTTGCAAATGCTGTAAGGAAGATAGCTGGTATCTCCACATAGCTTTCTAGTCCCACAAAACCTGCTGAAACATCCACAGTAGCAATGCCATTTGAATTTCCCTGAAAATAGGAATAAAAAAGTAAAGATTCAAGTATTTCCAAAGAAACATTTAGAATACATTAGAATAATATTCATTATTGCACCAGTTGAAGAAATTACTCTTTAAGCCACTTTACAGTACAGCCATATTCTTTACATTGGAATTTCAATAAAGCAGCTTACCAAACAACAGGTTCTAATTAGGATTTACAGACTAATGAAGGCACGAACAGCATGACCTTTTGCTTGTCTTATTTTGTCTGCAAATTAACAAGCCTGTTGTTTAATAACTTACATCAAAAAGAGTTTAAAGCAAGCAGCTACACTTGCTGATTTCAGTCACAATAATGAAAAAAAAGCATTTTCCATCATACATGGTTCAAACCCAAAATTTTAGGCTTGTTGCCTTAAATTACACCAGGTAATAAATACTTCTTGCCCATAGAGACAACAGGGCGCTAATTTAGAGCTGTAGTGGGACACTACAACGCCCACCTGCCTGCCCCACAACACAAGTTGCTGTATGTAACCAGCTTAAGGCAGGCAAATTCAGAGAGGTTTCTGCTTCCCACATCTCTATACCACAACAGATTGCATTGAAATAGACCATAAGTCAGCCTAGATAGCCCGAATCATCAATAAAAGGCATTTAAAGCCTAGAAAGGGAAAAACACAAGGAACATACAGCGGTGACAAGTATCAAGAGCTGTCCAAGACTTCTACATTTTACCTAGTTTCTTTTTCAGTGACTAAGACCACTGAATAACAAGGGATAATGTAAAATTCAAGGAAGCATTTTACACTGGAAATGCCCAAGTATTTAACCTTACTCAAATATCTAAAGCAGCAAACACACACTGTGATTAGCTTAGCACGTCACAGATAGGTTTCCTCAAACTAGTGCAAAAGCTCACAGATATAGTTACAGTACATGGAGAAGCTGATTGGTTTCTACAGCACTGGTATTCTAACAGCCATCAAACTCTCCTTTCCGCCCTGCAGAATCTCAGAACAACTCAAATGTAAGGGCTGTCACCACCAACACCCTGAGACCCAGTCCCAGCAGAGCATACGAGGACTGGTGGCTAACCCTTTCCCTCCAACCTTATCTCTCACCTTAGTGACTGCAGTCTTCTTGAACCGCAAGTTACCCCCAGCAAGGAAGAGCTATCAATAAATACACATCTGGTTTGCTTACAAAATCCAGAGCACATAGGGAAGTACAAAAAATAGGTAGTGTTTTCACGTACATAAGTAACTAGGCACCAGGGACAGCAAAAACCCTGTTCCTGAAACAGCTCTAAAATCTAAAGAAAAAACAACCATCCATGTTGACAGAACCATTCAGAGCTCATTATCCCCCATGAATCCTACCATGAAGATATCCCCAGAATGTAAGGGGACTCTGCAGTAAGGTATGGATTTTACCAAGAGAGCATACACGAGAAAAATCTTGACTTATGACTGTCAGTCTTCCTCACTGTGACCTTCACCATGCACCACTGTAGTAAATTACTGTTACGCTGCACCAGTGTAATAAATTATTGTTATGCATTTAGCATAATGCTCAGGAATGACAGGAGCAGAGCAAAGAATAACTAATGATGAGCAGCTAAAGAAAAAGAGTATATGTGCCCTAGAACCTGTAAGATGAGACTGGAAAAGAAAGCTGTAAAATAAGGCTGTAAAATAAGGCTCCTTAAATAAGGTTTAAAGGGCATAGACTGAGGACACAGCAAGAACAGATAGCTCAGGTGCAGCACTTTGAGAGCAGGGCAGGGTGCTGCTCCTCAACAAGCAAAAGTTGGACAGGGACAGGTAGGGAAAGAACCTGCTCTCTTTTCCCACAATCCCTCTCCACAGCAACAGGTCTTTTCCCCACCACATCTACTTATTTTCTCTCCCCTCCTTCTCCTCTGTATGATGCATGCTGAGTAGAAAAGCTGAGACATCAGGCAATCTTGCTCATCTCATGAAGAACTGAAAGGTCTCTTCACACTGCTCTACCTGCACATACACATGGTTGATCCTTGGCACCTCAGGGCAACTCCCCATCCCACTGCATGTGAGAAGGAGCAAGAACAAATGCAGCACCTGGGAGTACATGTCACTGGTCCTACACAACAGGGTAAAAATGTCTGCTCCCCTCTGGAAGGTAATGAGGGCAGAGGGAGGAAACAGGAGGAAGGAACACTGCTTTCCACCTTCTCCCCAACTCCCTGTAGTTCTTTTCACATAGGGCTCATTCCACCTATCTTTGACTTTGTTTAAAGTGATGCAGCTGTAGAACAAGGAGAGCAAGGATGCACACGCTCGAATCCACACACTTACAACTCTGACCACACTGGATGTTAAGTCTCCAAACACCCCACTCTCACGAGGAATCCGCTGAGCCTCATGGATGGCTCCATAGCTACTACTGGAAGAGCCCTGCTGAGCAGTAAGAAGCATTTTTTCTTCACATCTTTTCTTCACAATCTTTCTCCAAGACTAATTCATATATTTGCACTGAATTTTAGTAGCTTATGACTTCTAATACTTCACACAACACAGAAATAATTGACAAATCAGAGTGTCTGGTTTTATATCAAAGTATCACCCAAGTATTTCAAACAGTGCAATAGCATATTGTGGTAAGGGCAGAAAGTAACAGGAGACAATGCACTATTGCATAAAAGCATTCCATGATAATCCGTCATGAGATCAATGAAGCACAAATATAAGAACACTGGCTAGAGAAACTATGCAGCATATGTGCTACAGTAATAGAGGAGAATCCCCCCCATAGACAGTAATGAAAACAATCTAAACCGTCTTCAAAGCTGCAATGATTTTTCTGAAAACTTTTCAGATACCACATCACTCACTGAATATGAGCTATCACCTGCAGTATCTCAATGACTCTCACTGACCTGAGAAGTACAGAAGTGCAAGACAAAACTGACATACTTCTGGCCTGTTTAATGACTGATGTAATGCAGCAGACTGTTAATGCACTTCCACTGAGCCCTTCACACAATTGTACACCTTTCTAGTAACTGGAATTCTATAAACAAGCATAGAATGAGGAATTTATTTTAATTATTTGAAGCAAATAATTTAAGGTGAAAACAAGAAGTCATTGGAAAAGGTTGGCCAGAAAGGTTCTGCTGTCTCTGTCTTCAGAGGTTTCAAGATCCTGAGCAACTTGGTCTGACCTCACACCTGAGGCTGCTCTGAGAATGGGGTTGAACTGTGGGCCTTCTGAGGTCCTCTCCAATATAAATTATCCTACAATGCTCTAAAATCATAACAAGAGAAAGCCATAAGCCACTTTAAAATGTCACTCAGTCCATCTCTTTACCTAAAGTCAAGATGAAATAGATATAAATTATTCTGAAAATGTACAAACCCACTCTGTTCTCCTCCAGTGATAAAAATACCAGGAAGTATAAACAAGTCTTAAAGGTTTTGAGACTGTATTTTCTTTCTCCTCTTCTACAGATACACTACTCTAAGGATGGGAACAAAAACCCACAAGACTAATAAATAAATACATGGAATTTTTGTTCATTTATGAGATTTCATTCAAGGTAACTAAAATGTTTTAAGAAATATTTACAGCAACATAAATTTTTTAGGAGCTGCTATAGTTAAGAGAAACAACCAAGATACTTATTTCAGTTCTCACCACATCTGAAGGGCAAGTAGCAATGATAAAGATATAGTATACTTCTGGGAAATGACTGATGAGTTATGAGATGTGGACAACTCTGAACTTATGAGAAAACAATCCATCATTCAAGCTTGTTGAAAAATTCAACAAGAGGTCCTCAAGCTTGCAATAATATCCTGACAATAATGTTCTGACTAAATATATTAATTTTATATCTGCTTGACAATAATGGAGCATTTTTAACTTTGCTTCTCCTCAGCAGTTTACACAAAGCAATAAATAAAGCAAAGATGCTAACTACTAAAACAAGACTAAAAAAAACTAAGTAGTTTCACCCAGCTCCACATAAATAACAGAGGATTTTATCCAGCCAAGCTCTGAAAACCTCCAAGCATGAAGACTGTACAACCTCTGTGAGCAACCTTTTCCACTGCTTACTATTGACAAAAACCTAGCTAAAGGGCTGGGAAAATGAGTTAATGTGTAGTCTTCCCATGTAAGTTACAACTGTTTAATAAATTTGCCTTCTTGGTTCACATTGTCAGAGAGCAGCAAAGACCAGCTGGTTCTGCAAGGGAAGGTAAGCTGGGAAATGAGCATGAAAACAAGGCAGGTGAGAGCAGTAAGTCAGGAGGACTGGGAATGCTCAGTGGCATGTCCAGGTCAGGACTGGATCCAGAGACAGTGATCAGGACTAGATGCAGTCCAAGGATCACACAGCAAGTCTGTAGTGACAAGGCAGGTCCAAGATTAGGCAGGAAGCCCAGCCATCAGGTCTAGGTCTAGATCAGAATCAAGAAGGTACAAGACAGGCACACACATACCTGCTTACACAGCTGTGACACAGCACAGGCAGTAAAGCATCAGATTAAAAGCAGCTCCCAAAGGAGAGGAGGGCCAGGCCCTTCCTTCTAGCTTTTCTCCTAACAGCTCCTCTCAGTGAAGGAGATAACCTTGAACTCTGCTAAACTAAACTCCCAGACAGGAGATGTACTCATGCCCCTGGCACAAATAAAGTGCAGAATGAAAAATCAAGTGTAAGCTCAAGGCATTTGTTTTCAACCCATACTTAATTTGGGTTTTTTTCTACTTAAGATCAAAATATTAGCTTCCACACCCAGGCACTTCATTTTTTGCCCCCACTTTTATCAACTATACCAATTGATTAATGAAAAATAGTGTCTGTTCCTATGAACCTTGCTTACTCTGTACACTTAGAATTTTCACAGCTATGCTTCCATCAAGTCTTTAAGGACCTACAACATTTTTCAAAAGAACACTGCCTCATTTGTTAAATATGCTATCCTGAACAAGGCTATTTTTACTCACTAACATATTCAAAAGGCCATCACTTACATTCCACACTTAGTGAGACAGTTACTGCTTTTGTCATTACGTACCCTCTTGCCTACCAAGATTTAATAAAGGCTCTCATTCTCCTCATAATCACAGCAGGACGTGCAAAAAGTAGTTCTCCAAATCTCTCTCCTATTTCCAGATGGAAGGGTTTTATATTTAGTTTATATTCCTCTTCTCCTGCCTCATTTAGTTAGCATGGTTTAAATTTAGTATCCAATCTGATCTATATCAACAACAAATTTCAGTGTTTTTCAAAGTCTGTATTTCAACCATAAACCTGCTATCATTTTTGTACACTACATTAGATCTTTATGCCTGCCTGGAAATTAAAAACCTGGCACCACTCTGAATCCAGCCAGTTTAATAGTGGTAGCTCTAGTAACCACAAAACTTGAGGAAAGCAAGTCAGGGAATATATTTAAATCTATGCCAGCAGTGCACATCATGCCTAATAATAACAGTTGTGCTTCCTTCACATCTCTTCTCCAGCACTGAAGCATAGATATTGCTCATTCCAGATGTAGTAAATGAATTACTAGCTGGTACCAAGGCAGGCTGAACAGAGATCAATATTGAAGTTGAGAACTTGATGGACTTCTCCAGCAGAAACAGCCCAGTTGTACTTCCTTAATGTTTATTCAGTATTTGAGAACAAATGATACACACTGTCTAAAATACAACCCTTCCCTAAGTCAGTCAAAATGTAAGACCTCAATGTTGATAGTCACGGTGAAGACAGGTACTACTGCTAAATCTGGGACACCTGCAGTTTACTTAGTAAGAATCGTGTTTCTTCACTGGAAGGCATAGAAAGTAAGGAGGGGATCTGAAAGCTGTCACTAAGCAAAGACCTTGTTTTTCCCACAAGGTAGAGGAAAAAGATTAAATGGGTTATTCAGACAATTAAAATCTTTTACTAAACCAGAAAGCTACATCATGAAAAGTATGGGTACTTTCAGAGTTCCACCTTCCATCATTCAGGTAAGGAAGAGCTGGAAAGTGTACATAACCACACAAAATCATCTATGGCTTCTCCTGAGGTCACTTGCCTGTGGTACTCTTGAGATAAACACTTAAGATTGAGTACCTGCATCTGTTAGAAGAGGTGTGAGCAAACAGGGGAACCTGCATTGCCATGAGAAGAGACTGTTTATAACACACCTGAAGGGGAGGTTAACTTCTATCTGTTTGGGAGAGGGGTGTCCCAGTGTACGGGTGAGGTCTAGATCTTTTTCAAATCAGATATACAAAATGGCATAGAAATTGGTGAATGTTCATCTGTTGTGTATCTGGTATGGAACCTGCATCTATAGTGACTGCCAGTTAATTAAGTGCCATTAATATATGATTGCCAGTTAATTACATGTCACTAATAAAACACTTCAATCCCGATTTTAAACTACACAAACTGAGCAGTTTTTCCCTTGCAACTAGTCATTCATGCTCTAGACTGAACTCAAAGGAAAGGAAAGGAGAAACTTAAATATATCCAAGAAAAATAACTAATGAAGAAGTGGGTTTTGTAGGTTGTCAGGTTTTTAATTTTCCCTGGTAGTGCAGATCAGAATGCTGCATTCTGAGGAAACCTACATACAAAGAGCATGAAATTAAACATAATTTCTAGGAGAAGTTTCTCCCATCCTGGGATCTACAGTCCCAGACAGGAAAATCTATTCTCAGAACAAACTGGGAGAAATTTAGCAATTGAAGAGAGAGCATTAATTAGATTTTGAGAGACCTTTGTACCCTCTGTAATTTTATGAGCTACCAGCTCAACCATTCTACTTCTCTACACTAATATTTTGCACATCAGATAATTGCTTTCTACAGTGAAGGGAAAACAAAAACCCCTCAGCCTTATATGATTCAATTTGTTCTGTTCCACACCTGCAAAACAGTTTTTTCATCAGAGAGTAAAAGAACAAAGCTAACATCTGAAGAGTGGTATTTTGGTCAAACTCTTAATCTCTATCCTAGAAAGGGCATTTAATTTTAAAATGCTGTAAATACATTTACAAGAGAACTAAAAACTTGCTCTCTAAGGAGTCGGGGGTGGAAGAAAATTCCATCTGTCTTGACTCTTAAAAGCACTTTTTCCCTTATCAGAATTGATTTCTCTATTTTTGAAACATCTCTAGGATGTTTCGAAAACAGAAAAAGTAAAGAAACAAAGATAAATAGAGAAAATAGAGAAATAGGCCACAATCAAAATGGTTCTTTCTAAAATCTCTCCTGTTGTATTACAATTCATTTGTCATTTTATTCTGTCTTGGGCACGCTGAATAGGCGCACACCCTGGTTTTCCAAGTAGACAGCCAAAAAAATTCGCAAAATACTGTTGGCAAGTTCTTCTGAAATGGATACATTTTTTAAGGGGCCCTGTGCTAAAGAAAGTAAGAATTTGTCAAATTTTTTTCTAAGCTGTTGCTAAATTCAGAAGAATCTCTTCAAAGCTGAAGTTTACAGACGTGATGGGACACAAAAAGGCAGCTCCTTATCTGTATCTACTCTACTTTGCATCTTGTACTTAGTAATAAACAGCATGGGAAACAACATGAGGGAAAAAAAAGCTTTGGTCTGCTTCTACCAGAAATTTTCGTAACTATCACCCTTCATTCTCCAGATCTTAAGAGTGATGGGAGGTGCACAAAGACCAGTCAAGCAATCTGGCTCACAAAGAAGCAATGGAGAATTTCTCCTTTCTGAGCTTTGGATGCTGTGATTCAGCAGCATTTCTTTGTCCAAGAGACTCCCTTGTCAGAGCTAATTTTTAAAATATCCTCAAGTTTGCTGAAATCTGTATCTTTCTGGTAGTTATTATTTCCTAAAGAAACATGTGTAGGAAAAATATCAAAATTGCCAGTGGGGTGATGGGGCCTGGGTGTATGCCCTGAAAATGCAGGATATCCAACAGCACAATGTGCAGCCAATTAAAAAGGAAATCACTTCTTCCAGTCTTCTAAAAGCCAAAAAACTCCTCAATTGCAAGGGTAGTTGAAAGTGCAAAAAATAAGTTGTTAAAAAGAAAAATCTTAAAACACATTTCTATCTTCCTACTAACACCACTATAAAACCACTAAAAAACCCCAATATGTGCTATTAGATCTGTTAGCTTTTACTGGTCTTGAACAAATACATTTTTATTGGTGTAGAAAAAAGCCTTTGGCATAGCATAGTCAAATGGAAAGAAGTATCATGCTCTTGATAGCCTCTGATAGCTTATTTCTGAAGCAGCTAAACACATTTCCCAAAGTTCATGGAAATTCTTCCAGAAAAGTTATTCCCCAATTTTTTTCAGCACTCAGATCAGAGAAGACACAAAATATATCATCACTCAGATCAGAGAAGACACAAAATTTAATCTGCCCAGTTACACTTCCACAGCAAAGATATTATTTCAGGAAATATTCTATTCCATCATACCATATTGGCCAGAGATACATGGGCTATATGTATCTAATGCACTTTCACCTCACAAGGAGGTTTTTAACAGCGTCTCCCATAACATCCTCACAGGCAAACTGATGCAGTCCAAGCTAGGGAAGCGGACAGTGAGGTGGACTAAAAATTGGCTCAGCTGCCAGGCTCACGCAGTTGCCATCAGCAGCACAAAGTCCACCTGGAGGTCAGTCATTAAGGATCAGCCCCAGGATTTGGCACTGGGGCCAATACTGTTCAACAACTTCGTTAATGACCTGGACGATGGGACAGAGTGCCCCTCAGCAAGTCTGCACAAAATACAAAACTGGGACAAGTGGCTGATACAGTAGATGGGTCTGCTGCCACTCAGAGGCTCTGGAGAAATGGCCCAACAGGAAACTCATGAAGTTCTGCAAAGGGAAATTTCAAATCCAGCACTTGGAGAGGAATAAACCCATGCCCTGGGTCAGAATGGGGGCTAATCATATGGAAAGCAGCTTGGTAGAGATGGACACGGAGGTCTTGTTGGACACCATGTTGTCTATCAGCCAGCCATTTGCCCTCTGTGCAAAGACCAAGAGCACCTGGGACTGCATTAAGGAGAGCATCACTAGCTGGTTGAAGGAGATGCTCCATTCCCTCTACCAAGCAGTGGTGAGATCACATCTGGGCTCCTGGGTCCAGTTCTGGGCTCCCCAGCACAAGACAGACATGGATGTACTGGAGAAAGTCCACTGAAGTAAAACAAAGCTGATGATGGGAACGAAGCATCTGTCATGCAAACATCTATCTGAAAGAGCTGGGTCTGTTTACTCTCAAGAGGAGAAAGCTCAGCAGGGATGTGTACAACGTGTACAAATATCTGATGAGGGGGAGTAAAGAAGACATAGTCAGACTCTGACATCCTCAGTCACTCAGTAGTGACTAGCAAAAGGATGAAAAGCAATGCACAAAAACTGAAATACAAGAAGTTCCATTTAACCATCAGAAAAAGCTTTTTTACTGGCTAGAGTGGTCAAGCACTGGTACCAACTGCCCAGAGAAATTGCAGAGTCTTCATCCTTGCAGGTATTTAAAATTGGACTGGATATGGTCCAGACCAACCTAATCTAGTTGACTTGCCATTGGAAGGGGGAGGTTGGGTTGAATGTTCTCCAGAGGCACCTTCCAGCCTCAAATCTCCTGTGACTTGGTGGTGCTGTGAAATTCTTAGCTAGCTGTACCAAGAATTCATGATCAGTGAAAATGCGTGTGTTATGGGTTTGTGTGGCGTGGTTTTCCTTGGTGGCAGGGGAGGGGAGCTGCAGAGGCGGCCCCTTTAAGAAGTTGCTGGAAGAATTTGCTGCCCCAAAATGTCGGGCGCGCGTGCCAAAATGTCGGACCCGCCTCTAGGTGGGGAGTGACGGTGGTAACGCCTCTGGGAAACATATTTAAGAAGGGGAACCGGTAGTGTGGGGGTTGGGAAACCTGAGAGGAACATCGCTGCCAACACTGGAATCATGGAAGTGGAGGGGGAGGAGGAGGAGCCTGAGGAGGCTGATGGCCCTGCAGCCCAGGGGGGTGAACGGTGGAGCGGAAGCTCCCGAAGGTGGCCTTAACCCCATGGTAAAAACCGCGCTGAAGCAGTGTGAGACGGGAGAGCAGCCCGCGGAAAGGACCCGCGCCAGGGGAGTTCGGGAAGAACTGAAGCCCGCGGAAAGGATCCGCACCAGGGAAGTTTGTGAGGAACTGCAGCCCGCGGAAAGGAACCACGGTGGAGCAGGGAACGAGAGAGGAATCTTCCCCCTGAGGAAAGAAGCGGCAACGACGATGTGTGGCGAGCTGACTCAACCCCCATCCCCTATTCCCCTGCGCCGCCGGGGGGAGGAGGTAGAAATCATCAGGAGTGGAGCTGAGCCGGGAAGGCGTGGGGGGAGGTTGTTCTGATGTTTAGTTTCCCTTCCTAATACCCTTGTGTTTTGTTTCTGTTCTGATTTGTAGTAAATTAAATTGATTTTGGGTTTTTTTTCCCCAAGTTGAGCCTGTCTTTTGCCCGTGACCATAAGTGGGGAGTGATCCCTCCCAGTCCTTGTCTCGACCCACGAGCCTGCCTTTGTATTTTCTCCTCATCCCAACGTGGCCAGGCGAGGGGGTGGGGGGTGAGCGAGCGGCTTCGTGGTGCTTTGTTACCGACTGAGCTGACCTCAAACCACGACAGCGTGCTTTATGAAAACATTCAAACCATTCTTTATTAGCCCCTTCTCCATAACTAGGATTTTCTTGCCAGCCTACCCACCATTAAATTTCTGGCAGCTGCCTTTGCTCGGTACCTCAGTACTGAGAGGGCCCTGCCTTCAGCCTCTTGCCAACCCAACTAAGGGCTGCTCTCAGAAGACCATAATCAGAGATGACTGCCTGAACAGTAACACTCAAGACATGCAAAAGCCATTCAACCAAGAAATGTTACATCCCCTGAGGAGGAAAACTGGGTAGAAAGGGATGAATCATGATGAACTTATCCTCACCAGCAATCCCTACCCTTACATGTACTCTCAGAGCAAATTCAAGCCAATCCTCAGCCACTACTAACAGGATCAGAAACAGAGTAGGTAAGTACCCTAAGCTTGACCAGTTTTAACATCCTCGGCCATGCCTCAAATTCAATGCAGGTCTCACCTTGAAATTTTGCAACAAATCAGAAAGCCTGTCCTCCTAAACCAGAAACAACCTGATTCCCAACTTAACAAATACCCTCTTAAGACAGCCTGCTACACTAAGTTTCCAACATTATTAGAAGTGGAAAGAACTCCTCCAGCTTCAATGCTAAGGAAAGTTTTTGTGGAATTGCAACCTTATTTGCAATGCAGAGAACTATGTTACTGAAATTAGTAAGCTCCTCAGGAAAGAAGATACCATTTGATATAATAAGAATGCCAATTAGTTATGATTCTCATAAGAGACATTACCTTGTCACAGAACTTCCCTTCAGTCTTAAATTGTATGTAGACCTATTGTGATGCAATGAAAGGTTTTGTAAGCCTCAAGAACCAGGTACAAAGAGCCATGTGCCTTTTATTGGTATTAATCAACTCAATAAATTTAAAAATTTCATTTATCACCAGAACAGTACTTAGAAGGCCCACTAACAGACCAAAGTCACCCCTCCTACAGGTATCCAATATTTTTAACATTTTTGGAAATCTATATTGAGTTATCAAGGCATGCATCTTTCCCTGATTCTGAAAACATAACCTTAATAATACAGTTAAAAACTAAACCTGAGAGCTTAGTAAACTCTTTTACTCTGAGACTTAGTTGGCATTTTACTCACAACAGACAATATTGTTTTCAAAACCTATTCCCCCTCCCACTCCTGTAGCAGGGACAATATTCAGCTTACCTGAAAATAGAAGAAAGCTTGACCAAACCAATAATGCATGATAGTAATCTGCGCTGCATCAAATTTCAAAGGTCTCCAGATATATTTTGTCGTCATTGTCTGAATCAGCAGACAAAACACCAAGACTGGTAAATTGTGAGGTCTAAATAGAAGGGCTGCTAGTAGAACCAAGCCACTATATACTTCCCATAATCCTGTACTCTTCAGGCTGGAGTCTGCAGAAATAACCTGTGACTTTAGTAAATCTTTAGTGCCAGTGAAGACTATGCCAAGGACAAAGNAAAAAAAGAGAGAGAAAGATGAGCTACTTACTAATATCTATTTCACAGGTCAAAAAGTCTTTCAAGAGAGGTGCAAGACCACTGCAGTTCTGCCAGACAGGTTAAATTCTAAGGCTAGTACTGGCCAATTTCATGAGAGAGCTTTCTCAAATACAAAATCTCTAAAAATGGTTCATACTTAAATTACAACACCTCCAGTTCAACTTTAGTGAAGAAAACTGCTTGTGCTAAAAACTAAACTAACCTAAAATATAAAAATTAAATTATATGTCAATGTAACCAAAATAAATTTGTTATTACCATTAAAGGTCTATATCCATAAATATATTCATATAAATACACCATTTTTACAGCATAATTAATTTCCCCAAAAATACTCCTTAGAGTGATATGGAAACTTTATTTCAGGCATTACATTGACTTAAAAATTACTATTCCCTTTAAGCTGTTCAGTGATCTTTCACAACTCATTCATACAAACTTGTTTCCTTTTAGCTAAGCAAAAATACAGTGATAGTATTTAAAGATCCTTATTTGTCTGAAACTTCTGCACACTTCAGACATTTTCTCACCTTACACAGCTGCACAGATACACAGTTATGCTAGTTTATACCAGCACATTTTTTCCTTGTAACTGTACACATTTTTCAAATCCCTAAGAAATCCCATTACAAATAATGAATGTTTTAAGTGTAATTAGCATCTACTGCTATGTTCATTGCACTTATAAATTCATTGGCCTCTTCATTTCCAGCGAAAGTTGCCTTCTGAAGAAAACACAGCATCTCATCCAAAAAGCTGACAAGGACAAGGACCAGGAACCTTAAAAATCTGACCTGCTATTCTTGAAGTGCAAGGCCCAAGGAACAAAGAAAGTGAAAGCAGACATCCATCAGAATGCACTGATATTCTTATGTGTACTGGGCAAAAAATGACACAAATCACATTAGTGTGAGCTAAGCTATAATAATCCATTGAACTCACTAAATGAGCATATTAAAAACTTTGTGATTATAAAATTATTTTTTTATCTTGCAAAAGATAAAAATACACATTATCTACACACTTCATCCATAGGGATTCTATCCTTAGGGCTTACCAGTCACTTTATACATGAATGGTGAATGAACATGGTCTCCTACAAAGTTAATATGATTCACTCAGAAGTAAGGATTCTTGAGTTATCTGGACTTAATAATAAATGGAGGATTAGACCATGACACTAAAAATACTAAAAGCGTGGTTACACTTGGTGTAACTAGTGTAACTAGCTGACCACAGAAAACACCACTAGTCAAAATCTCTAAAAATAAATTTCTCCTTTTAACTTTAATTATTTTTTTTTCAGTCTTTGGAAGGTCACCTTCCTTCTCAAACAATTACTAAAATATGAGATTGAATTCAATCTCTCTTTTCCACATACAGGAAAAAGAACCAAAAAGCAAGAGGAAGAATAATAAGCAACAGTGTTTACACGTTCAGTTTTCTTTTTGCACCCGCAGAACCAAGAAAAAAGGGAAAACCACCACATGATAGTGATGTGGCCTTCCGAAACCTGAATACAGTGGTCTGTTCTGTGGTTTAGCGTTCAAAGGTTCAAACTCATACCTAATGGTCTATGCAAAGGGGCTTTACTATTTTATTCCCTTAAATAGCAAGCCTTTGTAAAACCCCTGTAAGGACCACAGGCTTTTTCCTTTAGGGGGAAAACATAAAAAAGAGTAAAGTTTAGAGAGTTCCTGTGTAAGAGTAAAGTTTAGAGAGTTCCTGTGTTTCTGGCTAATGCAGAAATCCAGTGCCCTTTTTCAGTATCTCTGGTAATTCTGATGTAATTATTACCATAAAATATACAAATACATTCATGTGACTTAGAAGTAAAAGTTTAGGAAATAACTTTGGGTATTTGTCACTATTAAATGAGTTAAGTGAAAACTGAAATTAGCCTGTTGATGGAAATTCAAACTAAAAAAACAATTTCTCAGCAAATGCGCTACTATTATTTTGTTTGTGTCAGCGTGGTATATACTCACCTTTTTCATTGCACAATCATTTTTAAAAAGAACTCTGAAGAAAATGGAAGGCCAAATTACTTCCTTGCATTTTTTTAATTTAGAGGTTATCTTAGTGTAAGCCATAGAAAATGGGACACACTTCAATTGCCTCTTCTCCCTCATCCACCTCCCAGCAGTTGCCACATTCAGAGAAAAAAACTTATCTTCAGTAAAGGTACAGAGAGGGGGCATTTCAGAGCATAAATTCTCCATCTTACAGAAGAAAGCATTATGCATAAAAAATAAAGTGGCTGCCTACAGCTTTTTTCATATTACACAAAACTACCTCTACCTTGCACCTGGATCTGGAGCTACTCCGTATCATGAATACACTGGATACATTGAAAAGAAAGTCCTGGTTTTGTTCCTGGTGGCATTTTAAATAGGCTTTTACCATTTATCACATCAGCTATGTAATGAAGATGAGCTAGGATCACTATGTCAACACATCACATGTGAAATCTACTAACATATGTCTACCACCTTTTTTGACATGCTGTACTGGGAGCCTTGCTGAAAATAGTGTGTTTGAGGAGTTTGCGATCTTGGGCAAACCATGTCTGCTCTATTAGGCCTTGTACTTCAGGCTGGAGAAGCCCACATGTTAGCCTGAGTAGCTGCTGCAAGGGACGATGCTGGAACCCCTGTGCTGGCCTGTATTGTGTCACTGGTAGGCATTATGACAGAGCTAACACTCTGGCCTGGCAAAAGTAGACACATGGGTTTGTTTTGGTTTGTTTGGGTTTTGTTGTTGTTGGTTTGGGGTTTTTTGTTTGGGTTTTGTTGGTTGGTTGGTTGGTTACACACAAAGTAAAAGGCACCATGGTATGGGGAAGGAAACAGAACCTCTCCACAGACGGGACTCGTGTGCCACAGCATGCCATGGGAAGATTCATCTGGGGTTTGACTGCACGAAAGAAGGGTTCCCAGCATCTGAAGGCACTCACTACCTATATTCCTCTTTTTGTCTTATTAAAACAGCTATCTGTTACATATTTGTTGTTGGTCCTTTCTTACTGACAACCAGAAAGAGCCCTGCACCACACTTCCTGCCCCAGGTGCAGAACACATGCTGACACAAAGGTCAAAACCTGTGTTTGCTAACCCTACCAGCTTTCACCAAACAGCTTACAGATGATCTAAATAAAGGATATAAAGCTTTGAAACGTGACAGTAACTTTTAAACCTGTATATAGTAAGGGATATATAAAGGGCTGACATAATTTAAGCAAATCACCATGTTCACTATTTATTTAAGGTGAAATAACACAAAAAGCCTGTATCTTTCTTGTTATAATTGCGATCAATATGGTAACTATAGAATGAGCAAGTTCCCAGTAAATGCTTTGCCTTCAGCATTTGAGTACTCCACTTACTTCTCTAATCACATTTTATTTGTGGCTCAGTTGCTGTAATTAATGTTCTGTCCCACATTGCAGTATTTTTCTTATTGCAAGGACAGTATTCTTCTCCAGGGATGTTACTCAAACACAAAGCAAAACTAGAGGTCACACTCAGAAATCAGGCACATTTCAAACACACAACCAAATCCTGCAGACTAAGTAAAGATTACCATTAGTTTTGCATCCAGCAGAGCTAGCACACAATGTTAACACTAGTGTACAACTAGAATTATCTTCAATATGTGGAGAGATGGAATGTATGTAAATACATCTAGATATGCATACATACAAATATTTGTTATAAAACACACCTCGTTAGCAAATCTGATCTTCTATATGTCCTACGATCTCCTGCAGGGTTTTTTCCATCTCTGCACATCTTGTGAACCTCTAGCCTCTGATTAAGAAGCTCCAACAGAAACCATTTGTACCCATATCAAATTCAAAATGAGTGCAAGAGAAAGTTTATTACATCCAGAAGACAATTGTTTTACAACTTCTCTTCCATAACCTCTTCCTCCTCACCAAATACCCTAACTGACTCTAGAAGTTTTCCACAGCATTCTGACATTTAGAAAAACTTGAGGCTGCAGAGCCAGGTACAATCCAACAGTAAAAAGTATCCTAAGAAAACTAAAGCCACTTAGCTACATTCCAAAAGTAGCTACTGGTGAAAGAGCTAATAGCCTCCTTATAGTTACAGACTAGTTCTATAAGAAATGTAACATACACGTAAAAATCCTTCATATGCATTGTGCAGCACAGCCTAGACCTCAAAAAGAATTTGGTTATATCTTGAAAGGCCATCCATTACAAAACACTCACCTGCAAAACAAAGAAAAGATACGGAAAAGCAACTCTCCCAATTACTGCCTAAGAATTTTTCAAAACTAGGAAGTAGCTAAATGAGCTTGGCACGTGCTCTGCCGTATGTGGCAAGTCCATTGAAACAAGAGGAGATGGTGCACTTGGAGTTTCTCTGTAGCAAAAATACAGGGTATGACTATTAGCTTTTCCTCGTATTAATTCTTATCTGATTGGCGTCTGATCTGTCACAGTCAAAAGACCCCTCACGGGGCTCAAAATTATGCACACACCACAAAAACTGAGTGCTGGCCACCTACAAAATATAGAGTTTTATTCATAAAAATGTGATTCTAGCCTAGACATAACGCCCGTCCCACCTCATCTCCTGGTATCCATAGTGTTAACAACTCTCTAGAAATACAGTTACATACCTGTTGATTAACTTACTTTGAAATATCTTTGCTGTCATGTTGCCATGGAAATACAACATTTCCAATAGCTGCCCGGTAACTGTAGACTCCCAGGAGCCCAAGTGCCATGGCAATTTTTGAAACCAGGGAGCATCTTCTTTGAACCAGAAAGAAGATCATAAGTAGGGAGACTGCAGCCACGACGGAGAGTTCAGATTTATGTTCAGAGCTGGGAAAAAACAAAAAAAAAAACCCAAACAAAAAAACCCCTTCAAACCACTGTAATTATTGCTAAACACATTTGACAAAGCCTTAGCTACAGCACTGTATTTCCAAATTAATCACTGCACTGACATCTGTTATGAACTTTCCAAGAGGTATGGTAAAATATTTGAGTATTTTTAGAAAAGTGGTTTCATTAATGAGGTTTTCTATTCAAGCATGCATGTTTAAAAATGTAATTACTGTGTTCCGCCATACGCTAGTTATTCTGTTAATTATATAAAATCTGACCTGCATATTGCATAATGGAAAAGGGTCTAATGCTTTTAAACTAGGGTTTTGTTATTTACACATTTTGAAACAGCGCGTTTTGCTTATACTGCAGCATTTAATTTGGTAGCATAAGGCAGAAAATATTTTTTTCACTACAGAATTAGAGCTATTTTCTCTTTTTAAATAACTACACATGTATTTGATTTGTTTAATTTTAGATATACAAAACATTACCTAGCCAAACTGACCAGAAATATACTTACATAGTTTAAAACACACACGTACAAACCCTTTAGCACAATACGATTGCTTCCCTTATGCAACTGCAGCACCTTGTACTGGATCAATACATACAAGAGATAAACACACAAAACTTACATCATGGCCAAGAAGATTACAGATACAGTTTGTTTGCTGCCCTGCATCCTAAATAGGTAACACTTATTCCAGAATCAAGGGGATTTCGTTGAGCATGCTGCCAACATTATGTATTTAAATCTGCAGTGATATCAATTAGCACTGCAAAATGTAATGGGGTAAGGTAAAGGTCTGCATTCAACCCCTACCATAGCTAGCTATGCAATTTCAGAAAGCCCACTGTAATCCAAGAACTGCTAACCCTTGCCTACTGCAAATATTCCCAGTATTCCAAATAACCTAGAACCACTAATTTTGTTAGATTTACCTTCTGTTAAGAACACTGTGTAGAGTGTGAGAGCCAAGGGCTCCATCTTCTGTCTTCCACACTTCAAACTGACATGATAAAAGAGCACTAACTTCAGCAAACCGACAGTGAGCCTCAGCTGTTATCTGCATTAACTCCGACTGCACTTACAAAACTCCAGTTTTATCTTTGTTTTAATCAAAATTATAGTACTTCAAACAGGTTTACTTTCCTATTCCCTAGATATGCTTTAACAGGAGTTGGACCAATAGCTGTTGTGCTTGGAAAGTCACAGAGGAAAGGATATGGGGAAGAATTGTCCTGTTAGTCCTCCCTGCAGGACCCAGTCAAGCACTTCATACAACTTAACAAGACTCCCAAGAAAAGCGCTGCTCTCTGCAGGCCAGTAGAGGAAAGAGAGGGGAGTAAGAACTAGAACACTATGGGAGAGAAAATCTAGTCTTGATGTTTCTCCTCACTATTGTTCTTCCTCTACAGGAAAAGACAGTAGAAGCAGTGAATGGATTGCTGCATCAACCTGTGAAGATAGTGAATGCACCAACTCTTATGATCAACACATAAAGAACTAATTTAGTAGCCACTGCCTCTTTAAAATGAACCTTTGTGGAAAATTTTAAAAGCTTTCAGGCCATATTCTTGGCTGCTCATTGTATGAGAGTAAGATAAAACAAATCAGGGATAAATAAAAGCACATCATCATCATCATCTTTGTCTTTGGCTCTTTATCTAAAAAAGTCAATGCACTTCTGTTAAGAGACTCTTGCAGGCAAATCTAACATAGCAACACATAAAAATTTAAAAAACTCCTACCTGTAAGAAGTACTCGCTGGTGCTGTATCAAGCAAGACACTCACTAACAGCTGCAATTTCCTACAGTGAACATCTGAAATCATACTCTATCCCCCCCAAAAGAAAGAAAATTCTCAGAGAAGGCCCAGTGGATGCCAAGGGTATGTTCAAAGTCACATGCACATCAGTCACTAATAGTGCATTCTTGACCGCCAGCAAAGTGTCCAGGTTTTCTGGTAACAGTCCTCTGTGATTTCTGTTTTGGATTTTTGTAAATTTGTTGCAAAAAAGCCTACTCCAGTATTTCATAGAGTTTGCTGAAGAAACTATAAAAGGATTTATAGCAAGTGAAGTCAGGTCAGCATAAATCACCTACAGTTTCAAGGTTTTCCAGCCAAGGTTCTTACAGTTAGGCAGCTAAGTGCATATTAAATTAGCATGTACTTTGAAAGGGGATTGTAGTTGCTCAACCCAGAGTCCAGCCATTTAGCAAAGCTCTAAATGATTTCGATATTCTACTCAGAAATACAAGCATGAACGTACTACTCTGATCTCAGCTGAAATGTAGTGGGTTTTGCCCAAACCACAAAATTGAAAGTGAAGAACCAATCGTTTCCGGCGAGAGAAACTGGGGAGGGGGGAAGGAAAAAAAAGAGAGCTTCGGCTGTATGTTCTTACTATAACAGCTCGTGGTCTACACTTTCATACTACTGGTATCAGAATGAAGATTGAAGACATTTCCTTCCACTGCGTTGACCTCACCTCACTACTGCAAATACAAGTAGAGTGAAAGGAATTATAAATGTGCATATGCTTCATATTTTATGTGGATAAAGCCTTTTTTAATTGTTTACTTTCATTCTACTATGTGCAACAGAATACACAGGAGTCATATGGTATGCTAGCTTTGGGGGGAAGGGCATTTGAGGAGAGTTAAGTACATTATTAAAAGAAAATATTATCATCTTCCCATGCCATTGCTTCTCATCACTTCTTTTCAAGCTGACGCTGTCATAGACAGTTTCATCCCTTCCACAGTGAGCCAGGTAGCAGCTTTGACACCTTCCAGATATCAGCTCTGACCAAGATTAACAGCCAAATGAAGCTAACTGAATACCAACTAATTAAAAAGAAAATCCCAACTTCCAGGCAAATTTAGGGATTGCATGTTCTCTTCCACTTCATCTAGTGCCCGATTTTCTTTTGCTCTTTTTCCCACCAAGATTTTTTTTCCTTTGTAGCAGGTTTCACAGAGTCTCTCTGCAAATAAAGAACATTTTCTGTATTTCAGCACTGTTGAATGCATCCCTAGTAGCCAAATTCAACACCCTGTAGGTAGGTTGATTTTCTGTGGTTTGCTGCTTATGTTTGTCCGTGCACAAATCTGCACAATAGTCTCTCTGTCTCAAATACTGAGCCCCTCAAGCACTGTCCAGATAAGCAAAATATTAGTCTGACCATGAGCACAGATATCTAAAAGGTCAATACAAAGGGGAAAAAAAAGAGGGTAGTTTGTTCATTAGTTTGTCTTAGAGACAAAACAGAAGGCTGGCTAGAAAAAGCCTGAGTAGCTTTAACTCAAACTAACAAGGGTACACATAATCTAAGTAAGGTTCTGATTTCTTATTACTAAAAAATGCTCTATTAAGACATAACTATGCAAATTAAACACATACTAAAAATAGAATAACAATCAACTTTACAGACTAGCAATGCATTCTGGGAAGAGGAATAAATGCTTTATGCAACTCAGCTTATCACCAACTTTTAATTTATGCTATAAGGAACACACATCATCTCAATCCTGATAAAAACACTAGGGAAACAGACATCTCTACCACACTGTTCTCTGGTGAAGGAGAAGCAACAAAGATGTTAAAACCTCCAACCAAAGAAAATGCAAGCACGGTTGCCAAACAGGAATTCACAGATACTCTACAAACCACAGGATGTGCAAAGATTTATTTGCGTTATTGACTGATCTTTCCGAAGCTTGTCCAGTGAACCTTTTCAGACCCAAGAACTCACCTACATCCCGTCACTCAAGTCCAAAAACTGTGCACTTCAAATGCTGCTATTTGGGCAATCTTTAAGCCCTACAAAGCAACTGAAGTATATGTCAGCATGGTGACATATATTATATTCTCCTGGTAGGCTAAAAGCAGCTCTTTTGGTTTAAGTCGGGACGTAGCTCCACAGCAGCCCAAGTCAACCTGTGCCAGGACTGCTAGGGTTCTGCTTTTTCACCTGCTCCCTAAACACAGCAAAAGTAGTTACACCAATGAAAGGGAGAAGGCAGAACTGTGGCAGCCCCAATGACACATCCTCTTATCCTGCCACGGCATGGCACTCTGGACTATTCCACAATCTTGTTAAAGCCCCCAAAAGTAGAAGTTTGTGAATCATTGCTTCTTTCTCAATCAGATTTGAAAGGCAAGTGGTTTTTTGTAAGGAATGCTTGACAACGGCAGAAACAAAAAACTGTTTGTGTCTGTAGCACTTCAAAAGATGCAGATACTTCCACATGTTGTTCCTACAGGAATTTCAACAGCAGCAGTGCTGGCTTGTGCACCCTTCCCTTCCTGCATTCCTGTTACTAAGCCAGCCCATTTGCCTGTGAAGCTGGATGGTAAATCAGAGTGGGAAGTGATCCATCTGAAAGCCAAGAGTTTCCCATACCATCTTGGGTTATTTTTCCAGCCACATCTATTCCATTATTTAATTCACCATACTGACAAAGCAACAGCTGTGCTGGTAAAATACAGGGCCAGTAGTGAGGGGAGGACCAAGACAGCAGGTACCTTGCCTTGTAAGGCAAGAGCACCTTTAATATACTATTATAGCCAAACAAGCAGTCGTAGCTTAAGGCTATAGCTGTAGGACCTTTTCTTTTCTACTTGCTTCAAGACCCAAGAAAATATACTCAATGTGAGGCTATAATTTGGTGGGGAAGCACAAAGAGCAATTCACTGGTAAAATTCTGAAGTTTTGATTATCTAGCTGTTGTACTTCAGCCTTACTGAAGGGGGAGGCAGAGAGCTTTAATAATAGGGCTGTGATGGCTTTATGATGGGGAAGTAATACTTAATCTGACAGAATTCTGTGATGAGATGACGAGCTCAGTGGAAAAATGGAGAGCATGCAACGTTGTTTATCTCAGCTTTAACAAGGCTTTTAACACCACCTCCCGTAACATCCTCACTAGCAAACTGATGCAGTCCAAGCTAGGGAAGCGGACAGTGAGGTGGACTAAAAATTGGCTCAGCTGCCAGGCTCACGCAGTTGCCATCAGCAGCACAAAGTCCACCTGGAGGTCAGTCATTAAGGATCAGCCCCAGGATTTGGCACTGGGGCCAATACTGTTCAACAACTTCGTTAATGACCTGGACGATGGGACAGAGTGCCCCTCAGCAAGTCTGCACACAATACAAAACTGGGACAAGTGATGGACACAGTAGATGGGTCTACTGCCACCCAGAGGCACCTCATCAGACTGGAGAAATGGCCCAACAGGAACCTGATGAAGTTCAACAAGGGGAAGAGGCAAGTCCTGCACCTTGGAAGAAATAGCTACACACATCAGGACAGACTGGGGGCTGACCATCTTTTCAGAGATGGCTCTGAGCATCTTGGTGGACACTGAATTGATCATCAGCTAGCAATGTGCCCTTGCAGCAAAGACAACCAACAACATTTGGGGCTGCGTTACAAAAAATGTTACCAGCAGACTGAGGAAGGTGTTTCTTCCCCTGTGCTCAGCCCTGGGTCCAGTTACAGGTTACCCAGTACAAAGATATGGACATATTGGAGCAAGTGCAGTGAAGGACTGTGAAAATGGTGATGGGATTGGAGCATCTGTCATACAAGAAGAAGCTCAAAGCACTGGGACTGTTTAGCCTCAAGAAGAGAAGGCTCAGTATGGATCTTACCAGCCTAATTCAAGGTGGAGGGTGTTAAGAAAAGATGAAACCATATTCTTCTCAGTGGTATCCAGCAAAAGGAGAAGAGGCAATGGACACAAACTGAAATAAAAGAAATTCTGTTTAAACAGAAGGGAAATTCTGGGGGAAAAAGAAAACAGGTTGCCGAGAATAGCTGTGGAATCTCCATGCTTGGAGATATCAAAGACCCAGCTGGACAAGGATCTGAGCAATCTGTTCCAGATCACTCTGCTCTGAGAGACCGAACAAAATAATTTCCAGAGGTCCCCTCCAACCTCAACCATCCTGTGATTCTGTTGTTTTCAAAGATGGATAGGGATTCTGCAAAACACACCAATTCTAATTCACAGGAGAAATAAAAGAAACGAAAAAATAGCCTCTTCCCTCCCTTCTGCCCCCTCCCTCCCCAACACCAAAAAAAGACTAAGCTAGAACAGGTGTAAAGAACCTTGGTTTACCTGACTAGGTTGCATGGAAGCTCTTGACAGGCAATAGTCTTAGAGCTGGGCATACAGGATTTTGCAGCTTTTGTTACAAATCAGGAAGCCCTAGAAGCACCTGTTTTAGCTGCACACTACATTCTACCTGTGCTGTCTCCCTCAGTCCCCACAGCCCAAGGCTGTAACAGGTTTTGCTGCTCTATAGGCACACCTAGCACCAGGAAATCAGAGGTGGGAGCATGCTTAACCAAGACAGGATCTTTGGAAGTTAAGTCCAGGCATGCACACACAATTTTTAGAAGGCTGGTAACATTTTCAAGTGTCAGTAAACATTCCTGGGGGACCACACAAGCAAAAGCGTACCTCTGAAACAAACACAATTTTTCAGCTGCAAGAATATCAAGTCCTTGTATCATGGCATTGTGGCACTAGTACACACCAAAGAAAAGGGTTGACAGTCTGAAGAAGATATCTGGCTCAGGAAGTTACTGGGCAATACATCTTTGGAAGATGCCCAGGATTAATTATAAAAATCCTCCCATTCACACCAAATCACACCTAATCCTGTTCACACACTGGCTTAGCTCAAAATGAAGGAGTTCTCTATCACGTGGACCTAATGTTAGGAATACAACATCCCTTCCTCAATCCCTCACGATTTCTCAAAAGGAGGAATGCATGGCAAAAGCTTTGGTATAGAACAACTGCTATAATGCCATAAATTCCCTCATAACTTATGTCTTTCAGCACTCATGCCTGTCACAGCAATTAGCATTTTATCTGTGAGGCTGCCAATAAGCAACTAGTCTCATATTAGTTCATTTGCTCATGTCACTTTTAATGAATGATGAATGACACTTCATCCACATGTTTAAGATACTGGCAAGAAATCTCTTTATCTCACACAGCACAGCCTCCCCATCTGCTGTCTGCAAAACCTTGACTAGTCAGTCACAAGGTATTGCTTCTTCATCCACCAGCTGAAGTACAGAAGACAGTTCAAATATCAAGTACTTTTTATCACTGAATAATGACTGTCATTCTTCACAATACTAAAAGATAATAGAAAAAGTAGAAGCCCTTCTCCAGTGTACTTCAAGTTGTAAAAAATTCCCTTTCTTGTTTATTATACTACATTTGGAAAATTCCTTCAGTTATCCACCCACACGTTGAATGCCTATGACAGACAAGGAAGAATTCTATGTGCAACATCTTCTCCTGCAACTTCATAAAGTTTGGAATTCAGCAGAACCTTCTGCCTTAATTTCAAATGTTTAATTCTATTAAGCAATTTTTAATTTCCCAAACCAGACACTTTTGACTTATACATGGAAAATATTTACTTTTTGCCTCTGATAAGCCTATAGTGTATAATTGGATTAATTAGATAAGTCACGGTGCAGGGCAAAGATTATAAACTATTGATAGTATTACTCCTGCATGAAAGAGCAGTGAAAAATTCCGTATGTTACTTCACTATTTACCTGCTTTGCATGTTTGCAGCACTTTCTAAACAGAGACTGTATAGAAATGTATACATATTTCACCAAATGAAACATACATTAATTTTTAAATAAGACAGAAAGTATGACAATAAATCAGATACCCACCTTGTCAACCAATGGCCAAAGTCTGGCCGATGAGCCCACTGGACACCTGTCTGATTCAAGGATCGAAGCAGCCGACAGCAAACAAGGATGATCCATGGACTTGCTAAGCTTATCCACTTATCCGATCCTTTTATGAATTCAGTTGAAGAGGTGGCCTTGCCCAATTTTGAATTACCTGCTCCTGCAATGTCTATATTCTTGCACTCAGAGGCTTCCCCAATACTATCAAAATTTTGTTTCACAGTGGTGTTATGCTGAGAGTTACATCCTTTCAGAAGAAAATTATTTCTACAAAGTTCCTGACACAGCACCAAACAAAGCGTATTGATAAGAAAATACCAAGTTTGATGTTCCTCTTCTATAAAACTGCTTGCCCCCAAACTCAAACCATGGCCAATTGTTCCAGCCAGAATCAGCACATCTATTTCTGACCAGCTGGAACTGGACAGAACTGGATTCTGCAAACAAACAAACAAAAAAATAGTAGTGATGAAAGTATATAAAAATTTCACTTGTTTAAGCATTCAGAGTGTGCTTACAGCAATTTCCTCTAAAAAAAGAAAATAAACAGTGAGACAAGTTATTTCTATCTTGACAAATCCCCAACATTTATAAAAGAATCATTTTAGTATAGCCTATTTAGCTAGCATTGCAACATAATCATACCTTTTAAAATGACATTCTGTTTAAGGGAAAAAACTCTTCTATGAATAATCATCACAACTGTACAGATTAAGATTCCCTACCACCCTGTGACAGAAGGTTCGAAACAAGCTTTCTCCCTGTTGACATTCATAGAAGTAAAAATAGAAATCCTGCAGAAATCAAACTTGAGATACAGATAACAGGTAATTTTCTATTAGTTTAAATCTGTGCTACCCTCAACTCAGTACAGTGACAGCTTTCACTACCCAAATTAATAAAAGTTATTTGCAGACAGTCTGATGGCACCCCTTAACCTTGCTTAGCTTGAAAGGTGTCTTTCGTCATAAAATCTACTTCAAACCTTACCCATCCATTATTTAGTTCACACGTAGTGCCTATCTAAAACTATAGTATTCTTTGTCTAATGCCTCCATTAGTTCAATTTCCTGTTCACAGCAGCTACTTGGAACTGCCTCATCATCACTGCCCTTGATAATACAGCTAAAAAGAGAACATAAGGGCATGTGGAAGATGATAGCATGTGGTTCATTGAAGTTATCAGGTAAAGGACCTCATATGGAATAAGAAGTAACAGGGAAAACCATAAAAAGGCCACACAGACACAAAACTGATAAGTAAGCACTAAGGGAGATCATAAAGATGACCAAAACTCTTCAGTCATTAATTGACAGGCCATTAAGAAACCACAGGCATAGGTCTGAGCACATCAGCCTGGACTTTGTAACAGATAAGGGGAAAGTGACAGAACATGATTGTTAGGGATATCTGATGATGCCTGTGGATCTATACAAACTCATTAAGCAATGCTTCAGGAAAGTGTCTAAGGTGGGGGAGAAGGGGTAATGAGGAACAGGCTGGAGGCAGGGGGAAAAGTGAGAGGAGGAAGGATAAAGGGGCCAGTCACGTATAAGTAGGCGCCAGTCAGTGCGCTTCTCTGACTGAGCCCTATGCCTGATCACTATGGTCTATCCTGTCATTAAATCCTCTCCTAACTATCTTTCTGTGCAACTCCACTCTCTGTCCCACCTGTGGGTGCTGCAAGGTCTCACTGCACGTAACTGGGGACAAGACTGCATGCCAGCAACTTGAGACCAGAGTGAGTAAAAGCAAATGCCAGCAGCTGGAGTGGGATCATGGGTCATTGAACCCACAAACCTGTAGTGCCAGTGACTGCAGCATGTGAGAGTCCACGTGACAGAGACTGGAGTGGGAACCACAGGCCATCGGGACTGTGTGCCCAAGGTGCCAGCAGCTGAGGGATCAGAGTGCAGGAGCGGTCAGGGTGTCAGCAGCAGGAAAAGCAACCATGGATGACCAAGCTTGTAAATCTGCATCAGCAACTGGAGGGCACAGTGTGCAAACCTACGAGTGAGAGGTCACAGGGCCACTGACTAGGGGGACTTCTAACTTCTTAAAGTCCGAGCCCAGAGGTAGGGACAGGGGCCCAGGCTGGGCATGCACAGCTGGGCTCCAGCAGCAAGGCAGGACAAAAGCCCCAGCCCTGGAGGCCACCAGAGCCAGCAGAGTCTTCCTAACATGCCTTAGCAAATAGGGTTACATGCTCATGAAGCATTTTGGGAAAGACACTGTCAAAAACCATCCTTTACTATTTTATTTTCTCATTAATTTTTCCTCTATTAGAGAATATCACAGCATATCTCTTAAACCAGTATTTTAAACACCTGATAAACAACTTAAAAGCCAAATCACAATTACGGCATGTCATTTTTACTTCCGACCAAAGATCTCTGAACCTACTTTCACAATAATTTCTTTAACTGCACACTTCAACCACATCATCCTCCTATATTTGACCTTATGAACAAATTTTAAAAAACTACCTTGAATATTCATACGGATAAATCTCACAGAGAACATACTCACATTCAAAGATGCACAGTGTACTACAATTCCTGAACTGTTTAAATCATCTATTAGAAGAATATAGAAAATCACTAATCTTAGAGCAGGTAACATGAAAATGGGTGTAAATGATACAAATAACCCTGACTATTTTAGATGCAAGTCTAATGCTTAAGATTTACTGACAGCAGTGCATGTATTTTTGTTCAATAAGCAAGACAAAGTAACATGGAGAGGACAACACACTTGATGCAAGAAGCAAGAATTTTGCTCTGAGGAAAACAACTTTTGCAAAATCAAGATTTTATGAGATGTATGTGAAAGAATGCAGGAGGGATAGTTAAAGTTATCACCTATTCACATCAACTCCACCTCTTGTGTTGTTAAAGAAATATATTACACCAAAGTAACTTCACTTAAAAAAAACCCCACAAACAAAAAAAACCAACAAAAAAGTCCCCATGAGGTTACACACAATAATAATGGGCTGGGGGGGGGCGGAGACAGACACTAAAAATTTAGCACAAAACCAGTCATAACCTGAAAAACTGCCCAGGCCCAATCTAAATTGACTAGCACTTGAAATTTCTTTGGTGCTCTAAGGACCACTCCTTTTTGTTTAGTACTCTACTACCATAAGCTAGTATTTGGAACAAAAGAACAAGGTAGAGATGTAGTCCGTGCAGAGCCCAAACATCATGAAATTCACAAAGCTGAGACAAGACCAGTACATGACTAAACTCCAAAAAGTTTAAACTCCAATAATTCCATCAGGCTGACCTTAAAGATCTTGGCTAACTAAATAATGACCAAGCACATAAGCACCATCTGCTTGCAGAGACAAAGGAATCTGTGATCCTAAACAAATGAGAATGAGCCAGTCTTCAATACAATTCGTCTTCTTTATAAGACACAAGATAAAATCTATATAAGGATTGCTCTCTTGTATCTGGTTGCTGTCAGCACTGATACAAAAACTGAAGAAGTGATGTATTATCTATGGGGAGCATGCAAAAGCCTCATGAAAATGATGGCGTGTGAAATGTCCCAGTGTTAGAAATCTGTATTTCTTCCCTGCTTGTCTGATTCTAACAACTCCAGTGAAAAGAGAAAAAATTTACTCTTATATTCACATCAAAGGATTAAAGCCCAATGGCATTTATTGATAAACCACATTTCAGACCAGAGTTAGTCATTATGCAAAATGAAAAATTATCCTGCAAATTATAATGTCCTGAGCCTTGATGAGCTAAGAAATACTGAAAATAGCTTCATCAATTTTTTCTAAATTTACTAGTAATCCCTCATATATGAGCTGTGCCTTATTAGGAATGCCATCATTATGTTTTTTTATACAGCCTGACCTTAGATTACTTAGATTGTACTTAGTTTTCAGATCTGGTTTACAAGCACAGAAATACGAGTCCTACTCCGATATTCACAGCTGTCTAGCTGCTGAACACGTCCAACCCTCAGGAACTCAGTAGGCACTCCAGATACTAAAAGACTTCTATGACTTGCACCGCTATCTTGGCAAACAAACTTAATACAGAATCTTTGGTTTAGAACTTTATAAATGTGAGGCTTTCAATTTAAGCCTATAATCTCTCAAGCCAAGGTAGCTTTAACATTTGATGCAACAGCATTAGTGATTAGTAATACAGAAACTGACCTCTTTGCCCTGTCTTTGAATGTATCTTGCTAGCTTGCAGAAGTGCCAGTACATAAACAATGGAGTATATGCATCTCTGCCCATGAAACTCATGTTTTCTTCACTTTGAAATAAAACCTCCTGTAGTCTATCTTCCGGGTCCAATTCCAATTATGTGTCTTCTGTATGGTTGAGAGTAAAGGTCTTTTAAACAAAAATTAACCATCCATAGTTAATGCCTGAGGAACTTCACAATCACTTTTCAGATGACGAATGTTTTCTTTTCCATGCTCACCATCACACCAATTTTAAATACTTACCATTCTGTTCTCTTCTTATGTTTGAGCTCCCTGCTCAAAGACCTTGTCTTGATTCCCAGTGATGATAACTTCCCTATGACAGAGTATTACAGACCACACTTGCTACTACATTTTCCCAGCAGTTTGGGATCATTTTTGAAACCTACCTAGTAAAGGCACCATCCAATCACCTTTTTTCTACCCCAAGTCAAAATTGAAAAAAATTTTAGGTACAATTGCATAAAAATGTTTCATTGTTTAATTCAGTAAGAGTACCACACAGAGGAGGAAAAACAAAAATATTTTAAAATAACAGGGCATTTAAAAATAAACAGAAAGAGGGACTCTTTTTTACATAATGAAAAAATGATTGTCATTCTGCATAATGCAAATTCTCAAATGCTGTATTGGACAAGCTTTAACTTTTATGTTCCATTTCCAAAAAACTATTCATTTTGGTTTCTATCAGAAATAGGAAAAAAAGATACAACTAGTAGTAATAAATACAGTACTTAAGTCAACTATCAACCAATTAAGAGTAAAGCTATGAACAAGAAGTTAAATTTTTTTATGATTTTCTGGAATTCATGAAGGGCTGCAGAACTATTTAAAGCCTGAAGTGTCATTAAAAGAAGGGACTGGTGCTGCTAGAAACATAGTAATCAGAACCTATAAATAACAGTCAGGAAGCAGATGCTAACACTGCCTGCACTGGTCTTCAGAAAATTCATGAACTTGGTAATCAGTTTCTATATTCAGCCACAGTGGAAAAAGCATTACAAATGAGAAGCACTTCAGAGAAATCTTTAGATGTGAACGGAAACAATTTGAAGAAAAAAAGCTCTGAAGCAATTAACAGGAGAGCTTATCTTAATTACTTTTAAAATACCTACATTTTATCATATAGCATGAGCTTAGAAAATGCTTTTAGCTTTATTAATGGGCAAGACCCTGATTCAGGATTCTACTCCTGCCATCAGAAGAGCAGGTTTTCAGAGCTCTTTCAGAAGTGGTGCCCGTACACAGATTTGCACTGTGGAGATGCACAGGCCACAGATACTTGGATTCGGAGATATTTAAGGGTAAGTAATACTCCTAACTCACACAGAAGGCCCTTCAAGACCAACACACAGCATATACAGGCAACCAGTTTCTCCCCCAAAGTCCAAGTATTCTATTGGAAAAGGGATGGAAGGTGGGACATGAATATTTGTCAATTACAGTGTTTGTGCCCCAGTTACCAGTAAACAACCTCTCACATCCGTACTGCAAGCAACACCAGATTATCCACTGCTCCTTTCACATTCTCCAGGCTCTATATAAGCAGCCACCTGCAAAAAAACCACCATACCATTCTGCAACAGCCCTGAGACTGGTAAAAATGTAAATCAAATCCAGGTCACTGCTTTTATACATGTTTGGAGTGGAAGAACTTACTAAATCTACAAAATATTTCAAGCTTGCTTTGGAACTTGAACAGAGACAGCAAAGCCTATCTGACTGATGAGATGAGATATACATCCAGCAATCCAATCACCCATGGAATAGTACTGAAGATGGAATGACAAAAAATGGATTTCTACAGGTCTGGATACAAAGTCATGTCTGCCTCAACGAGCATTACTATTGCCTGCACCTTTTAAGACATACTTCAGCTTCCCACATTTTCAGATATGTCTTAGGTAGGAATATGATCCCAGACTGACCTGGAATGGAGAATCCAGTATTTTTTATTTCTATCTGCCCCAGCCTTGGAAAAATAAACACACACACAAAGTTTCTGGAAAACATTGCTGAAAACCTCCTAATTCACGTATTTTCAAGTTGAAGCAGATGATCTGATCATCTGCTGGTCTGTCCTGAGGTCCCAGCTAGGTAAAACTCCAGAAAATATGTATGCACCCATTTCAGATATTCCCCCACCTTTCTAGTTCCAACAGGAAATGCTTAAATTGATAACTATTCCATTACAGCCAAATGGAGATCTTTTCAAAGGTGATGTGAAAATAAGCATCTGCACGTCCAAGAAACACTAACTGATCCCTGTCCTAAAGTGACAGAAGTGTAATCAGCAGTGACACCAAGTTTCACTTGTGAATAAACTTTTTTTTTCCACTTCTTGAATTCCAGATGGTCTCATATTTGGTACCAAAGAGGAAAAGGAGACAGGCTGCTGCTCAAACATTCTTCTTCAGGCAGCTGGGGATTGGATCTAAAGCCCCAACATCAACCAGGTAGAAAGCTCAAGCTGCAGTCATCTTGCACATGCAGAATGTGGGGTGCTGAAGGCAAAGATAGGAAACTGGGTACTGTATCCTGGATGTAATTTCTAATCAGTTAGGTTTTGCTCAGTTTGTCCTCAAAGGCAGATGTACAGACAAAGCAGGGGTGGAGAAGGAAGACAACCAAAATAGAAGGGATAGATAAAGACTTCTCACACATACTCCTGTCCCTACTCTCTAGGCATAGCTGACTAGGTGGAATCATCAGAAATGGCCAACAGATTACAGGTATGAAAACGGCACTTCCTCCTCTAAAGTTCCTCAGAAATATTAATTATAAAAGTGGAACAGCATGGATTATACAGGTGCTTCTTTTTACGTGTTGCTTGAGGAATCATTTGCCTCCGCCAGGGAGCAATTAATTCCTTTCATAAGAAAAGCGTTTCCACTCAACTCAAGTTTTGAATACGAGGATACATTTCGCAGTTGCTGCTGTGATCACTGACAGAGCAGCTGTATTAGCAATATATAAACCACCTGCAGGAAGCTGTTCACACCAGCAGCTGTCTCTCACCAACAATGATGAAAACATGCCAAGAACAGATGGGAATGAAACCCTAAGACTCAGGCCAAACTAGAAAGGCAGAGCTCGTACCTGTCAACAGATACTTGGTAACAGCCTATTCTAAATTTAGTAACAGCCAAGGAATAGCAGCACCTTCCTAGATTCCAGTCTTTGATCTTGTAGGAAAGCAATTTTCCTGGGTCACATGAAGTTACTTTAAAGCTACTCCTACAGTAGTGGGTGTCACAAGGGATCAACTCATCTCCAGCCATGTAAGAAAGACTTCTGGTCACAGACAGACTGAATTTCTTTGAGACTATCAACCTGGAGGAGAAAGCTATAATCCGCTGTCATTGCTCTCAACTCTATTGAAGTGGAACATCTGTAAATTTTATGCAGGTCTGGACAGTCATCATTTTTAGGTTCTTACTATTTGCTAAAATTAGAAAAACTGGTAACAGTTAAGATGAAAAATGAGCTTGTCTTCCATAGTTGTGTTTGTTTATCATCGCACAACAAGTAAATGTTCTTTTACTTTTTCTAAGAATAATTTCTACCTTGTTTACAATAAAATACAGACAGCTAATAAGGCCCTAAGTAGAACAACTCAGAAATGGTGGAAGTGAACTGAGTCCATTTAAAGACCAACACACCCCTAAGTACCAACACTGTTAACAAACTGTACAGCTAGACAGCTCATTCAGCAGATTTCTCCGTTCACACTGATTAATTTTATGTTCTTCTTTTATTTGGCTTTAAAAAAAACCCGCACAAGCATCACTAGCTTTGGCTACAAAACATTAACACTACTTTGACACAAAAATTTTCAGTACCAAAAGCAAACTGTGATTTACTCTTACAAAGACTGTTCTGTTAGCAGCTACACCTAAGATGAAACTACTTTCCCTGTGTCATGGTTTCAGGTCAGCTCAGTCGGTAACAAAGCACCACGAAGCCGCTCACTCACCCCCCACCCCCTCGCCTGGCCATGTTGGGATGAGGAGAAAATACAAAGGCAGGCTTGTGGGTCGAGACAAGGACTGGGAGGGATCACTCCCCACTTATGGTCACGGGTAAAAGACAGGCTCAACTTGGGAAAAAAAAAAACAAAATCAATTTAATTTACTACAAATCAAAACAAAAACAAAACACAAGGGTATTAGGAAGGGAAACTAAACATCAGAACAACCTCCCCCCACCCCTCCCACCTTCCCGGCTCAGTTCCACTCCCGATGATTTCTATCTCCTCCCCCCGGCGGCGCAGGGGAATCCCGCCTTCCCGGCTCAGTTCCACTCCCGATGATTTCTATCTCCTCCCCCCGGCGGCGCAGGGGAACAGGGGATGGGGGTTGAGTCAGCTCGCCACACATCGTCTCTGCCGCTCCTTTCCTCAGGGGGAAGATTCCTCACTCGTCCCCTGCTCCACCGTGGGGTCCCTCCCACGGGAGACAGTCCTTCACCAACTTCTCCAACGTGGTTCCTTTCCGCGGGCTGCAGTTCCTCACAAACTTCCCTGGCGCGGATCCTTTCCGCGGGCTTCAGTTCTTCCCGAACTTCCCTGGCGCGGGTCCTTTCCGCGGGCTGCTCTCCAGTCACACACTGCTTCAGCGCGGTTTTTACCATGGGGTTATGGCCACCTTCGGGAGCCTCCGCTCCACCGTTCACCCCCCTGGGCTGCAGGGCCATCAGCCTCCTCAGGCGCCTCCTCCTCCCCCTCCACTTCCATGATTCCAGTGCCGGCAGCGATGTTCCTCTCAGGTTTCCCACCCCCCACACTACCGGTTCCCCTTCTTAAATATGTTTTCCCAGAGGCGTTACCACCGTCACTCCCCGCCTAGAGGTGGGTCCAACATTTTGGCGCGCGCGTCCGACATTTTGGGGCGGCGAATTCTTTATCTTTATCCGACATTTTGGGGCGGCGAATTCTTCCAGCAACTTCTTAGAGGGGCCGCCTCTGCAGCCCCCCCTCCCCTGCCACCAAGGGAAACTGCACCACACAAACCCATAACACCCTGATTTCATTAAGCAGATGTTGCTGTCTGACTTGTTACTCCATTTTAGTCTATCTAAATGATCAACAGACAAACCTAAATCTTGTGTGGCTATAAATATAAACATAAGAATGAAACACCATGTTCTATCAGCAATTCCCTTTTTAATAATTTTCAATACTCTCAAATTAATTGCACCAAAGAACACTGAGAAGAGGAAAAAAAAGAAAAAAGGCTGTCTTCAGGAGAGAAGGGCATTACTTTTAGTCCAAGGCTTCTCTCAGAAAAGCAGCATTTCCAAGAAGGAATAACACAAACTCAGAAATTACAGAAACAAAATTATAAAATGGTATAGTTTGAATAACAAAAATCAGCAGTCTTTCTTATAAGAATTTAAATTTATAATTAAGCTCAGGAATTACATATAGTTGCAGAGTGCAATATTAATCTCCACTCAGGAGTAGTGAATCTTCTGAATTATATGAAGTACATCCATTATTAAATGATTCTCTGAGTCAGAAAGTTTGCTTTTTAGCCTGAAGGAATGTGTCATCATTCCATCGAACCAATGTACTTGCCACATGTTGTCACACACTAAAAAAAAAAGGTACTAAAACCCCAAACGTGATTGAAAGAAACCCATACTGACAAAGGACTGTACTGCACAGAGGTTGCACTGCTGAAGAGAGCGCTATAAGCATTAAAGTTACTGAATTTAGGAGACCTTTGAAAGATATGACTAACGAGCATCAGAAAAACAGCTAGAAAATTATTTTATGGTGTGACTGACAGTTCTTGGCATACTAAGTTTTACAGTGAAAGAAGAGTAAGACATTGCAAATTCTATTTCCTTGGAATTACCTGAATTCTATTCAATACAACAATAAAACCCATCAAGTACTTTACAGAAGGTAACTACTCACACAACTGAGAACACTTCTGAGCATTACAAAGATTGTAACAAACTCAATTTCCTATAATTTGAAAAACTGAAAAAGTTTAACTTAAAAAGTAGAAGAGACAGATTAAATTTGCTCCCTCTGTTACAGTTTCAAAACTGTTTTTAAAAAAGCATTAAGAATACCAATATAAGAAAAGGTACTGGCAAAGTATCTTCTTACTAGCCTTAGAGCATTCATGTCTGTCGTATCTGGGAAGGACAGATCATCACCGGTGCATGTTGTTGCAAAATATCATGCATCTTGCTTTAATTGCAATTGTGAAACATCACTGTGTAACAGCATAAAATTTTTACACAGCATAACTGTTTCTGATCTCATAAAATCAACTGCAAAATAATTTACATTAATTAGAACATTTCTTAAAGTAACATGAAAATAAACACTTCTATGATCTTCATTATAGCAAACAGTATCATGCCACAGTGAACACACCAGATTTCAAATACAATTTTAAATTATTCAAATTACATTACAAATAACAATTTCTTTAAGTACACACAGAAAAACTTTTATAAAACTTTATCTGAAAGTATGCCATGAAGAGCAAAACATTTTGAACCCTAATTAACACATGCTCTCACCTTCAGTGGAGGTCTGGAATTCTCAAAGATCTTTGCAATGGCAGATAAAATACTGCACATGAGTGCAGAAATCAGCATCATCACTCCAACTGCTGTTAACCAGGACATACTGCAGAAATAGCATAAACTTTCTGCTGATGTGCACACAATGACATGAACTGCACACAGCATCAGACACATCAAGTAAAACAGCAGTGAGAACAGTGGAGGGGAGAGGGACACTTCAAATTCTGCCTGGCTGCTCAGGGCTTTTGAAAGGCTGAGCAAAAGCAGCAGCAGAACCTAGAAAAAAAACCAAGAGAATTAATACTTAAAGAATTAGGGTTAGCTAATGCATGCAGTGAGAATTCACATGAAAAAATCATACTGTTGTCATCCATGTCACTCTGCTAGTCTACATACTTCATAAAAAAAAACCTGTGAAGAACTATGCTGGATTTTTTATCCCCAGTAAGATATTACCATATAAATGGGAGAATCAAAGATTGTGTTTTCATTTATTAAGGGCTTGGACACACAAGTTACCAGAGTTTAATAAATTGTCATGTGCTTCCTCACCTGTGGTAACTGATCATATGCATGATCTTCATTCCCTGCAAAAGTAAGAACTTTTAACTCCCAATATCAAAATAGTTCCTAAGCGAATAAATTTGACCCATTATTCATCACCTGTAAATGCCTAAGGTTACATATAGAGTCTTCCAAAGGTTATTTATTTCACAATGTGTGAGATACACAGAGATCCTGCTGAGTTAAAATAGCTTCCCAGACCAGGGAAAGTTCTCATACTATCACACAAGTGTATGAATTCTCCCCATATTTCTTTTCTGTACCTCTCCTCATCTTAATTTGATTTATTGGTTTTACTTTCACTTTGCTCTAATCTGCACAGAGATCAGGCAGAATTCCAATTCTCCTCTCAGGTAACTGTAGCAGTGGAGATTAATAATATCATGAATAATTTCTGCTACCCACATACAAACCTTTACAAGTAAAGAGAAAATTCAGCCACATGCTAAAATACTTTGCAAGAGGCACAGATGGAGCTAGGACTAGACTGAGCTCAATCAGCTTGTGCTAGGGCAAGATTAAAATAAATCAAGAGAAAAACAACTGTATCAGACACTGCCAACCTCTAATCTTTCACTGTCACTTGTGAAGACCTTTGACTAAAATTCTTCCCACAATACAGTGAGGTATAGTAAAGTAGACCAAAAAAATCCAGTGCATTGCATTAGTCTTCCTTCATATTCAACTTCACACAGTTCACTTGGTAACGAAGATACAAGGCTTCACAGTATCAAACTGGCTTAGGTCTTACCTTTTTAAGACAGCACTTACAAGTAAAACAAAGACAGCACTCATGATAGGAAAATGCTTGAATTGTAGCTATCTACAAATCTAAATTTAGCTCTTTTGAGCAAATGCACTGTTATCAGTTCATGTCCCAGAGGTATTCTCATCTGAAATACAGGATAAATGGCATTTATAGCATGGTGTGGTTTGAAGTCACCTGTGAGACTCCCTACCCTTATCTATTCAGTGAGGGTGGAAGATACTTATTAAGACAAAAAGACTTTGGAAAGCAAGGCAGTTTCTTGAGTGCTGCACTGGGGAAAGAAAAAACTCCAGCAGTTATGCACCAAGTCTTCCAGTGATGCTGAGCAAGCTCTTCTCAACCAAAATTTTCATGGTTAGTAGCTGCATGTTTCTTTTGATGAAGGCCCATTGAGTAAAATACCTGAGATGTGTTTTGTAGAAACAGTAAGCACCTACAACTACATTCAAGAAAAAAAAAGAAATCCAATGCTTCAGGTCCAAAGCAACAGTCAAGAGTTTGAATGCACAGGTTCTCAAAACAAAGGAACAAAAAAGAATACAAGCACTTCAGCTTTGTGCTGAGCTTTGTCCACCTCCAGATTTGCCATCTGTAGAGCGGGAACAGAACCCACCATCTCATCTCCCAAGGGCACTGTGGAACTAAGTCCTGTGAAGTGGTCAGCAGACTGATAAACCCCACTCAGCAGTCTACCAGAAAGCCACTTCAGATGTACTCTGCACACACAGAACAGTGCATATGAGACAAGGCATAGAGCCCTGCCAGGACAAAGGATACTCAAATAGTAAATAGCTGCTTATGTATGTGCTT
>VYZV01045825.1:739-11367 GCA_013401275.1 Pandion haliaetus
TTTGGTGTGTTGTGTTTTTTTTTTTTTTTTTTTAAATATATTTAAATGTAGCTTCTCTGTAATATTGGAATCATCTTTACACAGCTATTTTTCACTGAATTGATGGCAGCTATGGTGCGAAAATCTAAAACCAAAGAGGTACCAGAGCATTCATTAGGATCTTAAAAAGAAAAAAAAAACCCAAACAAAAAAACAACCCCCCCAGGAATTAATTAAAAACAAAGCCAATCATTCTAAGAGTAGTCATCTACCATAGTAAAACATGAATAATGTGTTTCTCACTGTTTTTCAGTTAAAGTGGTTCTCAGAACCCAGGAAAACTGCCTTAACTAGTTAAGAAAGCCATAATTCAGGAAAATGTTCTGATTTCACATCTGAAAGATAAAGAAAGACTAAAGATAAAGAAACCTTGTGTGAGTGCATACATATATGCATGTGGTAGTGCTTTTGGGTTGCTGCCGAGAGTGGCTGACTACTTTTTTTCAGGGAGAATTGCATGAGCAGGTTAACGAGGACAAAAGGTTGTCTGGATGTAAGTGATGTATCAGGTTAGATTAAATATGTTTTGAGGCCTCTGTTGTTCCACTGCTTCAACAGCCTGACTTTCTCTTCTGCTAGATTCCTTTATGTGTTTGAACTTCTGTTGGCAAAAGAATAAGTAAAATCCTTTTTTTTTCTACAGTCTTCTTTTTGTTCTTGAGAGCGTTGTTTTGTCTTGCCACAAGTTTATGTTCTGTGTAATTATATGTCTGGTATAAAGATATCTAATTTCATGTACCTTGGTGTCACCCTAGGTCCACAAATTCATTTATATCATACAGGTGCTGAGCTAATTTATAATAAATGCCATTTTGTAAATCATACCTTGCTGTACTATTTTATTAAGTAATGTTTTGACAGGTTCTAATCAAACTTTTCTTTCTAACTTGTTGGAGACAAAAGAATGTGTCAAGGCACTAAAGGGTACTTTGAGTTATTAAGGTAAATTAATTCTAGTAATTGGTATGAAGGTAGAAGATTGAAGTACAGGCTAAGGTTAATAAAGATAATTTAGACATTTTATTTATATATATATACTTTCTGTTTCTGTCAGGATTTACATTTCCCAGAATGCCTGTTTAGTATTGGTTTCAACTAGTGGACTGAATGTGACTGAAGACCGGGCACATAGCTAGAAAAGTTCAAATAACCTTTTGCTCCTTTTCCAGAAGCTACAGTTTCCTCCTGTAAAGTGAAGTCACAGTTTATTGAAAAGATTTCTTGGGGGGGGGAAGAAAAAAACAAATAAAGCCAAAACCCAGAGAAGAACAAAAAAAGTCTGTTAAGCTGGTTAGACTGGGTATTTTCAAAGACACAGCATTCTCTTTCTGCCATTAAAAAATCACATTCAAAAACCCCAACCTTTTAAGGAAATGTCTGTCTTTTACAAAAAGGGAGATGCAGTGAATAAGCATTTCTGTTCTGAGAATTTCTGTTCTGTGAAGTACTAATACACAAGATGATGATGAAATATTGTCATCAAAGGCAAGCCTCCAACACTGACAGATATTTTTTAACATCCCTGTGATTGAAAGGCTCAGAGCACTTTTCTTTTTGTATCTTTTTAGTGTCTTAATCAAAATGTCTAAGGTACACAGCTGAATGCTTACAAAAGTCTAACTAGTCTCTGGGGGCCTATGATGGCTTGCACATTTGTGATGTTATTTGATGGATTATACATGAGGCCATTTCAAGCATTGTTCAAGTCAGTAGGCAATCCAAAACCATAGTGCAAAGTGATTTTTAGTAAAAATTCTAGTGAAAAGATTTCTTCCCACTTAAGTGAATGAATGGCAATAATATTTACATAGAAATGCTTTTCTGATGCCTATTATGACTTAAATCTTTAGATCTTGAGACTGATTGTGTAGATCAGTTTCAAATTTAGAGATTATCATAGAATCACGTAATGGTTCAGGTTAGAACGGACTTCAAGAGGCCAACTCCCTGCTCAAAGCAGGATAGGCTGTAAGTCAGACTTTACCCAGTCTGGGCTTGAAAATGTCCAAGGATGGAGTCTGCATATCCTGTCTGGGCAACCTGTTCCAGTGCTTGATTGGCCCTTAGGGTGAAAAGAAATTACCCTGTATCTAGTCAGAACCTTTCTTGTTTCAATTTAAATGTTCATTGTGTGTCACAGGGTATGTGCTCTGACCCCTGACCAACTTGGCGATTCTCCACTGAGCATAGTCCAGTTTATCAATGGCTTTCTTGTAGTGGAGGAGGTGGCAAAATAGGATGTGCTACTGTAGATGCCAACTAGCAAGTACTGGGATAAAGTGCTGAAGGGGAATAATCACTTCCCTGTTTTACTGGCTGTGCTCCCTGTGGCCTAGGGTGGTGCTGGCTGCCTTTGTTGCCAGGATACACTGCTGGCTTATTTCAGCTCGCTGTTTGCCAAGACAGGTCTTTACCAGAAGAGCTGCTCCCCAGGTACTCCATCCCCAGCCCGAAATGGTGCGAGGCGTTCTTTCCCAGCTGCAGGACCTGGCCTTTGTCGTTTTTTAATACCTCACAGTTTGTGTTTGTGACTCTGGCCTGTCCAGGTCCCTCTGACTAGCATCCCCACACTCAAGCATATCTACCGTACCCCCTCCAGTTTGGTGTCACCTGCAGACTTGATGAGAGCGTAATCTGTTGCCTCCTCTGGGTCATTGATCAGGAAGATGAAGAGGAGAGATCCCAATACAGACCCCTGTGGTATTCCACTTGTTGCTGGCCTCCAGGTAGAGTTTGACACATTAACCACTACCCTCTGAGCCTGGCTATCCAACCAGTTTTTTAATTTGTCTAGTTGTCCATGCATCCAAACATCTTGTGTTGGATACAAGAATATTGCCGGAGACAGTGTTTAAAGCTTGCTGGTCAATAGTGGATCCTATACACAGTTTAAACGTCCTGGGACAAAGAACAACATTGATACCATTCAGGACTTTTCTGTTGTTTCTATCTGGAAGACAGTCCATACACTGATGGGCAAAATAATAGCCATTTTTATACAAACAAGTGTGTGTGAAGCCAAATTATGGTTTGCAGATAAGCTGTTTAGGACTGGTGTATCACTGCTTGGAGCAATTTGATAGTTTATTATCCGTTGACAGAGATCACAGTCTTAGGACATACTTAAGTATGAAAGCCTCCAGTTCATCCAAAATGTATTTAAAACCTATCATCTGATATTCACATATACTGAGTTTGGAACAACTCTGTTTGGGTTTGTGTGGCGTGGTTTAGTTGGTAGTGGGGGAGGGGCTGCAGGGGTGGCTCCTGTCAGAAGCTGCTAGAAGCTTCCCCGGCTCCAAGTTGGACCTGCCTCTGGTGAAAGCTGAGCCCATCAGCGATGGTGGTAGTGCCTCTGGGATAACATATTTAAGAAGGGGAACCTGCAGTGAGTAGTGGGATTGGAACGTGAGAGGAACCCCTCTGCAGATACCGAGGTCAGTGAAGAAGGAGGGGGAGGAGGGGCGCCTGAGGAGGCTGATGGCCCTGCAGCCCGTGGTGAGACGGCAGGCTGTCCCCCTGCAGCACATGGAGGTGAGCGGGGGAGCAGATGCCCACTTGCATGCTGGGAGGAGCCCATGCTGGAGCAGCTGCATGCCCCTGAAGATGACAGTGACTCCGTGGGAAAACATGCGCTGGACCAGTCTGTGACTGAAGATGGGCCCATGGAAAGAACACATGCTGGGGAAGTTTGGGAATAATTGCAGCCCGCAGCAAGGACCCATGCCGAGGAAGTTCATGAAGGACTGCAGCCTGCGGAAAGGACCCACGTTGGAGAAGTTCATGAAGAACTGTCTCCCGTGGGAGGGACCCCACGGTGGAGCAGGGGACGAGTGAGGAATCCTCCCCCTGAGGAGGAAGGAGCGGCGGAGACAATGTGTGGCGAGCTGACTTAATCCCCATCCCCTGTTCCCCTGTGCCGCCGGGGGGAGGAGGTAGAAAGCACCGGGAATGGAGCTGAGCCGGGAAGGCGGGAGGGGTGGGGGGAAGGTGATCTGAAGTTTGGTTTTACTTCCTAATATCCTTGTTTTGATTTGATTTGTAGTCAATTAAATTGATTTTGTTTCTTCCCCAAGTTGAGCCTGTCTTGCCCATGACCAGTGATCCCTCCCAGTCCTTACGTCGCCCCATGAATCTTTCTTTATATTTTCTCCTCATCCTACCGTGGCCAGGGGGGGAGGAGTGAGTGAGCAGCTGTGCGGTCCTTTGTTACTGGCTGGGTTTAAACCACAACAAACCCGCAGAAGAATAGGAAGCTTTCTAACATGAAAATGCATGCAGGAGCAAGGAAGTGATTTTCTTCTAAGAACCTGAAAAATCTTTGAACTGAGGCAGTCTTTTGTTGCTATTGTTTATTCTTCTTATTTACTTTTAAAACAAAAGCAGTACTCTTGACTTGCTTTTCACCAAATCTAGGCATTCTATTTCCTGAATATTATTTATCTGTTTTACTAAACTTTTTTTGAATGGCCGGCTTATATTTCTTCTCTTGTCCGGAAAACACAGCTTGCTGAAATGTAAACTTTTTTTTTTCTTTCAGTATGGCAGAACTTCCATTAAAATAAATGCATCATTTTGACTTGACATTCACAGTACTCCATTTGGACATGCTAAGAAAGAATTTGCAGCCTCTGTTTATGCCAGAAATGGTCATATGTTTTTTTTCTAATTGGTATACCACTGTGTTTTTACCAAAGCCTTATTTCTTTCCAAATAGCAAAACTCAGCCTTGTAGAACTCTTTATATCATGTTTATGTAGAAGGTATATTTTCAAGTCTTGCACAGAGACTTTAAAAATGGACAAGCAAGCCAGTAGGGTGATTACCTTTCAGTGTTAGATTTTTTTTACTGGTTCTGTACAGGTATTTTCAACAGCCTGCCCTTTTTTGTCAGAGCTCAGCATTTTACCATCTGAATTGTGGGTGAAGAAGGAACTAGATGATGGTTGAGATTGCTGTGGTTTTTATTCTTGTGTATATATATGCTATAGAAACTTCTGAGTAAGACTTTCTGAAATTCTGAAATTATTTGTATACAGTTACTGTGATGCTCACATACAGATATCCTGAAGGTCCAAGGTTAGGTCGTGAGACCCTACCTGAAGTACTGTGTTCAGCTCTGAGGCCCCCAACATAAGAAAGATATGGACCTTCTTGAGCAGTTCCAGAGGAGGGCCACGAAGATGATCGAGGGCTGCAGCACCTCCCCGATGAGGACAGGCTGGAAGAGTTGGGGTGGTTTAGAATAGAGGAGAGAAGGCTCTGGGAAGACCTTATAGCAACCTTCCAGTACTTAAAGGGAGCCTACAGGAAAGACGGAGAGGGACTCTTTATCAGGGAACGTAGTGATAGGACAAGGGGTAATGATTTTGAACTGAAAGAGGGTAGATTTAGATCAGATGTAAGGAAGAAGTTCTTCACTGTGAGGGTGGTGAGGCACTGGAACAGGTTTCCCAGAGAGGCTGTGGATGCCCCATCCCTGGAAGTGTTCAAGGCCAGGCTGGATGGGGCTTTGAGCAACCTGGTCTAGTGGAAGGGGTCCCTGCCCATGGCAGGGGGGGGGGGAAAAAAGTAGTTTTTAATTTTCCTCCAACCCCCAAACCATTATACGATTCCATAATTAGGGTTTTTTCAACATACATTTATAGTATTATAATCCTATATTGCAGTGCAGGGTTGATACTAATATTTAAAAGGAATTAGAATTTTGAGTCTGTCACTGTCTTTTTTCCTGTCTTTCAGATGGTATAGGCAAAGCAGGTGGTTCTTTAGATCATCTGACTGCAAGTTGGATGAGACTTATGATCTGTAGCTCAGCCTGGATTAGATGAACTGTTAGTTCACTAGTGGAGCTGTTCAGAGAAGGTGGCTGACATAAAAGCAGCTCATGCCATGGTACACTGATAGGATTCAAAACAATTTCTTTTTGAGGTATGTCTTATTCATACATCTTGTCTCATATTTGTTAAACCCAAAATACAATTTTTAATTTTTATTTTGAGTGGCTTTCAGTATGTTATCTCAGTGTTGTCATGGTACAAGAGAGCAGTAGTCTATGATTTGTTATTGTTGAAACCAGTGACGTTGAAAAACAGGTACTGTCTCCATAAACCTTCCAACATCGCCGATTCCTGCTACAGGCTTTGAGCCCTTGAGAGTGACTTCTGTGATTACCTCTCCTGTGTCTCTGCAGTTTTCAAGGCTGGGTATATTGACAAAAAACCTTGAAGAACTCTGGTCTTAAATCCAACCATATATGTTTGTGGTTTTCTTTTCTCTTAGGTTTCTTTTCTGCCTGTGGTCTTTCTCAGTCTTCTTAGCACCTTTGCTTTTTACTGCCTTACAACTCTTGGCAGCCAGGTTGGTGGGGAAGTACTGATAAAGACAGGGGAGAAGACCTTTGACATTAGAAGTTTTTTAAATTATGTGGAAAAACGTTACGAGTGAAGAGTTTAAAAAGGGGCTTTAACAAATTGTTATTGGCTAAATTGTGTGGTTATTCAGGATTTAGTTTTTTGGGGCTGCTCTGCTGCTGTAAAATCAGTTATGTTTGTGTTGTTCAAAGCATACCAGTGAACATAACCACAGAAATAAACTAGGAAATAAATAACAGGGATTCTTTGTATATTAATGTACTTAAAACATGGGGAAACTTAAGTTCAATCACTTACTCTTTTTAACAGGATTTGCAGTCCTTCCCCAACTGACCTACACTTTGTCTACTGTACCAGGATAAGCTCTTCTAGATTGGCATCACTCTTCCTATTGAAGCTGTCCCAGTAATCAGAATAGAATTGAAGATTTGTTGGGTGAAGTGGAACAAGAACTATAAAAACTGGCTGGGAAAATCAAATCCATTATAAGAAACGTAATTCATGTGTTTGTTTCATTTAAAAATGTGCAATATTAAAAATGTTAACACAAAAAGGGTTGTTTCATACATATTTTGAGTTAGGCACTGAACAAAATACGTGTTACCAAGTAATGATACTGCTGATTGACCTGCAGGATATAAGTATGATGAAGTGTACAGATGTAATCAATCATGTATTTAGGGAAATGTATGGCAAATTAGAACAGAATTTTTTTTTTTTACCACTTTGTCTATAACTTGTGATTTTGTCATTATTTGAGTTCCTGTGAGAGCAGTTGGACTGTAAGAGAGTTAAAAACAATCTTCATTTGCTATTACAAATATTTAAACTTCACAGAAGTGCTCATTAAAATTATAACTATTGTGTGAAATTCCATATTATATTGCTAATTTGCTCTCTTTCATTTTATTTCCTATAAAAAGCAGTCTTCTAGTGTCTAGCCTAGCAGCCCGTGACTTAATTACTAGATTTATACTTCCTGTCCATAGAGTGTTGAAAGGTCAGTGGAATCAAAAAACATTGCCTTTGGCCATCCATTATGAGTCATAGACCTACTCTCATTTGTTGAAAGCAACTATCAGACTATCTAAGAGGTATTCCTTTCAAAGTTGCAATGCTTACTTTGTTTTGCTCATAAGCAGTGGAGTAAAATCTCCCAAGAATTTGAAGCTTCTAAGCAATTTGCTGAAACAGCAAGTGATCTGACTGACCTTAGCTGCCTATTTTGCCAACTCTTTGAAGAAAAGCTGTTTTTAAGACAGGCAATATTGGGGTAACATGCATAAAAATAATGTATTTCTTTAACTATAAAGAAAGAATGTTAGCATTTGAAATGCTTTGTAATATCAGTCACTAAACATTAGTTGTAATTTCAGTCTCTTACTGGAAATGAAGTTATTTTCTATACAGTTATTTCCTGAAATAAAAAAAGATAGTAAAACAAGGTAACAAGAAGGATTTATTAAGAGTTTATTCAGGACTTGATGGAACTCTGCTGCCAGTGGTCATCAAGTTACTATATCAATTTTAATATCCATACTGTATGTACTCTGAAGTAATATTTGGATGCTACCTCTAGATATGGCCTCTAAAGAACATTCTGCCACAGTGCAGAGTTTGATGCTTTTATCTTGGAATACGTGGCTTGTATGCCAATTACTCTAGTGCCTAAGACCAATGTTGAATGTACTAACTTAAGTACATTGACCCTTGCACTCCAACCTTCTGGGCACTTCTGGTTTACAGTCTTAAATGTCCAGGGACCGCATAACAGTTAAAGCAAGGAACATGCCAGCTTTGCAGTGGAGTGTCATCAGCATCAATAAAAGGTGCAAGAGTGCTATAGATCAATGGTAAACCTTAAAAACATCTACATACAATTCGCTCCCCCAATTTCTTTGCCAAACACTAAAAGGCTGTGGGTGCTATTCAATATAATCTTCTGGTTCAGACTTTTTGTTTTTTCTTTCCTGCAGTTCAGCCATCTCATTCCAGTGATAAGACTTAGTGAGAATCTCTCTTAAAAAAAATAAGAAACCCTCNTTTGTCATGTTACAGTTGGAGAGTAAGATTTCTGCTTTCTAATGGAATGTCTGACAAATACAGAAACCTCATCTAACTTTGAAGTTAGTCCTGTGTTGAGCATAGGGCTGAGCCAGATGACCCGAAAAAGTCCCTTCCAACCTAAATTATAAGACAAAATATACTGAAAGTGTATTTCAGACTCCTATTCTGCCTTATTGTTCTGTGATAGCAAAACTATGATGTTCTTAATGCTTCTCATCTAGGTGTGCACCATGATTTCTTAGTAATATTATTTTACATAGAATACTGCTTTTGTACAGTTTACCAAAAGGAAATAGCTTTTGGTCAGAGGACTTATCTAAACTTCTCACATTTTTTCCAATTTATCCATGCTCTGTTAAGTCCCTTAGACCAGTAATATTAGTAGAATTCTTAGAAATAAGTTCTCTAGCATTTTTATGTGAAGTGAGAATTAAAACCATTGCATACATTTTCAACTTGGGAATCAAGTTAGATAACTGGTTTGGGAAAAATCCTGAAATCTTAATGAAAATAGCATCCTGACAGCCTTATATTTTAAGGGCATGCTAGCCTGTATATTTAATACAACATTTAAAACTCTGGGGCTTGTGTTGAAAGGCCAAATGCCTTTGCTCTGTAGGCTTTATAGACATTGGTGTGTAGATATTTGAATTGTCTCACTGGATCACACCCAAACTCTCAAAGAGTGGCCAGTACTGAAGGGCTAGAAATATAAAGCAAGCATATTGTGATTCTTTTTGGGGTAATATTCTTCAAGCTCCTAGCAATGTTCATATTAGTTACAAGTAATATTACTGTGTTTTATATGCTTTAAAATTTTATTCTCTATTTTTCTTAGTGAGTTATTTTTTAAACCTATAAACCTGTATGCATTGTTAATCCACACTGCTATCATTACAGTACAAAGAATAGTATTTTTTTGTTTTGAATCATTTTGATGATTTCCTTTGAAGATTTCTAATTCTTTTGTTACAAAAATATATAAAATATTCCTTGCTCTCTTTCTTCATACTACTCGTGACTTCATAGGTCTTTGTCACATCTCTTCTGAGTTGGCTTTTTTCCAGATGGATGTCGAGTTTATCTCTGGCTGTCTTGAAGCTGTTCTGTACCTTGTTTACCCTTCATTTGCATTTTGTAAGATCAGATACTGTTTTACAGTGGAAAGTATTAGGACCAGAATATAAGGATGTGGATGAATGAGTGCTGTAAGAACAAACTAACATATCAACAGATGGAGTCTGTTTAGTTCAACTTCTGCTCCAAAAGGATTTGTAAGAGGTCCTTGGGAAGGAGAAACAGAGACTCAAGTAATTCATACATATCCAGAAGTCCACTAATTCTGATCTTGATTATAGCCTCTGCTAATGTGTCCAATATGACATCTGGCTTAGAGGTCTGTGGTTATGGAAATTTCCCTGGTACCTCTTAGGAGGATAGTCATTGCTTTTGTTTTCCTGCATTCCTGTACCAAAGAAAACCAAAAGGTTACATACTACCATTAGTAATTCAGGTTGTTCATTCCTGAGTTGTAATAGAGTATGTGGATGAATACTGCCTCGTCCTGGTGACTGGTAAGAGTCCATTCTGCCTGTTTGTACTATAACGTCTTTCGCAGTTCTATTTCAGATAAACCCTCTGTTCCATCCTCTTCTGCCCCAAAGGGTTCCAATACAGTCATCATCTCAACTTCCTCTACAACAAATGCCAGTGCAGAGGCCTCATTTAGCTTCTGTGCAATGACTCTGAGCGCTGCTATTGTACCAAGGTTGTCAGTTGGTCTTAAACTCCCTGACAGAATTTTTGCTCCTGATGTTTTAGAAAGAAAAAATCAGCATTAGAAGATAAGATTCCTCCAGCTAGTTAAGATAGATTGTTAAGATCTCTGGGGGTTTTGGGTTTTGTGTTTTTACATTTAATCTGTTAGAATTTATTTCTATTGTCTTTGCTTGAATTCAATTTTTGCTGCTTTTTTTGCCTTGTTTTTTTTTAATTGCCTCCTTTGCTTTGCTGTTTAGTCAATCTGACATCCATGCTGATATTTGTTCTCTAGATCAAAGAGAACCAGACTGTGTACGTATCATAGAGTCCATGACACAGGGCTGCCCTTCCTAAGGTGGGTGGTGATAGCTAATTTTTTTTTTTTAA
>VYZV01045825.1:11401-25874 GCA_013401275.1 Pandion haliaetus
TTCCTATAAATCCTGTATAGAATAATAATAGTGATTAGTTCAGCATTTATGGCTACATCCAGGTTGTTTTCCAGTGCAGATTTGAACATATACTTAAATTCAATGTCGTCTTCCATTTGTATTTGATGCCAGCACAAACTCTGATTTGGGAAGAGGAGAAGTGGCTAAGACACAGAGATATATAAGAAAGTTAGGGAAAGAGAGAGGGGAAAAAATGGCATAGTTCAGACTAAAGAAGTGGAAAGGAAGATCAAATGGGTGGAAGTGAGAAGAAAGGAAAAAAATGAAAGTGAAAAGACAGCGAACGTACTATGTGGTGGAGCAAAAATGACATTAAGAAATTATGTATTGAACAAGAACAATTACATAGTTATTTAAATAGTAGAATCCAGAATACATCCAGTTAAGTACTAAGCACATAAGTATACAAAATTTTAAGTACTAATGCACATAAAACCTGAAGTCATGGAACACTTAATGACTCAGCTATAAATCAGTTGTCTTCCACCAGTCTCAAACTTAATGAAGCTGGAGGTGCAGCTTTGGCCTCCCAGTGTCTTGAAGAGCTATTCCAATCTTTATGGCCCCAAGTCTATCTAGCTAGTTTGACTTCATTGTGTTTTACGCATTTCCTAAATTACTAGGTACAGGGATATACTAACATAAGAATTATTACTGAGTTTTTATTTACTTTGAAATTTAGTAGAAGGAACGTGCACCTATGTTTTTGCATTATTAGTATATTTTAGGGCAAAAATGAAGTTTGATGCTATTGCGTTTATTTCTGTGAAGTGCTGAATACTTTTTGATGATGCCATTAAAGATTGAAGCCTTGTAAGAAACTTAATCAAAGGATCTGAAGATACAGCTTTCAGGTATTTGTGAACGTGGTATCTGTAGAAGTCACTTATTACTGATACAGATTAGATGCTGTTAAATGTGTTCATATGTGCTGCCTCTAGAACAAGCAGACTTCAGAATCAGCAAGATATTTTTATGAAATAAAAATGTAGTTTTATACTGAAAAGCTTTTGCTTCTTGAGCGAAGTTCTAATCTGAGTAGTAGTAAATTCAATTTTTCCTGTATCCATCAAATTTAAACACCTGCTTACTGGGCTGTGTGTGTTAGTTACAGCTTCTACACTTAGAAATCTTTAAAGAGGTTCATGAAAATGGAGACTTCTTCCATTTTCTTATAAAAAATACAACAAATGAAAAAATTCCTTATGCATTTCATAAATACTGATCTCCATATGATACATGCATGTGATATGTAGGTCTCTAATCAGGTATTCACTGAATGTATTCTAGTATAGGCAAGCGCATATGAAAAGTATTCCAAAGTAACAATTGTAAACTATAACAGGAGAAAAATAATTTTGGCAGATTGAGGGCTTATCTTTTACATTCTTGATTGTTGTGCACCACATAGATATGATTCTGCTATAATAGAAAGTATAATTACTATGATTTTGATTGACATCTTGGATGCTATTGTAAGATACAGAATAGATGATGATGGTGACAGGGACCTTGGAAAAATAGAATAGATAGAATTAAGGTAGAATTCAGATAGAATTAAGGTTAGAATTAAGTACTGAGACTTTAAGGATAGTAAACTATGTAACTACTTACAGCTCAATTTGTGAATTCTATTTTAAAAGTTTGAAATGTGCAGTTTCTAAAGTAAAGTGAAAATACTGTGGTGGATGTTGCTTCCTCCTCTTTATACTGCTGAACAACTGTGGCAGGGCTGACTTTTGCACAAAGAAAGTAGTTCTTGAATTTTCCCCAGTAGAGAAATACTTCTGGATCCACTTTGGTACACCTGGAAACCTCATTTCCTTCTTGTAATAATTTGTAATATTTTCTGAGAGACTCCATAGACATTGTCTGGTTTGCTTGAACCTTGATTTAATAGCATAGAGTTTAAGGACTATGTAGTGAACAGTTGCATTACTCACAGTAAGAATTGAGTTTACATCTATGAATCAAGTCTCATGAAAAAAAGGAGCTTTATGAAAGGTATTCGGAGTATTAAATGAAAGGAATATCATGAAATAAAATTAGTATGCTTATGCAAATGACCTAGCTATGACTTCATAATTTGTAATGGTATTCAGTTAGGCAGTGTTTACACTTGTTAATGACTTCCTTTATGAGTGATAATTGATCTTGCTCATTATCATATTAAATCCTTGATCATATGTCATTAGTTGGGAATGTAATAAATGGTCTGTTTGATTTTTAGTGTAATGAACTAATTAGACTAATTAAAATCAATATGTGTGCCAATATTAGACTTTGAATCCAAACGCTGCTGCTGTCTGCCAGCTAAAAATCAGCAAGTCAGTAAAAAAGTGGCCTAATGCTGATTTATGAGCACTTGATGAATGTGAGGTAGAATAAATTGCTTGTAGTGGTAGAAACAGCATTAGGGAAGTACAAGATACTAAGTGCATTGTAAGGTCAGCAGTAAGGGCATACTTACATGTGTAGTTATGTGGCACCTTTAAACCTTCCTGGTTGATCAGATAATTTTTCAGAAATTATTCAGTTTAAATATTTTAAAGTGCATTAATCTATATTTCTAAATACAATATTCTATATATGTGTCTGGATGTACATGCAATTTATTGCTGTGTGCATACGTGTTTATGTATGTTACCACATTTTTTAAATTTTACATTTTGTGCAGCACTTTTATTTTTATAGTAATCTGTGAATATACCAAATAGGTCGCATTTTCAAATTTAGTAATATACTGTTATGAAAATGTGTTATTCAACCATGGTATCCATTCACTTTTCTGTTTATGAGGAATTGTGTTTATAAACCCAAAGGGAGACAGGAACATATCCTGTAATTCTGTAATGAGCTTTTGGAGAAGAAGGAACTGGCTACTGGGAAGAGAAGGGGAATATTATTGCGGAATTCAGGACCTTGTTAGTATAAGCAGCAAAAATTAGTGGAAATCCTTTTGGCTCTAAGAAGAGATTAGAAAAAATGTGAGGTGATGGGGAGAAGTATGCCACATTCTTATTTTCAACAAAAATACTGTTCAGAGAAAAATTTTTGAATGTTAAAGTTTAATATGTAAATTAATATATTTTTTGTATGTCCATATTTTTAAAAGGTCTTCCTGGATATCTCATAGGTTCTTTGGGGAACTTGTGATGTTTTCAAAATGAAGTATAGTACATCTATTAATGATAACTGTTGGACAGGTCAGAGCTTTATTTTGCAGTCTTCCACTATTTATTTTGTAGTAATTATATGTTTATTTTATCACTATGAAAGCTCAAAGGCTGCTTGTTTTCTTTTTGGGGTGGGTTGTTTTGGGTTTTTTTGGTTATATTTTGGTGGGACACAGACATTCCAAATTAGTGGGGTCCCCGTCCTTTCCCCCACCTCTTCCACCACACACTTAGGCGCACAGTGTGGTGAAGAGAATACAGAATGGCAGAGGAGAATTTGGTACATTGTTTCTCACACCTTGAGGATATAAGTTTACATCAGAGTTGTCAGTGTCCCAATCAGTAAATCAGATTAAATGATATACACCTAATTTCTAACTAAATAGTACTAATGCTAAGTACAAAGAATTATTAATGTAAATAAGTAATTATGAGGAAACAGAGCTCAGAACCTTAGGGCTCCCAGGCCTAAACTTAATCCATGAGATCATGTGGCTTTTGAGGAAGTACCTCTTCCACTTAAGTCACTGAAAAAGTGGGTGTTCAGATACTGTAAATTTCAGGCTTTGTAGGAATAATCCCTTAATCATCTGACCTAATTTTGATGATGAATATTTTAAGATAGTGTTGACTTATTAATAAGGATTTCAGAAAGGCATGATTTGAAATAGGTGTCAACTCTAATTTAAACAAGTACTTGAAGAAAATCTACAGCATTAATGTAGACTTAACTTGATAGTAGCCATTGAAATTTCATTTTTTTTCTTGAGCTTATAAACAGAAGAGAACTCATGTTCAGAATATGTACTTAGGTACTGTACAGTAAGAATAAAATCTGTTAAAATGATTTACCTTTTTAATGGTTGTTTTTAGTGGTTTATTTGAGACACTTAAAGCTTGGAATATTTCTTTGAGTGTTTTTTACTAGATAATTAGTAATTGTCAGATTCAGTAAAATCAGTAATTATTAATAGGAAATGCTTAAATGATCGTCATTGCCCGTGGTGTTTAGTCTTTGGATGAGATCTGAACAGAAGCTTGAATATTATGTGTAGTAATCTAAATATGGGAGAGTATGTATTGATCGGAAACTTCATTATGGTAAGAAGTATGTATAGTTCTCAGATACAGTGAACATACATTGCAACAACAGACTATACTTAAGGGAGTATATGCAGCTTGAATCCCAGAGAAGATACTTTGTTTTGTGCTTGAAGCAGTATACCCTGAGAACATAAATGAGATCCTTTGTGTCTGAGATGCATTCAGTATGCATATTATCAGCCCTCTGATCCAAAGCACATAACCAATGTCCTTGATTCGTATAAATGTACTGAATGCCCTGAGGAGCTGTGTGGGTTTGAAACATCTGACAGTTGTTTGTGAGGTGGCACGAGTTCAAGTACCTTTCTTAGCAGCAAGCAGGGGGGAGACACTTCTGCTAGGGTTTTCAAATCAATTTTTCGTCCTTCATTTACCAAAGTTGAGAAAGCAACTTGTTTAAAATGGGGTGTCTCTTCATTAATATGGTAAGTGCTCCACCATGTCTTTCTTCTTGTATGAGAGAAACAAATAAAAAGAAATCTTATGCACAGTTTAGTTGAATCTTGGCCCAGCAGAAGGCAACAGAAATTTAACCCTTTAGTTTTACTAGACTGGCTGTTAGCCAAATATGTATGCTATTGCGTCATTACTCTTGCTATTGCAATGCTCAATGTCTAATTCTGAATTTTCCTTAAAGTAATTCTGTAGACAAGAGGTTACTATCTTTGATGTTATTTTCCTTGGTATTACTTTTTTTTGTTCTGTGATAAAAAGAAGAAAAGTCTGAGATTTTTTTTTTTTTTTAAAATCAGTGTTACTTTCATTACTTCTTTCTTTTAGCAGTACTTCTCTTCATCTGTGGAATAATAGTTCACTGACCTAAATCTTGAACCTTCTGTGAGGATGTTTATGTAGTTATAATAACTGCAGCATTCTTTTTCATTTTATATGCATGGTATATTTTGACCGTGCACAATACCTTCCTTATTGGAGAAATGAGGGATTTGCATGGTTAAGATAAAAAGGATGGGAAAAAGCGGTAAGAGCTTATCAAAATGAGTCACTGCTGCTCCCTCCTTGGTTGGAGGAGCTAGGTGGGAAATTACTGATCAAAGGGGAAAAGCAGGAGAGCTTATTGGTCCCGACTAACTCATTTGGCTCTTGAAGCCGTACAAATCAGCAGTGACTGAATTAGCTACCATCAGTTAGGACACACCAAGAGACAGCAATAAGGATAAAAGAAAGCCACGTGCCTGAAGGAACAGCTGCAACGTTTTTTGTCTGTTTGTTTGCTTTCTCCTTTGGGGAGGGAAGAGCCATGTTGTCCAGTCAGATTTTCCAGTTTCATAAGAGTTAGGGAAACCAAAGCTATCAGGTACAAAGGTTTCTTATGCATTGTCTCAGCTCAGAGAAAGTGTTGACTGTGGAGAGTGTTAGCAAGTGAGTTTCTGTGCTGCCAAAGAACTGTCAACCAGATTTAAGAGCTCTTGTGCCAGACAAACCATGACTCTCGGCCTGATACTTGCTGATAGACCCTGAATTTTAGGAAGGGCCTTTTCATCCAGTGACGAGGTCTTTGCCCAGCTTACCTCATAAATCAACAAGGGATTCTAGTGTTTCCTGGCCATGGGTTATAGAAAGTATTGTATTTGGGAACATATTCTTACTAAAAAGAAAGCTGCAGCCTGACACTTTAATCAGCATCATGTGTCTGTGTCATTCTTGTGTATATGAAGCCGTGAGTCTTCACTGGTTGTCTATTATGTTGTCTGAATTGTATTTCTCAAGGATTAATTTCATATCTAAGAAAGTCTTAGAAGTACTTCAAAACATTCCTTCAATTCTGTTACACTTGAATTGTAACAAGAGAAAAGTTAATCTAGTCTGCTGTTATGCCACCTTTGTATAGACCTTCTGAAATTCCTCAGATTTTTTTGGTAGTCCTCACCCAGTCTGGAGTGTGGAGCTAGTTAGTGCCTGTACTGGTCATTCGATTCAGTTCTGACAAAAAAGGCAACTTCCTTGTACTATTTGCTGACGCTGAAGAAATTAAGACACCAAGTGAACAAAAAGAGACACTTTTAATGTCCACAGCCAACTCATGCTTTATCCAGGGAACAGCTTAGTTTCCATTGGCGCAGATTACCCTGCACTGCCTGTATTGATGCCAGCACGCTCTGGAACGGGCTACACACAGTGCATGTTGCGAGGAACAAACCATAATGGTGCTCAGCCACACACTGCTGCAGCACAGTAGGCATGTCTAGTCCCCCCTCTTGCCTGCTCCACGCGTGATAGTGTAAACACATCTGTTGTGGTTTAAACCCAGCCAGCAGCTAAGCCCCATGCAGCTGCTCACGCACTCCTGCCCAGTAGGTTGGGGGAGAGAATTGGAAGGGTAAAAGTGAGAACAGTCATGGGTTGAGATAAAGACAGTTTAATAGGTAAAGCAAAAGCCGTGCACGCAAGCAAAGCAAAACAAGGAATTCATTCACCACTTCCCATCGGCAGGCAGGTGTTCAGCCATCTCCAGGAAAGCAGGGCTCCATCACACGTAACGGTGACTTGGGGATACAAACTCCATCACTCCAAACATCCCCCCCTTCCCTCTTATTCTCCCAGCTTTATATGCTGAGCATGATGTCATACAGTCTGGAATATCCCTTTGGTCAGCTGGGGTCAGCTGTCCCAGCTGTGTCCCCCCCCCAACTCCTTGGGTGGGGTGGGGTGAGAAGCAGAAAAGGCCTTGGCTCTGTGTAAGCACTGCTCAGCAGTAGGGAAACCATCTCTGTGTTCTCAACACTGTTTTGGTCACAAATCCAGAACATAGCCCCGTACCAGCTACTGTGAAGAAAATTAACTCTATGCCAGCCCAAACCAGCACATCTTAAAAGGGAGCTATACCCCCCTGCGCACCTATAGAGACTATCTAGACTTTTTTATCAACAAATGCTTTCTGCTCTTTCTGGTGCTTCTGCTCTTTAGCAAATGATGGCAGAGAGACACTGTGGGAAAATCTTATCCAGATGAATGGTTCCAGTTGAGTGCTGTTTGAAGGACAAGTTGTGCCTTTAAGGAGGTACTGCTCCTGTAGACCTTCAGTTCATGGTCCTTTGTCTCAGCATCCTCTGAGTTTCGGAGTCATGAATCAGGTGACTGTCCTCCTTGTAAAGGGGGGATTTAGGGTAAGGGAAACTATTACCTGGTGAGGGGACTGTTAAGTCCTGCGTATCTGGAATAACTGTAGTTGGCAGCCATTACCCCCTTCAAAGTCTTCTGCTGAAATCTGTTGCACATACCTTTGGCACAAACTCACAGAGATTGACATGCTTGTTTCTGTGGAGCATGGCAGTAGCAGACTCCTCCTGACAGTTAGCTATCAATCTGAGATGTATCCACTGTAAGTCTTCTGGTTATAGACATCTGCTGTGGTGCAGATCTGCTACTGCCTCTCTCTTCACTGGTTATATCCTCAAAGTCATCCTCAAATGCACAGGGGGCCATAGATGTCATTCATAGCTCTATATGAAGCCTGTCACGTGGTCTTACAATTGCATCGTTTGTAGCAGTTGACCGTTATATATTTGTCAGTAGGCATTGTGGCTGTTGCTGCAGGCCATATGGGATGCGTGGTACTGAGCACCGCTTGCCCAGACAGCACAGCCCAGGACCTCACAGACTTCCAGCTTGGTCCTGCACTACTGCAGGGTTGTGGTGGGATGGCAGCCTAGAGGTCATGTGAGAATCACTGCTTCTTTACTAGCAAAATCTGTGTTGGGAAGCTGCCAAACAAGAACACCTATCCTGAGCTCTCACATTCTCAAAAGATAAAATACACCCCTCAAAATAATGCTTGAGGCCTCCAGCAAACATCTCTTCTCACCAGACCAAACAGAGGCAATAACAGTAAAGCTCCCTGACCTGAAAAAGGGAAATGAATCCAGAGTCTTGTATCCATTTACACCCTTTGGCAAGACTGAGGTGCTTTGGGCTGATACTTATCTTCAGAGTTAAATGTTACTATGGTCTCTGAAGACAACTGTGTCTGTTGTGTCTTGTGAATTACTTTGGGGTAGTTTATCCCTGACAGTTATTAATTTTTGTAAAGCTGGAGCTCCCATATCTCGCAAGATTTTGGTGTAAGTATTCATATCAAAGACTGCCCTCTGAAATTTTAGCATATATAGGTTTTCATTGGCCAAGAAAATGGCTAAGTAGTCTCTAGCAAACTGTGATTTTACTGCAGTTTGCAAAATAAAATCCAATAATTTATTTTTTTCAACTAAATTCTATAGTATGCTTTTCCACTGAATATTTCTAGTAATAAAAATGTCTTTTAGTGCATATGACATTTATATGAAACTTCTGACCCCAGAAGTACAATGAACCATTTGCAGTCTGATGATGTAAGTATTAGTAACTTTTATTTCTTAAGATAACTCCCTCCTAAAGTTGGTATATTAACTATCTACATGTAGAACCCCCCCTAATCTAAGCCAGAACCAAGCAATTACTTTCTTATTAACACCACATAAACTGAGACTATATAAGAATCCAAACAAGTCTAAATCAAAGCTTTTAATTTGACATTAAAGGCCTTTGCTAAATATAAATTTCACAAATGTTACCATATACCTGTCTTATGGATAGATGAGACGGAGTCAGAAACAATATATTTGAGAGTGAATGTACATAGGAATACAGGAAATATTTTTTTTTAGAGAAAAAATTGACATAAATGGTCACATCTCACTAGATTTAACTGATTTTTGTTATTTAGACATTTTGCACCTATTTTTAATTAATTATAACCTTGTATATCTTCTTCACAGGAATTTCTTTCCCTGAAATTTCTAGGGAAACCAAAGTTATTTGTGCAAGCTTTCTAATTTGTGGACACTTTTTAACAGATATTGCTGTAATCTTATTAATGAATTGTAAACCAAATATATTCTAATTGTGTTTGTAATAGTATGTGATATTTTCTTTTGTATTCAGCCCCCTCTGAACATCTTTTTTATGTAAGAACATCGTCTTATCTTATTGCTGGACAGTTAGTTTGAATAAGAAAGTATATAAGAACAAAATACATTCTGTTTCCAATATTTTGTTAAAAATATTGGATTTGTATTTTCATTGCCAAAAGTTACATGATAGAATCTTTTAAAGGAATCCCGGAGAATCTACTCATTCCACCTTTATGCAGCTATGAAAGACATAGGAGAGAATTTTTCACAGTACAGAAATGTATCTGCCTTCCCACTATGTTTTTTAAGTTTTTAAAAAATTGAAAGCCAAAGCATGTTTTCTAAAATCAAAGAGGGATTTAAGTAACCAAAGCATAGTTGCCAGAATTAGAATCCTGATGCACACCAGAAAATATTCTGGGACGTTTCATTCACATATTTAGGCTTAAATTGGTCAAAGTATTGGGTGCCTAGACTAGCAGGAGAGTATTCGGATACACTCTGACTTCTGCGACTTTATCTTGATTGATTTGTATCTCATAATGGTAAAAAAAATTCAATCCAATTGACATAGTTAGGAAAACTAAAGTGTGAAAATTGCTCACGCTACTAAGACTTTACATTTTTCTTCAGGAAAGGCTTTCATCTCCAGTGTACAAATATCCAGAGTAACACTTTCTAATACAATGTATCATATATCTTTCTTTACAATAAACACTGAATTGAAAAAAATGTGGATTCTAAAGAAGTCTTATAGATACGTTTTTCTTCCTTTCTTTTTTTTTCCATTTGCACAGGATTAGCTTGGAAAGCAGTTTTACATTTATTCACTTTTAGTATTGTTTTTAATTTGCATCTTGCTGCTTGATGACTCCACTTGATGGGTACAATATGACAACAGGTAATAGATACAATAACACTAAAACAGTGATCATGACTGCTGGGACTAGAAACTCCCATCATTGCTTTTTTTAGCTTTCCTCAGCTGGAAAGTTTTGACATCTGCTGGTTTGGGACATAGCTGAACAGCTGTCAGCAGTGGGGTAGCTGCTTTCAGCAGCAGTTGGCGGGATGGCAGGGTGCCAGCTTGTACCATCTGTGCGCCTGACATTTCATTCTAATTAACAGTAGGGTTAATTGTTCTGGCAGGCTCAAATGTAGTGTCTAACATTACCCAAGGGAAACATGTACAAGTGCAGGAGTGGCAGGGAGCTGGGGACAGCGTTGCTAACAAACCTATTGAGGGAGAATGGTTAACAACTACTGATGATTTTACTAGCTGGCCACATGCAATAAGGCTGAGGTATTTTTTTATTCTGATGAATTATGCCAAGCCTGTAATGATGTAGAAGAAATCAAGCTTTGAAAGGCTGAGACTGCTGCCTTGGGGCAATCGAGAGGGAACAATTTGCATGTTATTACTGCATATTCATACCTAATTGTGTTAGGCTTTGCTAATAGAGCAGAATGACAGTATGAAAAATCGAGCAACTGCTTTATAGCCAACAAAGCTAGTGTTTTTTCCCTACGCTATGAGTGCTGAATGATCATTTAGACATTTAGTTGTTCAATATGACAAGTCTGCCATTTGTTAGCTTGACATATAATAATTTATAAAGGAGTATTCTAATTTTACTTTTAGTTTATTCTCATTTCATACAGTATTCATGGTAGCAATTTGAATGGGGATATTCATAGCTACTGTGGGTAGTTGTGATTCAAATAAAACTATTTTGTATGAAGTATTATTTCTATTGTTTTATGATGCATTAATTTTAACGTTTAAATAGCTTTTTCAGATGTCAATGTAACAAACAAGAAGTTGATGAGAAATCTCTATTATGATCATGTTGCTACTTACTGATTTAGCTAATGTTTTTGCATTCCCATTAAGACCCCTATTTCTAGACTGTTGCGATTGCAGCTTTGTTTAAGAAGTTGTCAAGTAATACCATACCAGGTCTATAGATTCTAAATCCAAAAATAGTGATATGCTCAATTTAGGCTGAGTTACAATCCAGCATGTGGGTGTAAATATCTCAAAACTTCAAATGGAATGTGTTTTTGTCATGTATATTTATGCAACAGTACAAAAATAGACCTGACTCTTCAGGAAAATTGTACCTCAGTTTCACTGTAAGTTATTAATGGTTTACTCTTCCAAATTTATAGAATCTCATTTCTTATTCCCTTTTTTCATACTGTTCCATAGACATGAATAATACTCTAGAAAACATTACCATAGATCACCTACATTAAAATATTTGCGGTCTCTGAAAATTTTGAAATTAACTAGCTTAATTTTTAAAAATACTAAAAAACTTGATAGTAATACCAGACGTGATATAAAACTCATGAAGGAAAGCCAGAAATAAGATTTTCAATAGCTCTTAAGTAATTTTGAAATCTAAATTACTTGAACATGTAGCAGCCTAAATTACACGGTAAACCAATGGTAAACTTTTCTTAGAGGGATGCACCCTTGGTTCCTTAGTGTACTGGTTAAACTCAGAAACAGTAGGTGAGATTGTCAAAACTTGGATGCAACTGAGTGAATTAGAAGAAACTGAGATGGAGTTTCAGTTGTTTGTGTGCTTTATTGTTGTAAAATTAAAGGAAATTTTTAATATGCTGGGTGAAACTTGAGATTCAAAAGTTCTTTATACTGTTTGGTAATTGTTGACTGATCTATAAATCTGTTGATACAAATGTAGTGCTTTCTTCATGGAGGAATATTGTACTGTGGATAGTTTATACTTGGTTTTGTATGTAGTCAGTAGAAATGTTTGTACTCCATCTACTTTGTTTACATGCAAAATATTTCCAACATATAATGAAATTATTTCAGTAATATTTATTTTTACGACTAGTACTGATATGTTTTATTCAAAGTATTTAAATACTGCAATCTGTGCAATTGAATATAATCTTCCTGTAGATCACTACATAGTTGAAGTGCATGCAATATGTTTACATTCTAAAACTGTGGTTATTGGTCAGTATTTTTTTTGTACTTGAGATGTGGAACCTTACTGCCAAAACTTTCTTTTTCTTTTTTTTCTTTTTCTTTTGTGAAGAGATTCTGATTTGTAAAGAAATCAGATGAAAACATGGTGCTGAGCCACTGACGTTACAGTTGCAGCAAGATACAATGTGACTGCTACAGAAGGAATGACCTTAACAAAGTCTCCTGTGAAAAAGACATCTCACTGGATAGATTTATAATTTTTACCTTTTAAATAGACCAAATGGACTTAATGCCTTATTTCCTTTAAAAAATAAAAAGACTCAACTGGTTATATTTACCTGGATATTACAAAGAATGTCACTGAATATATATGAACATCTTTAACAAATCAACATTCTGAAAATGCCTAGAGCTAATGTAATTTATTATGCATGGAAGAAGATGCTAAATATATTGGCCTTCAGCAGAAAATAATAAAATGGTTTGATTAGGTTTAATTTAATTATTGTTGTAAGTGAAAATCCTCTATTCCTGCCTTCTCTGTCCTTCAAAGAATTCTGCATGGAAGAAAAGCATTAAAAAAAATCCCCTTACCATGCTGCAAAAAGGCATGTCAGTCAAGGCCATTATGAGGTCTTGTCCACTCATTTCTTTGCCTTCTTTTCTTTTCTTTTTTTTTTTTTTTTTTTTTAACTGTAACAGCTGAGCTTCAGTTCTTTGCCATCTATACTCTCAGTATATACCTAATCTGGTGCCTTCCTGACCCTCCTGGTGGAAAACAAAGTAGAAAAATCTACTAAGAATTTACAAGACTGGAAAGTTAAATTAAGAAAAATGCAATTAAGATTATGGTTAATGTTCCTCTTTCAGGACTTACCAAAGAAGATTATTGCACACTGAGGTTATTCTTGATTTGTAGTCTGGATGTATTTGACTCCTCCTTACTCCTTCCTACAGGTAGGTGAGCTCTCTGTTACACATTACTTGTATCAAATTCCAGATCTCATAATCATAGGAATTTTTCTAGCCAATATTAATCATAGGAATATTTCTAGCCAATACTATTACTATTACTTCTGTTTCTCAATATCTCTCAATATAATATACTGCAGTTTTATCTTCATAGGTAATCCATATGCTCCATCTTTTCTAAACAGGCTCTTGTTGGAGCAATTTTTTTTTTTTTATTCCTTTCAGTAGGTTCCTTTGCTTCTCACAGCATAGAAGTTAATGTCTTTTTGTCATTTAATCAGGCTTCTATCATACACTGTTTTGTCACATAAAGATCCATGTCAGAATGTAAGTCACGTCACTTTTTTTGATAGGAACCATATAAAATTTTTCATGAAATATATTTTCTGGTTTTTTGTATTACCACTTCACAGTTATAGAAAATACTTGAGGCCTTATACTCCTAAGATTTTTTTTGTGGGTTTATACAGACTGTTTAAAGTCTGTCTGAAAGGTGGAAAGAAGAGTACGTTCAGTGGACTCTTACATCAAGAGGACCGTGAAACCTGGGTAGCCAGTGTTTAGCGTTAGTAGCTGTTACTAGCTGAATCTTGGTTTCTATACTGCTTCCATTGGAAATTTCTTCCACCCTGCTTTGCAGTGTGTATGTTCATATACATTCCTATTCATATACAGTTCATTTATACTTAAGGAACTCTGGTGAGCAAGTAGCAGACATAAGAAATGCAAATCAGGGAAACATCGTTTACATATAGTTTTCATTTACCTATCCTTATCTTTCTTGCTTTTTTCTTTTTTCTTTTTCTTTCTCCTATATACTACCTTTTAAAAAACATATTTCATGCTATGCTGATTTCTAGATATTTCTATGCTTATTTCTAGATACTAATTTACTTTGGAAACATTTGGACTATGAAAGAAGTGAACAAGTTGTCTTTATACTTGCTTTGATTAAGAAGACCTTTTGGTTTTGAGGAATTTTTGCTGTTCTGATTAGTGGTGGGTGTAAAAAGAAAGCTGTCTCTGAGAGATTCTGTTGTGCGTGATGATGGGGGGGGGAACCAACAAATACCATTACTGATAATTTTTCTATTTCAAATTTTTCCTCCTGCAGAAGTACAGCTAAATAGTTTCATGCTGCCACATCAACAATAATGCAGTATGGAAAAATCCTTTACTTTGTGGGTGAGGGCGATACAATTTTGACGGATGTGAGTGCTTGGCATATTCATCTTTAATTACCATCTAGAATTGTTTCAGATGTTTTTTAAAACAAGGAAGAGTAAAAATAAGCCTCAAGAAATAATAAAAATTTGGTTTGGCTG
>VYZV01045826.1:2620-39215 GCA_013401275.1 Pandion haliaetus
CGGACACCTCGGACGTCTTCTGTTGATCTACAATGGAGTAAACGACTAATGTATATTAATTAGATAATGCTCTCTCCTGCACATTAGCACATGAGAAACAGGCAGATGTTCCTGTTAGTGGAACCAGCTAGCCTGCTTCATTGGTATCTCATCTTTTTTTGCTTGCATATTTTGAAAGCAAATATCCCAAATACTTTCATAAAACTGTGTTCACAAGGGTATTTGCACTTGATCGTTCTTATTTTGGAAAACTGTACTCACCGAGTAGGCTGGCTGAACATAAAAACAAGTAAGAGCTTTTTCATGAAAACCGAGCATTTTTAGCTAGTCCACAGCAGCCCAGAGAATAAAAATGAGAAATATTTTCACATAATAAGTGTGTAAAGTAGCACAACTCTTTCACGGGTAAGCGTTTTGTCAAGTTTGTATTTCTAATTACCATGTCTCACAAAGATGCCTTTTAAAAGAATGAAAGCTGTTAAAAGAAACAGATAAAGATTTTACAGTGGGGAAAAAAAAATTCCTATTTAAATATTTCTCTTCTGAAGAGGAATCTAAAATTGACCCCCCAAAAATCAATTTCTCATGTCTCCAATTAGACTCTTCATTCGTATACTTCAAAATGGAATTGTCCACTTTGTTGCAATGACATACAGCTCCACATCTGAAGCCTGATGATTTTTAAAGTTGGTGAGATTTAGATTATTCTACAGGAGAAGTACAATTTGCCCTTTTTAAACTGCAGTAACACTCAGGTTAAAAGAAACATTGGCTGTAAATTGTTTGGTAAGTGTCTGGTCTGATATAAATGTTCTCCCTCATTTGAAAGAGAATTGGAGCTTGCCTTTTTCAAGGTACAGCTGGATGATTTTGTATTAGAGGGTATTTTTGAGTATCATTCAGCATTATTATTTTTAAAAGTTGTCTTCATACTCAGTTTTTATCTTGAATTTCTTATCAAGAAATTGATCAGCATTTTCAACTGTAGTTTTGTTTCCTAGTATCACTGCACTTCACTAAGGTTTATCTTCATCCAATTCCAGATTCAACTTACAAGTATTATCTCATTCATCCACATTAAATCATGTTCTTTGTAGTTTTTACATTTTAATTAAGACATTCAATAACAAGACCAATGCTAACGTCTCTGCGTGCAGTTGCCAACAGCTCTATTTGGCTGAAAGATTTCTGATTTTTCTGACCTTTGTCCCGTGTCTTGTGCAACCACCAAAGCATCCTGCGCAGCTGTGTCACATAAATTAAATAAGCTCTGTGATTTATAAGACTTCCAGTTAACTTGAAAGCAATCCCTTTGGTACTTCTGATGCAGCTGCTTCTCTCTATTGTATCCTGCTACTTGCCAGAAAACAAAACAAAACAAAACAAAACAAATAAAAACCCCCTAATGTTCAGCAACAGAGTACAATTAGGGGAAAAAAAAAAAATTCTTTCTTTCAGATGCTTTTTTCCTCACAATGGCCTATTCTGGCCACCTTTGCTCCTGTTTTCCTTCAGGACTTTCCAGTTCTGGGTAATGCAACTTTTTCTCCTCAGCAATGAGTGGAACCTTGCTATAGGAGTTTCAGACACAAAATGCATTTGGAAAGAAATACTCTGGCTAGAAAGTCTTGCTCGTAAGGGATGAAAGCATTAGGCGCCCAAATTACAGCTTCCACAAAACTCTTCCCATCTATTTCACTATAGTATCTGGAGGTCTTTTGGTCAATCAGCCTGTCTTCACCAAAATACTGAAATTTCCTTACAAAAGCAGCTGTTTTGTTGTGAGACGTAAGTAGGGGAAATGCTGTTAGGTTAAGCAAACTCCACCAAAACAACTGATGGAAAAGGTTTTCGATTAGTTGTAGTGAGGGCTGGTGCCCCCCAGATTCTCAGCTTGACTCTAAGAATTATCTCCACAGCTATTACAGATCTGTAGCTGCAGCTTCCCTTCCTCTAACCCCCTGTAGATACAGGGACAGTCTGTTGGCCTTTACAGTCTGTCCACCAATTTTCAGTCTCTGTGTTCAGTCATTTAAAACCAAAAGCAAAACCAAGATGTCCAGTGATGCAATTTATTAAGAAGTGGTGGTTTAATTTATAGCTATCTGTTCACACATTGCTTATATTATGCTATATATGAAAAAAAAAAAAAAACCANCTGGCATTTGCTGCTCTCACTTCTAATATGTTCAAGATAATTTAAATATACCCCCTCCTGGTCTCTGCTTTTGCTAAGGACAATCATTCAGCCTCAAGATTCTTAAGCTGACCTTTGTTCCCATTGCTCTCCAATTTTTCATGATTTAAGAGAGACAGAAAAAAAATTCATTAGCTATTTTCATAATACAATAGAATTACCACCATCCAAATGTTTTATACTTAGCCATAAGTACTCCTTCTGGTCCACACAGTGCTCTTCACTGCTGCTTTTATTCTCATGCTGTTTTTCTTGCTAAAATGCGTATTATCAGGGAGCACTTCAGTATTTCAGTTTTCAATAATCTTAGTTATATTTATCTCCTCTCCCTCTTTGCCTCTATTCTTAAATTGCCCTGCAATCATGCCCTCAGAGACTAAACGGGAGTGATGAACACTTCACTGCCATGGCCAATTTGCCAGTGGTGTTTAGAACTACAGACCTCTCTCCTACAATGCAGTCACTGGCATGCCCTTAAAGGAAAACAGCCTAAGCTTGCATCTAATATGCTGTAGGCTGGCCAGGCTGGAAGGAGACGTGTAATATTAATTTGCCACTCCAAACCTATTAAGTCGATCTGCTTATTGTGCTGATGAGGGCTGACCCACTATCAAGTGCCACAAACAGCCTTAGACACATAAACAAGTACTCATTTATTGACTGCGACTACTGAAATTAATTTTGTTTTAGATTAATATGAACTTGTTTGTAGCTGAACTAGAACAACCTGAGAGTTCAGCAAGTCCCTATGCTGGCCTCAGTCTAATATTCTCATTTAAGCAATGCATATTTGGCAAGCCATGGCTGCTTGCCACCTGGTGACCAGCCTCTTCAGGGACTGTACTAAGACACATGGCCACACTTCACCTACTTGTGACCCAACTTGATCCACATAACCCCAGGAAATTCACATTTCTGCCAGTGTGATGCAACCTATCTTTCTGCACCCTCTCAAGCTCAATACAAAGAAAAACATTAAATTCCTAAGTGTAAAATAGCTCCCTGTTTCCAAATGTGGCATGCTCATGCTTCACAATTTCAAGGCTGAGTAAATGCTTTCTTTACTGTTGTAATATGAAGGTATTTAACAGCAGACAAAGATGACAGACATTATAGACCTGCTGTGATATGTTTCTTTAAGGTGATAAAGACATACCTTGCATTGTACGGGTATGGTTTTCTCGGTCTTCTGTCTTCCTCGTATCTATCAGATCCATGGTTCTCATGGTGCCTGTATTGCTTATCTTGGTATCGTCTCCCGGCATGAGACATCTTGTTTCTTACATGTATTTTCTTTATAAAATAACTTCCTGAGGCAGAGAAATAAAACTCATTCATTTTATAGCTCTACTTAAAGTTATTCATTTACCAGCACTTAGATCCATTTCATGCTGATTCAAGACTTAGTACAGACTTCCTTAAGAAGCGAAGGAAGTAAAACCCTTTAAACTACAAGTAAAGTAACTTCATTAAAGAAGAAAGGTTTTCTTTACATTTTCCTATTCATCGAGTAATTGTAATGTTTCTATATTCAACATTTATTGCGCTTAGCTTATTTACTTAGGTCCACTCTGACTCTCCTACATTTGCTGCAAGGACAAGGCATGGTGTCCACTAAGCATATGAATCGTGGCTTCTCTAATGTTGTCTCTAACATAAAGTATTAAACCCAGGAAACACCAGTGCATTGCATGAGCATGCATACAACTGCCACTGACGGCAGGGCAAACCTGGAAGTGCAAGCTGTGACCTTTGTCCTGGAAGTTTCTAAGAGGAGGGCACCCATCGGTGCAAACAGAGGCAGCACCAAATGTCGCCGGTGATTTGGATGAATGCTAGGTATGGGCAAAGCAGTGCTGGGCCGAAAATAAGTTGACGAGAAGATACACCCTTGATAATCTGGTATTAAATATTACAGGGATGTTATTTCCTGAAAGCGTCTTTACCCTTTCAAGTGCAGTACACTTAAGCCCAAACCTGTAAAACAAGGAAATGCAGAGTTTAAGCACCTAAGCAATCTTTACTCTCATCTGCCTTCATCACAGCCCTTCAACACTACTGCAGAAGTGCCTGCAGCCGATTTGACTGATCAAGCTGAGGACTTGCCTAATAGTCCCTCCCGTCTCCTTAGGGTGTCACTAAAGAAATAAATTATTTTTTACTTGTTCACGGCTAGCAAAGAGAGAGACAGTGCCTTCCTCCGGGGGAGCTCAGCTCCTTTGCTCCGGGCAGAAGCCATTTAACAAGAGGCAGCCCCGCACCTCTGCCGGCGGGCGGTTTCTGGTGTCGGTCCCGTCGCCTCAGGGCCACGACAGCAAGCCGAAACCCCCTTCACCCCCCGGGAGCGGCCCTGCCGGCGGGGCCCCGGCCTGAGGCCTCGGAGCTGGGGCCGGGGGCACCTGCCCACGTCCCGCTGAGGAACGAGTCGCGCCCTTCGCTATCCACCCGCCGGCCAGCGACGGCCCCGCGCCTCCCCTCCACCTGCTCCTCTGAGGCCACCCCGTCCCTCGGCACCGCGGGGCCGAAAGCCAGCGGCACCCCCGCCCCTGCCGCCCCTCACCTGAGGGGAGCGCCGAGCTCCGGCCCGCCCAGCTGCAGCTGCTGGGAGCAGCCGGGCCCGCCCTTCTCTCCCCGGCCGTCTCCCTCGCACCTCCCTCTCGCAGCGGGCCGGCCCCCGGCGCAGGTGCTGGCCTGCCCGCCGGATCGCCTGGCCGGCGGGGCCTGCTCTCCTTCCCTGGGGACGATCGGCGCCGGGGGGAAGGAGGGGTGCTGCCTCCCGCTCGCCCTGGCCGGCCGTGGGGGAGAGCTGGTGTCTCGGAGCGCGGGACAACCTGGGCTTTTGTTTCATTTGATAAAGTGAGGTGCCCGTGCACCACGGTACTGAGGGAGAATCTGATAAGCAAGACCCTGAGAGGATATAAAACCTGAAGGTTAATAAAGTTAAAATTCAAGGTTCCCACCGGTTGCCTTTTTGTTTTTTAAAAGCCATCTTCATTGACCGGCGGTGCTCACAACATGTACGGAGGACAGAAGGTGAAAGAAAATGGGGGAAGCTTGTCCGCAGGAGCAAGTGGGTGGAAACAGGCCGCGTTAGGCTAAATGGGTTGACAAGGGAGGTAAGCAACTAAACTCTCTTCCCTGGTGCGAAGCCACGTTTTAGATAATGGACCATTTGAATGCCTGCAGTCTCATTTCTTAGTGCTCTGCTGAAAGCCCCTCCTTGTGGTGGATCTCCAGGGGCTTTGTCTCCTTGCTGCCAGCCAGCCTCTAATGTTTCTCTTACAGAGGAACGATGGGCTGGTCCCCTCAGGAAGCTTTCTTTTAGAGATATATCTATTTTTGTAGAGAGCCTGGGGCAGACCCATGAACCGGCACTGCACTGAACAAGTTGTTCATTCCAACGCAGTCCTTTACACAAAAACAATCCGTGCCTGAGAAGCAGGATGGTGGTGTTAACGTGGCACCATGCCCGGCTAATCTTGAGCCGTGGAAAGTTTCCCTAGGCTGTGGTGCTACCCTGCACAAGAGCTGGGACCAGAAAATCCCTTTCCTTCCCAGGGCTTACAGAGCAGCACGCTTGGGGTACCAGTGCCTCTTGATTTTGGGCTTAAGATATGTAACTGTTAGTGCAGTCCCATGCTAGGGCTAAATCCAAAATCATTTTTAAGTAACATGCAGGTATCAGAGGAACTGCTGTCCCTGAAAGGAGGAGATTATCTACAGGAACTGAATACTCAAGACATGTGTTTTGTATATTGCTGGGCCATGGTAAGACTGTGAATCCCTGCTCTGGCTGAGCTGTGTTAACAGCTTCTTTTGCTGTTTACCATTCTCACCTAGCCTAGACCTCTTCTGCTGTTCCTGCCTTCAGCTGTACAGTTCGTCTTCTCTCTGACTTGCACCAAGCCTAGTGCTCGCTTGATCACATATTAAGCCAATTCAGCGTGCTTTCCAGCCAAAACCAATTTGCCTTCCGCTGTTTTAGTGCGTTGTATTGGCTTTGTGCTGTAATCAAATGTGCACTGGAGCAAGGATTTGGCAGAAGCACATGTCCCACAGGGAAAAAACTGGGGGAGGGATGAGGGGAGAGGGCTACCTCTCTTGGCAGCAGTGAGTGGTGAATGTAACTGGAGCCTTAATGTGAAGTTGCAGTTTGAGACACTACTACCCATCAGTTAGACACTATGCCTTCTCAGTTTGGGGCTGTCATCCTGCTACCAAAGGCAATCTAACAGCAGGAGTGTTTTACTGCTTCGTAGTTCTGTTTGGTTCTAGTTCCTACTGTTTCTATTTAAAGGTAGTTTAGGCTAGTTTGGCAGATTTTACCCTGAAGAAGATTAGGGTACCTACATGAATTCTGTTCTCCTGTCTAGCTGATAAACATTTGGGAAATACATTCTTCACTTGCATCCAGCAGAAGATGTCTGCTCTTGATGGGGGGCATGAGGAATAACTGCTCCCTTCAGGTAGGCAGGTTTCATACAAACGGTAGAAAAATCACAAGGAGACATGGCTGGAAACAGACTTTTTGGGGGGATGCTGAAATATGAAAGTACCTTGACAGCCACTGTCTACAGTATAACTAGTAGTTTTGCTAAAGCATTTCTCTTTCTCGACTGAAAGGGTTGGGGTGTGGCCATTTTGGTTTGAAAAAAGACTGGGTGGAACTGAAGGGATACGAATAAGGACTGGGTAAAATTCAGTGAAGCCGATGAGCAAGCTAAGTGTTTAAAAAGTGGTTAAAGTCATTATGGAAACAAGTCGTTGAAACAATGGGGTCACAACCAACCCAGAATTGCATGGAGAGATCTACATTAAAAACTTAGCTATGTGACCGAAGAGATTTTCCCTGGGAACTCATAAAGCAAACACAAGGCATTGAGGTAGTGATTGCTGGCATTGCCTTTATATGACATAAGATCCAGTGAAACAAGTCACAGAAAATGGTGCTGACTAGGGAGAAACAGCTAGAGGTAGCAGTAGGAATGTGTGTCTAAGGAGAAAAATGTAGAAGGAGCTCATGAAGGGATTGGATATGGTACTGGCTCAATTTGGATGAGAACCATCAAGGAAAAAGATCTCAGTTTGTTCTTACCTTGTTGCAGGTAAAAGGATGCTGTGTTGTATGTAGGCAGACGGGTTTGTATCCAAAATACACCTGATTCTGTCATCAATACCTCCTTTTAATAGAAATAACTTTGGGGACTGAATTTTGGCTAGCTGCTGAAGTCCAGAGGGACTGATTTGCAGAAAATGAAGTGTGAACCATTTTGATTTTTTTTTTCTAGTAATTTACTTGAGTAGGTCACATCTGTGTCTTGGATCAATGCAGTCATGGATACTTGCTCCAGTGTAACAAAACAAAACAAAAACCCCTAAAAACCAATCTAGGTATAGGGTTCAAGGTGCCATAAATAGACCTCCAGGGACAGATTTCTCCAGCCAGGCAGGCAGGCAGGGCACCACTGGAGTCTGTTCCATCTGATGGGAACACTAAGCTCCTGAGATCAGCAGGACTAAAATTAGCTTTGGAACATTTTTTTTTCTACCCTCTTGGTGCTGCTTTTACATGAAATCTGTTGTTTATTGTTATAAACACCGAGAAAAGAATTTGGGTTGGAGGCTTCCTTTTTTTTTTTTCTTTTATTAAAGAGATTTTGAAATCCCTGGTCTTTGAATGGGAAGTAAATTGAGTTTGGGAACTAAGTAATTGGTTATGTGTTAGTCAATTTTTTCTGTCCTAGTGGAAAAGAACCCATCACAACACTAAATACTGCTTCAGCAAAAGAAATGTAAACAATCAGGCATGATTTAATATTAATACTGTATCCTTGGTGTGTGCTATTACAAATACTTATTTTTAAAAGCAATGGAAACCGTCCTTAGGCTTCTTTTATTGTTGTCTTTGGTAATGTGTGAATTATTTGGTTGGTAGTTGTTTCTTTTCCAAGGCTGAGTCCCTCCCAGCATCTTCTGAGCAATTGCCTAGTTCTGATTTAAAGATCTTACAACACGGTTTTCTGAAAAGTGGGATTTTGTCACACTGAATCTAGAATCTGGCTGGGGAATAGCTGGCTTCTGGGACACGTCCAAAACAAGCTGAAGGCAGTGAGGATATTTCTACTGAAGCCTTGAATCCCAAAAGACTGTTATCTGTGGGCCCCTTTGTATTTCTATCAGCTTGAAGTATGGAACTATAACACCAGCCTCGGTAATGCTCTGCATCACCACAGCTGTCACTTTCATGCTGACTTTCCTCAAGTTCTGCTGTTGCTGGCCACCCAAGCTGTATCTGAAACCTTATCATTCATTTGCTTTTTCCCTCTTCTTAAGTGGAGTTGTGGTAGGCTGAAGCCATTTTTCCCCTTCTAAAATGATGAGCAAAACCAAAACGGCTTTTGAAATCTGAGAAACTGTTAGCATTAAAATTTCTCCCTCATTTCTTAACAGTCCTTTCTCACAAATTCCATCTGTGTTGTGCTGGACTTGGGGGAACCCCTGTCTGAGTAGATCTTGGAGACTATCTGCAATCCCATACTTAGTTTTCTATAATAGTTTACCACTTAAATGTAAAACTATTTCAGGACTGAAATTTGCTTTCAGAGGACATTTAGGCCCCGTGCAGATCTTTGCAGTCTTGACTGCTCTAAAATTCACACTGGTGGACCTTTGTGAGGTGCCTTTGTCTTGACCAACCCAGAGATCTCAGTAGTCCTGGGCTTATGATTCTGGGTGGCAGCTTGCAAATAGCACAAAATTGCAGGAAGAGGAGCTATCTGGGAGTTCACACCACTCCCCTGTCTCCTGGCATGAATACATTACATTCCATTTTATATTAGTAAAATATTTATGAAGTTTTATTAACATGGTAGGAGCTCTTGTGTCTTTTTCAAGAGGTAGGAATTACGAGCAGTCTGCCTTCTATCTCATTTAATCTACTCTCCCATCTAATGTTTTTCTTTTCTCATCTGGACATAGATAAAATCCAATAACAGGGGATATTTGTTTTGCGGTCAAAACTATCAGGGTTGGAGTCAACACTCCTGGCAGTCATTGGAAAGATTTCTTGTGCATAGAAAATTTATGAATGCACAGAGATGCTGGGTTCAGTAATCTAGCCTTAAAAGGTATCCAAACATTTTGTTCCTGATCAAAACATAGCTCTGAGCTATTTACATCTGTTGGTCTGTCTGGGGCTGTAACATTGGCAATTGTATGCGTTAAGAAGGGAGAAGAGGCATTAAATTTAGGTGTCCAGTTCATGCAAACAATTTGTCGCAGTTTCTTTTGACCTCCTGAAAAAGAAATGCAACAGTGGCATCCTGTGGCCCGAGAAGTTCATGGCAGGTGGGTCTAGTGTGGGGCAGAATCTACCATCCAGGTCTTCCTGCACTGGGCGGGAAATGGATCAAGTTATTTCTAAGTTAGTTTACAAAAGAAGTCCACAGTATTTCAACCCGGTGCACATTTTCAACCTGAAGTACAAAGCTGCTATCTACTTTTCAACAGGGGCTTTCCACCAACTTATCTTACATTCTGCTGCTTATTTTTCTACCAAACACTTTGGTGTTTGGGACAGAGAGGATGACTTCAGTTACCCACCAAGGAGGCAGGACTTCTGTGTTGCTGTCTTCGTGCTGCTGAACATTTCCTCAGAAAAAAGAAATAGAGGAGAGACTGCGAGTGTCCTGTTTTCAACTAACCCACCGTTTAGTGTGGTATACTTGGTCTAAAAATGAATGTTTCAGGCAAGTCCTGTGAAGAGAAGACTAATAAGAGTTGTTTTCCTTTGCACCTACATCATACCTGAGAGCCTACTCCCACACAGCATGTGTGTGCATTTGTGTGTGTCTCTTGAGTTTTACAAAGCCCTTGAGTTTTACAGACTGTGATTTGCTTACCTCCTCACCAGCAGATATTGGCAGCAGTGACCACCAGGCTCTCTAAAAGGCTGCTGGCATGCCAGAAGGCACATCAATGAGGAACATACAGGCTCACCTGCACTCCTGTGGGCAATTGTCAGGGAAGCTGCTGATGTCTTCATTTTTCCCTCTTCTCCTCCCGGTTTTACAGTGACTGCTCTTCTCTAAGAGGAGACGTTAAGGTGGTCTCTTTTAAAGCCTCTTCCTTCCTACTTCTTACCTTCGTACATAGAGGTGTAAATGCTATTGAAGGCTCAGCATCAGGAAGGAGTGTGTGGGGGGAAATGAAACAACTTTGTTCATTTTACTTTTGCATTTTCCTGTATCCAGAAGGCTCTGCATGTTTTGGGTGAGCTACCTTGCGAACTGGAAAAGCAGATTAGGGGCAAGGTTCTTCCTTGCTGCCTGTGTGTGAAAGAACTTGTGAGCATTAAGTTTTCTTTTGTGCGGGAAAGTCACCATGATCCCCTTCTTGGGATGGCTCAAGCAGGAGGCTGGGGCTTAACTGTTGCCTTTAATAACAAGTGAGAACTCTTGAGATTTTTCTGAAATTGCTTAACTGAGTTTGCACCGCAGTTTCTTGCCAGTATTAATCCCTGGGCTGCCTCTTAAAACATGCACATGTATGAAAACAAACAAATGTTAAGACTGGCTGTGGCTCCAGTGATGTTAACCCCTGCTCCTTTTTGTCAGTTAAACTGACAACCAAGATAAGAAGAGCCGGTGTTGGTATCGTCTCTTGCATAACAAACCACTCTCGACAAAAGAAGCAGCCTCCTGTCAAACGAATTTCCTTTACAACTGCCGAGGGGACTATTTTTAGTTTCATCTGCGATTCTTTACTCCTTAATCATCTGGTTCACTTTTCTCAGTTTTTCTCTCTTTTTCCTCTTCCCCACCAGCTCCATCACCAGTTACTGCTGATAATCTGCGGAGGAGTAGGAGGAAGGCACTGGGCTCTCAGCTGTTCCCTGTTAGCATGTGTCTGCACCAGGATGCCACCGGCCTCACCACGTCCAGCTCAGCTCCAGTGTGTGAAGGGAGGGAGCCTTCAGAGGACGGCAAATAGCCCTGAATGTAGACAAGGGTTGTCAAAGACCAACAAGTAAATGAGATCAATTCTTGTCAGAAAAGGGTTTCAGCTAAGGCTGCATTCAGAAAACATGCTTTAAATTGCAGGAGGGGAGCTACAAATGTCCAGTGTTGAAGCAATGTCACAGGCATACTGCATCAGGCAGCAAACTCTTCCTATGCCATTAGCAAAGTAAGGCCAAGCCTGGCTTTTCCACTGGAGGTAAAATTAAAGTGCTTTAGGAATGATGGTGTTTATTCCATAGGTCTTGACTCTATGGTACTGGCTGCCTTCCCTTTTGGTCTGTTTGACCCACTGCATGTTTTTAGCCTGTTGAGAAGCAGAATGATTTTTGTCTTCTGGCTGAGATATAAAACAAAAGTCCTGCCTATCTGTAATCCATGAGAGATTTTGTGGTGCTATTTGCAAGAGTAAGAGTGTCTTAAGGCTTTGGTCGTTCAGGAAATAGCACTGCTTTGCTCAGTTGCACATCGTAGTTCAGTCAAGTCCATCATCCTCTGCAGCATCTTTCTAAACCCTAATTCATGTGGGTTATTATATATTCTATACCTTCTTCCTCCACAGTATGCAAGAGCTTCACAATAATGGTGCTTCTGTAAGGTACAAGTTGCTATAATACCTGTTTAATACCTGTTTAATAGCTGGATTTGATGAGCACAGAGGCAAAACAAATAGCCCAAGGTCAAGAGGGAAGTCTCTGGCAGCAGAGGGAATTACACCTCTGTCACCTTGAGTGAACATAACAGTCCTGAAGTTAGCGTACTAACTAATGTTTTCCAGGGAAGTGCCACAATTCTCATGAAGAAGGAATCACCAGAAATGGTCAACAGTTTTAACCATCACTATTTTCTTAACAAACATGAGTTTTCAAATTATACAAAATGTTTGCAGAAAATGTGTGTATTTGGAGAAAGTGAAGTAAAATTTGTTGGATTCAAAGCAAAATGGGTTAGATTTATAATGTAAATGTTCCAATAGATCTCATTTTCCCCAGTGGAAAAAAAAAAGGAAGAGAACCTTCTGGGAAAGAAAGCAAAAAAGGGACCTGGTTTCTCAAATGGAGTGAGAATACAAATGTATTGTTGATGGAAAAATAAAAACTACATTACATCTTTTCTTCAGGCTTTCCTGTCTCCAGTCTTAGTCTTTTCTTTTTGCCTTCTGCATAAAACTGACTAGTGCGAGAGTTACCAGTCTCCTTAACCCTAAAAAACGTGCACCAGCACTTTGAACAACACTCCTTAGTCAAGGAAAGTTAGAGAGAGAGAGTTGGGAAGAGGTCTTGTGGCTGACGACAGCAGCTCCTTAGGTCTTTGGCTGCTTTACTGTCAAGTAGGATCGGACAGGGATCTCCTTAGCAGTTTTTGCTGGCTCATCTCCTTCCACTGCTTGTGTTTGGATTGCACAGTAGCCCCCAAATTCGTGCACCTGTGCTGAGAGTCACCTGCTGTAATCCCTGTCTATGCACAGCAGAATTATTTGTCTGCTTCTCAAGGGTTGGTTACCCCTTGCTGTGGCATACACTGTTGTGCAGCCTATGGGCTGACATAAAAATGTTCCTGCTTTTCTTTCCCCCTTTATTCTATTGGTTTTGACAGTGTGACTTTTTAGTTTCAGCTTGCTTTATCAGACCATTGGTGAGCTCTGATTCTGCTCTTTTCAAGCCCCTGAATTAGATTTTGTTTTAGGAGCTGGAAGTGGGGGAAGCACTAGAAGCACAGTTGGTTTTGTATTTTTTAAGATGCTTGAAAGTCTGCCAGAGAGCTGTCAGGTTAGTGATGGCTTGTGACATATCAAAGCAGACAAGTGAGGGTTCATAATAATTCAAGATCTGTTGAAAACCAGATTGAAACATGGCTAGCAGTGAGGGCTTTTTAAAGAGAAAATTATTATTGTGGATGTTCAGACTCGTAAGTGTATTTCAGCCCTTGCTGTGGGAAGAACCTGTCATTTTAGCTTCATGTGCATCCTTTGGATTTTGCCTGTCTTACTCAGATTTTCAGTGTCTTCCCAGTTCATCTGTCACATCTCTTGCCCAGGTGCCTGGCGGGGATACTGCCCTTATGTGCCTGCACATGTGGACTCCCAGTTTCCCTGCCACCTGTGCAGGTGGAGCCTTTTTTTCAGGCATTTATCCCCTTGCTCCGTAGTCCAGTTCCCTGCCTCTGCAGGCTTTTGTTGTTCTACAAAAAGGAGCAGTTGCATCTTCTCCCGGATCAGTGGCATGAGAAGTAGCAAGAAACTTCTTGGCAGAAAGCCTAGAAAAAAATCATTCAGGTTCCAGCAGGTGAAGAAGGTCTGACCTTCAAAATTTCTCAGAGCATGTTAAGAGGTTTTGGGCAAAGATGTCAGGAAGAAATGAGAACTCCTCTTTCAAAATGGCTATGAAATTAGAAAGCCAAAGAAAAAAGCAAATTTTCTTCTCACACTCTGTAAAGGGCCGCTATGCTGAAAACATCATCAGCTGAATGCATATAAGAAGTCACCAGCAATCATTAAGCTCAATTAATCTTATTCTTGAGCCCACGATAACATCTGTGGATTATTTAAACAAAGCAATGGTGGGCAAGCAGGACAGGAAAATTAAAGAAAAGAGGTTCTGCTGTGAACACTCGTACCACCATCACCCAAGCGACGCTGTAATATAGAAACTGGGTCAGAGACACCCTTCCCCCTCCACGCTGTCAAAGTTATTTGAGCGTCTATTGAAACCCTCACAATAGAAGAGTTTGGCTCCTGCATTCACTAACCAAAACTGATTTGTGTTTCTTGGTTCAGAAAAAACTGCTGGGTAATTTTCCGTGAGAGTACAATGCAGCAGTTCAGCTGATCCCTGAAAGCTGATTTGCTCTTTGTTTAATAAGGCACCACTGCTTTTATTTAGTATGTCTAAATTTACACACTGAATCTGTGCTTAGAAGCCTTAAACTTGTCTCTTGCTTGTGTTAGTTTTAGGAGCTGCACTGGTAACCTTCATTCAAAGTTCAAAGGATTGCTGTAAGTCTCTTGAGATGTCGCTGGCTCTGTTGTCTTACTGATGATATAAATCTAAGTTAATTTGTTTATTTGCTTCTAGGATAATTGAATTAAAACATATTAGTTTAGAAGTATGGCTTGGATAGATTCAAACACAGCGCTCTTCTGGACTCTTCCCACTGCCCTTTTTAATCCTGTATTTGAGTCTTTCATCCTTGATTACAGCTGTCCCATTAGCAGTCTCAGCCTCCTGGTGTGCTCTGTCTGCTCTGGGGTTTTTTTTTTTGTCTTGTTTTTTTTGCTTCTTTCATNNNGCTATGCTTTGTAATCATAATGACGGTCTGCACAGGTTGTCAGCGAGCACAGAACCTGGGAATTAGGCTCTCAGGAGTGACATTGTTTGGCAGTGGTTGTAAGCACTTATACTAGAGGACGCACTAGTGAAGTGGAATAGCAGGGTCCAGAGTTTGAACCTGTTTTCTAGTATTCAATTAATACATTCTCTAATTTCACTTCCCCTCCTTGNAATTTCACTTCCCCTCCTTGCTGCCCTCAGCATTTACTTTCACAGAGTGAGTACATGCCCTCTCACACTTTTTTCTCCTTATCTAAAGTGTCATTTGTTTCTTGAAAATTGCCTGATTTGAAGGACAGTGTTGCCTGGACGTGTGTGTTAAGGAGGCATGCTTGGGGGTGATGAAGGAGGAGGAGAAGGAACATCATTTCCTTGCTTCCTCTGTAGCTTGGTCCACTCCCTGGACAAGGTACTTATTGTTATCAAGCAACAGGGAGAACAGTTCTGCCCGTTCATGTCTAGCTCAGTTCTGATTCTTTGTCTTATTGTGTGTTAAAAAAAAAGGGGGGGGGGGGGGGNTAGTTTTAGTTTTAACAGTGAACGTCTCTTGAGCTACCTTTCTTGAACAGGCACACAGCTATATCAAATGTCTTCCTTGCATCCTCACTACCAAGATGAAGAAATAGAAACTCTTGCCATTCCATCCTGTTGCCCAAGTTTTGGGAGAAACTCAAGAAGGGAAGCCATTTGCGCCCTGAAGTTTGATGGCAGAATGACTTCTCTTGTTGTTAGGCTAATCACTTTCCAGCCCTGTCTCTGGCAAATACTCTATCTGTAATAATCAAGTCAGTGCATGTGACATACTTATTTGACAGGACAATATTTCTTAATAATTTAGTAACATCACACACACACAAAAATAGAGTTATAATTAGCTCTCATCCCTAAAGTTGGAAGAGCTTCTCAGTTCGTTGGAGGCTGCTGGCCAATTCTCTTATCTAATTGGATGAAGTTCCTACTTTCTCCCATTTGTATGATGTCTGCTTTTACACAAACTCATTAAGTGCAGCTGTACTCAAAGTTTATAACAACAGCCCCAGTGAAGACTAGGCAGAAGTTTAATAGCCGTTCTGTTCTCTCTTTTTCATCTGATTGTAATCCATTTTGGTGGTTGATGTGTGCCCAAACATCTTTCTCTAGCACCTAATTCTCCCCCCTCCAGCTTTTTCTTATGAATTATCTTAATAATTAGAAACCAGACAAATTGCATGAGAATCATCTGCCTGTTTTGAAATTGGAGAGTTTACAGCTTGCTTTCAAGGAAGATGGATTTAAAGCAATTACTTGTTTCTGTGAGGCATACAGAAGTGATTTTTTCCCTTCATGTTAAAGCTGGCATTAAGGTGCAATCACATAATTGCTACACTGTTCTTTAAATCTTCAGAGACATTAAGCTGATTATACAGGTAGAATAGCAGCACCATAGTTAACATTATATTAAGCTTTTGTGTTTAGATGGAATTTTTGGCAAAATAAACACTTTTTAAAAAAAAAAACAACACTTTTGTCAATATAACTGCTTTTTTCTCATGTTCTTGTGTGTGATTTTGAATTTCTACTTAGTAGAGTATATATAGTAACAGCGAGTCCTCATTCACCAGAACTTCAATTTGTCTTACTGAATTGCCTACATATATTCAGATCACATTTACGAAGAAAGATTCACCACATACTTCCTGCAATACAGATATATCAGTTTTAGAAGTGATTTTATAACTTCCATTGATGTTTTTCTTCCACTGGAGAACTATTCCAAGGTTTTCTGGGAACTTCCAGCTGTACAGTTTCCTTCCCTTACCATGTTCCATCTTCCCATCAAACAAGATCAGGGAGGCTGGAGGAGAGAGGGAAACTCAAGGAGAAAGTTGTCTCACAACATTGATTGTTTCATGAGAGCACTTACCTGTGACAGTAAACACTCTCTGTATAGCCCAGTGGTGGGACTGACAATAAGGAGGACATTCATCAGTGCTGGGGTCTTAAGTTACAGCTATGTATGTGCACACATCTGCAGTGCAAAAGAGGGGAGACAGCAAAGGAGCAGAGACACCAGTGGAGGGATTCAAAGGGACTCCCTCCTAGGCCAAATGGCAATAAGGAGGGAAATTTCCTTCTGCTGGTGCCCCACCTCCTAGCATCGATACTCCCTTCAGGTTGTAGTGCTCTCCTGGCTCTGAAGGTCACCAAAGGCTTGACCCTTACGAGGTTCACAACACCCTTAGCTCTGTCTAGGATTTAAAGATGCAACTATCTTGCAAAATCCAAAGCCTGATATGAGTAAGGAGGACTCATGAGTAGGGAGGACCTACTGAATCCTACTTGAACTTGCTCTACCTTATAGTCTTCCCTCAGTTCAAGTAATCATAAAGAGGTACTGGATTTAAACATTTTGTTTCTGTTCCTGTGAGAGTATGAAAAATGAGCAGTGTTGTAACCAAGTCCCTGGTTATTGCTGTCAAAAGACCTTTATGGCAAAGTTCATGTGTGCAGGTTATCAGTGTTCTCAATGATGACACAATCAGGTGGTTTCATTGGTTGTTCTAATATAAAGCTTAATCTTAGCATGAGTCACAAGATAAATGTCTTTACTCGAAAAGTAAACATCTGCTAACATCTCTTGTTTTCAGGTAGTTGGATCCATCTGTAGACATGTTCCATCATGTGCACAGCTCCTGTTTAGACAAATATGAAATACAGGCATTCTTCTTGTTTAGAGTCCCATAGCTTTTGTTGTTTCCATTTGGGCTGCTGCCCCACGTGTGCATAAGCTAAGCTTGCCTGACATTCATAAGCGAGAACATTTAGGTCTCTTCTACCCAGTAAAGGTAATTTTTATAATTGACCTCGACCACCCTGTTGTCTTCTAAGTATGCAAGCAAGCTTATTTTTATAGGAAATACTTTGTGTATTAAAAGGGCTCACACAATGCTTGAGCATTTGTTTTGCCAGCTACAGTCATCATGGGAACATCATTAAAATGACAATGGTAGCTGTTCTGTGCTGTCTAATTTTGTAATGTTTTGACAGAATTAAAGACATGAATGTATGTTTGTGCTACTAGGCATTGGTGAATCATACCACTTAATTGGATGGGTCAACAAGATAAATAGATGTGGTCTTTGGGAAGTGAAAATGGCTTCTTTCATTTGTGACTTTGAGTTTGTTTGTACACTGCTTTTGTTGGAAGTAGCATTAGCTGATGGAGATTATGGAAAAAGCAGTGACTTATTTTCCTAACACTTGAGTGAGTGGTGATAGTTGTTGGAGTATGTGATGACAGAAGAAAAGCGGGTTTTAATTTTGGTTTTTAAGTGGGTGGGGGGTGGGCAAATGGATATTCAGGACATTAATGAAGTTATGTTGACAACTGTCAAGTGTGAAGTCTGTCATGTATCTTGTTGCAATGAATGTGTCTTTATGAGCAAATTGTGTTGGAGACATCTGTGCAATTGTCAGCTGTAATTAAAGAAAAGGATGATTCGGCAGTGGACATACAGTTGAAAATGTAGGACAGGTTGGGTTTTTTTAACATGGGTGTGTATACTTCTGTTTGCGAAAAGTGACATATTTTTTGACTAGCTAATTCTTTCCAAGTAACTACTAAATCAAAAAAATTAATTGAACCAGGGACTTTAGTTTTTTTTTTTAAATAAATTTTCTCCTGTAGGAGAGAACTTGAACATATTAAGGCAGGCGAATGGAGACTTTTTGATCATGTCCTTGTTGGTGGCATTCTGGACATGCATAGAGAAATTACTTCCAGAAAGACTTGAGAAAGCATGAGGTAAAATGTCATTTATCAAGCATACAAAATAAGCAAAGAAACCGATACCGCGTAGACCAGGGTACATCTGTGTTTGCACGTGTTGTGCTCACTTGTGATACATGTGGCAGCTGTGTGTCATGTTCCATTTTCTTAATACCTTTCTGACTGTATCATGGGTTTTGGTGTTTCTTTCAAAGCATTGTAAAGGGACAGCTGGGGTTTTGTCCTCGTAAGGGATGAGCAGTACTTGGGATGGCTCTCTAATTTTTTTCCAGCCACAGAGCTTCCCACCACAATCAACTTGAACTTAAGAAAAGAAAATATATTTGAAGAAAGATCCATGCTTTTCTCATGTAGTTGAATAACACTGTGTAGCAGTTGAAGCTGTTGTGCAGCTATCAATGGCTCCACTTCCAGTGCAAGTACTAAAATATCTCTTCCTAGCTCCAGCTGATGTTAATGGGAGTTTCCCAGTATATGGTGATGGGAGTAGTTCTCGAGTTGGTAGCATGCTTTGAAAAGTGTGTGATGTGAAGAGAGACCTGTCTGAACCTTGGATGCTGTCTCATCTCTTGTTGGAGGTAGCTGTATAGTTTTTTTTCCCTTTTATACTTCTTGAATATCTTTCATGACCTCTGGACTGGCCTTCCTTTCCCCCTCCATCTTGGCAAAAAACAAGGAAGCAGCCGCAAAGTAACAGGATTGACGTCTAATACCAGAACTGGAAGCTGTGACTTGGAGGTAACTGGAAGCAGTACTATTTGTCCTTGATTAAAGATTGATTTTATGTCCCTATTGAAAACACTGGGACAATTCGTTGTGCTGATTGAGATAGTCAGCAGCTAGACTGAAGGACTTATTAGATACCTTGTCTGTGAGGCAGAGGAGCTGAAAATGAGCACCTTTGTTTAAAATACATCTGTTTCTTTTCTACTGCCATGTTTTTTAAGTGTAAAAATGTATCAGCTTCTTTTAGAGCTGTGTGTTGGAGGAAGCTGTGCCTGCTGCTAGCAGTAAATGAGTTACTTAATGGGAAGAATGTTTGCAAAGCCCGGAGAGAAATAACAGCTGCTTTTTTAAGTGCAAAAAAAACCCCCTATAACATTTCAAAACTGTAGCAAGATCAGGGATTTTTTTTTTTTAAAGGCCTGGATGAAAGGAAATTAGTAATGTGTAGGGGGTGCTGAGTGGCCCTGGCACCTCACCTGTTTTATTCCTAACTGTAGAGGGAATTTGAAGTTCGACACCAGATGGAAAGCAAACTCAGAGCCACGTGAACTACTAGCCAGTTTCCTTCAACAACATTAATTTACAGTCTCATGAGAGAACACCTTGGTTTGCTGCCAGTTTGGGCTTCAAGTGACATTATCGGAGGACAGAGAGAGCAGTGCAGGCAGCAGTCCCTTTCAGGCCATGCCGTCTGGGCAGAGGAGCAGACGGCACAGGCTGCTGGCTGGGCTCTGCTGCAAGCATTCCAGAGTATGGCTGCGCCGCGGCTCTCCGCTGAAATGCAACATTAATTATGCTGCAGCACTGTGGCTTCTCCTCTGCCTGCTGGGTGTATTACAGGGCACTGGCATCTTTACGCTGCGAAAGTGGGCTTGCCAAAACTTGCGTTTGAGGTTGGTTGATGAGTTTTGCATTGCCGGGTCCTGCCGGTGGGTTCTTCGGTGGTTTGGTGGGAGGGGGCAGTGGATGTGGTGCGGGTTAGGAAGTGGGGCTGTTTGTTTAGCCAAAGTCACTTTGATTTGCTGTTTGCAGTGCTGTGGGATCACATAGTAACAGGTATGGAGGCATGATGCCTCTCAGCATTTTCCAGTGATACTGTCTTGAAGGAAACACGTTTCCAAACTGCTTTGTTGCCTGTTAGGGTTTCTCATATGGCCCATGGGTTCACTTTCCAATCTCTCACTGTTTTCTTTCCAAACTATCCAGGAGGCAGGGTCTATTTTTTTTTTTTTTTTTTTTTTTTTTTTNGCGATATATAAGATTGTGACAGGACAAGGGGCAATGGTTCAAACTGAAAGAGGGCAGGTTTAGATTGGACATAAGGAAGAAATTTTTTATGACAAGGGTGGTGAGACACTGGAACAGGTTGCCCAGAGAAGCTGTGGACTTACTATCACTGGAAGTGTTCAAGGTCAGGCTGGATGGGGCTTTGAGCAACCTGATGTAGTGGAAGATCCCTGCCCATGGCAGGGGGGCGGACTAGATGGTCTTTGAAGGTCCCTCCCAACCCAACCCATTCTCTGATTCTATGAAATGCTGCACAGTTTGAATGTTGCTAAGCACGCTCAGACAACTAGAGGTATGTGCTGTCACACAAGTGTCTTGGAGGGTTGAACCCTGAAAGGGAGCGAGAGGCTTTTTGACAAGTGAGTTGTTTTCAGGTTTTTTGAGTAAGCTTTTTGTAAATAAGAGATTATTATTTCCACTGCAGCAATAATGTACAGTCTAGTTTTTTGTCTGGTTTAGTGCTGACCACAGCATTTTCTCCTTTCACAATTTCTGTGACAAAGATTAAGGGTCTATCAAAGCTGTTGCCACCCTAGCGTGAATGAGTAACTTTGTGGCCTCAGTCAGTGGTCAGTAACAGACTGCATGCATTGATCTTTTATGTGTTTGCATCAGACATACTTGTCAGTTCATGTGTATAAGACATGAAGCTTATTGTGTTTCAGTGGTACAGTAAATCCAATTCTGGGATTCATGATACTTGACTGAAAGAGCAGTTTTGGAAAGAATATGAAGTAGTTGCATGGCATGCATTTATATAAATGCATTACACAAAGTGCTGCTCTAGTGTAACCCCTGCCAGTTCAAGTTGACCAAATTTTTTTCCCCTACTGTAATTTAACTTTCTGCCACAGGGCTTTATGGTGAATGTGATAAAGTCTGTTTGTGCCTTTCTAACTAGATGATGCTGGATCAGGTGTCATTCATCCCCCTACAGCCTGAGTAAACACCTTAGCATGGGCTGTGGCTGCTTTGACAGAAATGGCATCAAGTCTCTTCATAATCTGGATGAAACTATCTCAGCTCGGTGGTCTAGCAATCCAGAGACCACCACAGTGCTTATGATCACACTAGCATAGCCTGAGATACGCACATTGGACATTATTGTTAATAACCCACCAATAGTATCATCCACTTGTATTACACCTTATCTGCCAAAGGGTCTTTAGTGTTCCCAGAGAGATAAGGACAGTAATATTCTGGCAGGCACAGGTGGGAAAGGGAAAAGTTTACTTACTGGATGTATTGAGGATCAGTAATCTTTTTAGAGTGGGAATGTACAGGTGGGGAGAGATTTAAACCTGCATGAAACTCCAGATGACCTCAAGAAAATTACTAACTATGGCACAGAACAGCATCTCTGACCACGTAGGCAGCTAAGTGTCTGTAGCTTATCAGGTGGACAAAGAAAGGGAATGAGGTCCCTTTTCTGTTTCACCTCCAAATAAATAGATTGGCTGGCTTTTATTTCTGTCACCTGTGGCTTTATAAAGCTTTGCACAAGTACTGTCTGCTCCAGATGCACACTTTTATCTGCATGACCAGAACCTTGTTTGAGTGCAGATTTTAGAGCTTCCCACTATAACCAAGGCATTGCATTCCCACTGTTGTGGTCATGCTTGTAATGGGAGTTCTGGAGGACACATGCAGAAGGGGGCACACTAATACATTTCTCCAGGATATCCAAGAGGCAACTGAGTACATTTGAAATGAGTTGCACAAGTCAGTACCAGAATAGGTATCCCCATTGGAGAGGAAGAGGGATCTTCTGGTGGAACTAATTGCAAAACATTTGTCAGTATTTGGCAGGATAGCAGGGAGTGTGCCTGCACCTTGAGAAATCCTGAAAAAATTAGATACTGATGTTTTTTACTGACTTGCTTATTTATCCCTTTGAGGTTTGAGAGCGCCATTCTGAACTTTTTCAGTACTCATGCTCAGTTGTAGTGGGGTGCAGTAAACTACAGACTATGATGGGATGCCTCAAGATCTGCTTTGTTGTTTGTCCATCTGTGCAAGTCAGTTTCCTGCAGCGCACAAATCTTGACTACTTGGTCTTTTGCCCCAAGTAAAACGTCCTCAAGGGCAGTTCTTGGTACCAAAAAGTTACTTACAATCCTCCTAGGATCAGGTGTTCTGTGAAACTTAAATGTCATGCAGTTGTTATCTGGCCATTCATACTGTAATAAATTTCACTTTGTATCATTTGCAGTCTGCCAGTAAATATTTAATAAGCTAGGGAGACAAAAGCAGGAGCTGCAGGTACTACGGGACTGAGAGCCTGCTGCCACAGATGGACTGCCACACATTGCCAGCAGTGCAGCTTCTGTGGAGACTTACAGTGTTTGAAACCATTCCTGTATATTTTGAGAAGGGAGCTTTCTGGTTTTGGCCCAGCAAAACTTGTTTTAAAGGTGCTCCTACTGAATTTTCAGATAGCCAAACCCCACCTTAGTTATCATGTCTAATGTTGACTTTGTCTTTATCCAGACCTCTTCTGTTCTCCCCAGTCTGTTCACTGTGCTTGATCCCAGTGGTAAGGTAGGCATTTAATCATGGGTGCTAAGTTCTGAGCGTTTTTGCTAGAAAAAAGACAGTGCTGAGGCTACCTTCCTCCAAGTCCTTTTCTTCTTTTTTCAGGCTCACAGAACAATGCGGGGGAATGGCAGTACTTGCAGAACTGCAAATTTGCTTACCTTCTGCCTTGCAAAAGATTTAGAAACCTTGCTCTCTGCTGGACGGTTTAATCCCAGAGCCCAGAGGACAGAGTCTATTAGTTGTGTTCTGCTGCTTTTGCTTCTCCTTTTGGTTTGAGGCTGACTTCCTCCATCTCCTCTGTCTTCAGGCACACAGACAGAGGGGTAGATGTTTTGCACGTGTCTGAATTGTCCTTGAAAGGCATTAAACTAGTAACTTCAGGGGCTCACAATCCATCACAGTACAGTGTACGCACTAGGCTGCAAAACCCACTCAAGAAGCTGGGTAAATTCTTAGGGCCGTTAAATAGTCATTACCTGAGCTCACTTAGCTATGTTCTACACAAACTAAAGCCACAGAAAGTGTGTGGCAACAACTGTGATTTGAGAGTCAGTTAATAGGAGCCTTTAAGAAGCAAAATACCTAAGGACCTGCTGGAAACCAAGCATAACTGTAACAAACCTTCAGCAGTAACACAAATACTTTTTCTCCTGTTGAAACTTGCTAATATGCTTTTCCAGTTCCTTTCTACATGGCTGAAAAGTAGTTTTAGCAAATAAATAGAAGAGTCTTGCTACACTTTTCACAAGACATCAGACGTATGGGACAGCAGAATGGGTGACACTGTCCTTGGGTTCCAAAGCGCATGGTACATCTGTGGACTGTATTTCACACAGCAGCAGTTTACCAAACCTGGGTTATTGCATTTCGATGCAGAGGCCTTTGAGAAAGGCTGGCGAATACTGGCCAATATTGAACAGAACTATCAGGAAGGAAACGTTATGTTTAATTTATGAGATTACACTCAAAATGTTTGAGTAGGTTTTTATCAACAAATCCTAACAATGCAAATGCAAAACAAGTAACTCACAGTGTGCTTTATTATTTTTTCACAATATTAACTAGACAGACATGGAAAGTTTAATGGCAGCATGTTCTTATAACATTTTAAAGACAAAGAACAACATAAACATATTAAATGATGATAAACTGACAAACTACATTACCATACATACATCATCCAAAGGTACTGGATAAACGATATCTGCTTATGTACATTTATGCTGGTGATAATTAAAATTCAAATATTCAGAAGAAAAAGAAAAAATATGCTATTTAAATTATAAAAATATACAGTTTTTGTGTGGAATTCTTAATGCTGTATAACTTTTTCAAAAAGATTTAATTGTGTGATGAAGCTGCATTAACTTAGTATAGGAGTGTGATTTAAACCAAATACAGATTAAACTAGCTCTTTTGTCTTCCTTGTATTTAGCCTTGTTTGAAAGAGAGATAGGAATGAAAATCAAAGCTGGGCTTTTGTAATGAGAAAGAATTTTGATACTCATATATCAAAAGATGTTTAATTTTTCATATAGTACTGAGCCATAAACTCATAATACAAATGAATCATTTTGCTAGCTTGTTTAAAGAGAGAGAGAAGGAAAAAAAGATAGGCTTTAACATGCTACTTCATTATACTTTTAATCAATAGGACTCCTAGGTTTGTGAAGTGGTGTGCAGGTACACAGCTAAGCACAGTGTCATGCTTCAGGGTCAAAGCATGCAGTCCTTATGTATAGCTGACTCCCACTGCCTCAGCTGGGGAGACTGCATGCATGCAAGGATTGGGGGTACTGGGTCTGTATTCTTTGAACTGCATCACCTTTGTGTCTCCTTTGCACATCTGGTTTCAGAGAAACATTGTTTTTTCATAATTGTTCCTTATTAGTGCAACCCTACTCAGGTTGTGTAATCCCCAATCACAACAGCAAATTGAATTTTTCTAGCGATTGGGTAATTTTATAATAATTTACAAATAATTTTGTAATTGAAAATTTTTAGTTATTATAGTCATGTAGTGCACACATTTGTAGCTCGTTTTAGTTAAAAGTGGTTTTCAGACCATCTTGGGTGAACTCCTGCATCATATGAAACTCAAGATTTTCTTACATTCCAATGTCATTCTCCGTATCTTCCAGTCCCCTTCCTTATCTGTATATTCTTTGTTACCTGGACAGCCCCATTACTCCTTCGGTGGATCCAGTGCTTGTTCTATTAAGAAACGTCCTCTGTTTCAGCTCCGATTTGAGAATACTTAACTTGCAGAATTTTTTTCGTGTTTTTCCATCTGTTCCTAAATTACTGATCTATAGCAGATCTTACAGGTTGGTTTTTTTTCAGAAGCAAAGTATTTTCCTTCGTTATTTTCTTAATAAATGGAGTGAAAAAGAATTAATGACAAATAAATTGAATACAGCAAAATCAATTCCTATGGATTTGCTGTTTTGCAAAAGACTGCCTTCAGAATTAAAAACGTTTTATAGTGAAGAATAATTGTGGGGTCTTCGTAATCTTTTACTCTGCCCTTACATCATCCTTTTTCAAGGGAAAGGATGAGAGATGAACAAATTCCAGGTAACAGTCATCTTTAACCAAGGAGATATGTCAGTGATCTCTTTGTTTCCCTCCACTTCTTGACCTCTTCCTTTGTTGTCCTCTGATCTTCCACACCTAACCAACTTCAGAAGTGTCCCTCTTTATTTTTCACTTTTACAACTTGGATATGTTGGGAGTGGTCAGCTGTGTGTGCATACATAGTGACAGCGGATGGATTTCCACTGAAGCATAGTCTTGGAGCATGGAAGTCTATAAGGCATTTTGTGGGAAAAAAAGTCTTATGTGAAAGTGTAATGAAGGAAAGACAGGAATTATTGCAAAGGAAATGCAGGAGTGAGAGGAGAGGATTTTATTAAAGAAGTTCAAGCTTTTATATACATTCAATGTTTCTAATATGTTTCTTAATAAATGTATTATCAACTATCATTATACCTAATGCAGCCACAATACTGTACTATTCTGCAGTCAGGATGGGAAAAATCCATTAGCTCTTTAATAAAATAAAATCATCAACAGTCATCATGACTCTTCTTTTTGCCTGGTACTAACTAATACACTGGGAAGTCCAGTGAATAGACACAACAGAACACAAAATCTTCAGTATTTATTTAAATGTGTATCATGTGTCTTCTTCATATTATTTCTAAAGCAGCTTTAAAAAACTTTTGCCATTGGAAGGTATTAAAAAATAAAACCCATTCAAATTATCCTGGTAGTATAGCAGCACTGGAATTGATAGTTACTCTTTTACTACTTTTGACAATGTAAACCTTTAATAAAATAAACAATATTGAAACAATTTGAGGTCTAATAGTTCATGAACTTTAATGGGCGTATGGGCACAAATTGAAACGAAGACTAGATTGTGAAATGAAACATTAGCTCGATACCAGCCAATTCCAGTTGTGAAATTGGCTGCAGACAAATTCAGCTTGGAAGCTGAAAAAACCAAAGCCCACACTCAATCCACAATATTCGGTTGCTCCCATTTCAAATATTTTTCATACGAACCCTACACAAGCATGCCCACTTCTGACAGAAGCTCTCTGAAAACATTGCAGGTGCTTTTTGTTTGATGGTGGGATTTTTCATTTTTCTTTAGTCAAGCATAGTTCACATTTTGTGTTCTTAGAAACATTTCCTTTCTATGTTTCTACAAAATCAAAAGTAATTTCAAATTTGAAATGTAAGCTCTCTCCATCTTTGCTCATACAAAGTGTAGGTGCCACGACTAAATAGCAGTAAAAATGCTGAGATGTACAACTCTTTAAAAACAAACAAACAAACAAAAAAGCAGCTTTGAAGACACATCAACTACAGCCTTAACATTGAACATATTACATTCCCAAGTTAATGGAGATATTTTGCATATAATGCCACAAAGTTATTCGACTGAAATCTTGAGGTTGAATCTACAGTTTATTCACTGTATTTTTTTCACCCTTAGAGCACTTATGTATTGTATGGTACATTTATCCACAGCTTTGCAACCTTTTCTTTTTATGTCTGGATGTCCATTTACCCACAAATCCCAGATTTCAAAAGTTTCATAGAAAAAATAGGAGCGCTTGACTTAAACATTGGAAGCTGGACATTTCCATGCCCCGAAGCAGCCCGTGGGACACGCTTCAGACTCTTGGGCTTTGTCGGGACTCCTGGCCCCCTCCGAGCGCATGGAAAGCCCCACTTTAAAATGCATTGACACATCTGGTTTCAGAACACAGGTCTGTTTATAAAACTGTATACTGAGTATTCTGCATTAATTTTACTTGAGTTGCATTTTGTAACATGAGCAAATAACTTCAGCCCCCCCCCCCACCTTTTCCTCCACCCTATTTTCACTTGAAATGACAGTAGGCACCTGTGCAATTGAGGTGTCAGAGTCTCTGTCCAGAGAGAGGATTTGGAGTTTCTTCATCATCTTTTCTTCTGTAGACAGTCTTAGGAAATTGTTAGCATGAAATAATTTTGAGGGCGAGGGGCAAGAGGATAAAGCTCACTTTCTTTTCCTGTTATGAAAATGAACTTGATTTTGGTGTCCAGTTTGATAAACAAGGATAGTCAGAGCTAATCTGTAACTCAGCTGAGGTCTGCTTCTTGCCAAATAAAATTAAGATCTTTTTCAACTTTCGGGGATTTAGAGACCGCATCTAATTGGTTTCAAACCCCTGGAGGAACTCAGTAAGTAAACAGGATTAGTTGCAGATATGAGCCCACTAAAGTGGGACACAGGTCAGGTCTTCAGACTCCAGCTCTGCTCTGTTGAAGCAGGCACTTAAGGTCTCCTGATGTTTCTGTGTCAGTAGCCGCAAAAAACGTTTTACCGCTGAGAAAATCATTGGAACGGCAATTTCCTGCAAGCCCCAAAGATTTAACTTCACACTTCTATTAAAAAAAGTATTTGAGTTGACATATATTAGGGTATTGTGATTATGACGTGATGGCACAACCGGTAACTTGAAAACGCACGTTCACAAGGCATAGGCAATCATATTTCCAACTGTTCTCCTGTAGGGATAGCCAAGTGTCCTTCAGGAAATTGCTATCTTGACTCCACGTATGTACCATGTTGAATCGTTTACTCTGTAAGTTCTTGCCAGCAGGACAGGGTGAGAACTTTGTTCACACTGACCTTGTCTTTCAGATCCCTCCCAGCCATCCAGAAAATGCAAAGAAAATCAACGCAATTACGCAGCCTTTAGCAGCTCAAGTAACTGCCCTCATGAGTGTAAGCAGGTAGGTCTTTGTCAGTATATTTGCTCTTCAGAGATAAAATTATCCAGCCAGCTGCATTAATTAAAAAAAGAACCTAAAAGACTTTGGGGCTCATTAAGCTTAAGAATAACAACATGATGTGATGACAGATACAACTTGCAGAGTTTCTGAAAATAGCAGGTTAAAATGTAAATATCTTTTAATAAATAATCTTCCTGCAATGTAAAAATAAATGATATTTCCTTTGGCAGTAATAGCTGATTTAATCTTTAGCTGGGAAGTTGTTTTGCTCATAAAATATCATTGTGCTACAGAAAAAAAAAATATTATTTTGCTGTTTTGAAAGACTTTTGTAATCCACGATAAACTGGGTGACTCTACTTATGTCCAAGATAAGCGCCAAGAGTGATGCAAGCTCCCACCAGAACCAGACTCAGGATAGTCTTCAGAGAGATCCAGGAGAAATCGAACAAAGGCCTCATACTGTTGCCATACAACTCCACAAAGGCATCCTAGAAAGGGAAATAACAGAATATCAGAAGTGCAGTAACTTTTTCAGAGAGGGAGGGCAACTTTTTCACGCTCAATGGTTGTCCAGCAATTACGCTGGCACAAAAAACCCCCACAAACCTATTCAAGTAGTGATTTGGGAGCTATGGTTTTGTGCAGTGCTTAGCACGAAGTTCTCCTGCCTATTTCTTTAGAAATATTGCTGTAATTACTTACAGTCGTGACTTCTGCTTTAGCCATGCCCAGTCTAACAGAAAATATAAGAGCAGCATTTTTAAATACGAGTACCACCATTTTGACTCCTGAATGTTGTATATACAAACATACACAAAGGAGGTAAATGGACCTTCATTCTCCAAACCTTTCATTTCCACTGGACATGGGGCCTCTATGTTGCTAGTCAGCTTCCCTGAAAATAAGGCAGTATTTATTTGGTTCCTTTGGGATGGGCTCAGAAGACTACGTGTAGTAGCCACAGATGTTTCCTCCATATGAACTGAAGCTGTTAGGGTTGTGTTACACCTCTGATGGTCTTTCCCAACTGTCCCCAAAAGGGGTGACACCTTGGTCCTGTGCTTCTGCTAATCATCCCTTGGATGTGGCAGTGGTCTGGCTGTAGGGTCCTTTGGGCCGACCAACTGATCTGACAGCCCTGCCTAAAAAAGAGCTGTCTTGCCAGGAGACCATCTTGTCAGTCTGACTTGCCCCCCAGCCTACGGCCAAGACATTTAGCTAGAGGAAGAGGAGGGGAAGCATACAGTGATACCACATCTCATGGCCACCCATAAGTCACCTGGCATGAGGTGCAGGGGGAGTCCTCTCCCTCAGCCCAGCCCAAACAACCCTGGGTTTCTCCTTTGAGCTGCAGTCCTCCATGAATGGAGAGCCGTTTTTGTAAAGCTGCTCTGGGAAAGTCTGTAGGTGTGTGTGTGTGTGTGTAGGCACTGAATGGAAAGGCTGTTCAAGCAGCAAAGATGAAGTTTTTGTGACGTATAAATACAATGGGATTTGACTGGGCTAGTGATCAGATTGGTGATACTCTGCACGTAATGCCTTTCTTGCAGGCTGCAGTTCCTAACAAACATGAGGCTTCAGAGCATTCCTGAGAGAGAGATAAATCATACCGTATGGCATGAAAGCAGTAAATAGCGAAGCTGAATGACTTCAAAAATCTGACAAAACTGATAGCATCATTAGGGCAACTCTTTTATTGTGCAGCCAGTTGAGGTCTGTTCCCAAACTACTGAGATAAACCCATGAAATAACTATCTAATGTGGGGGTTTCCATCTCTACCTTTATTATGCTGGACCTCCCATTTTTGGTAGAAGTTAACATTCTCTATTTATGTTACAGTGCCTTTAGCTGTTTTGTAATGTTACTCTGCTAGGAGGTAACCTGCCTTCTAAAAATGCATATATATTATGGTTTACAGAAGGCATTAAGGAATTAAAGGGAAAGGTCCCCGTTATTAATAAAAACCTTCCAGCCAAATTAATTTTCCGTAAATTATGTAGTTAAATTAGCCTCCATCATTAGCCACCTCTATTGTCAGCGTAAGAGCTTTTGTGGTTTTACCACAAGAGGGCGTATAAGGTTTTTTTAATCTTTTGACATTTTGACTCCTGTTCATTAGAGACTGAGTGAGATTCAAATAAATAACAGTGTTTACTTCCAAAATATGTTATTACATTAAGTAATATTGGTGCATGTTGTAGGTAAGAGTGGGTGTCAGTAGGTAAGAGTTGGTAACAGAATAGCTATAGTCTTTGGCCAACAGATTGACCTGAAAATACATCCGCCTCCTCCTATTTCCCAACGCTTGCTCCTCCAGGCAATCATTTTCAAACTTGGGTTTCCAAAGGTATATTCTTAAGTGAAAGCAGCTTAACCTTTGGGGGGAATATTTGGGGGGAATGTTCTCTTTCATTCAGGAGAAAATTTGGCAGCTTTTGCTTAGCTGCCTGGTTTTTGAAATAGTCATTTGTAAACTCTGGTCTTAATATTCTGCTGTGCTGTTGCGGAGCTGAAAAAGCACACTCGGTTTGCTGTGCAGCTCTTTGGAAAGCTGCTTTTATTTCTCCTTAAGGCTATGAAGTAACACAATATCCTAAAATGTTACAGACCGGGCTAAATCCTGTTGTCGCCAGTGCAGACTCACTGACTTCCATGGGAGCTTTGTCTGTATAGGGAGTTCAAGATCAGGCCTTATAAAAATACAACAAGGGTAAAGTTCAACACTTGGTGATATTATTATGGGTGGAAAAGAGAGGAAATGAAAAAAAAAAACATGGAAATGCAAGTCGTGAAAACATTTTAACGTTAAGTTTTTCATAGTTTCTTTCTGTGGGGAATGTCTCACTTCTGTATATTCATGACAGCCGACGTATACACAGTATCAATATCAAAATGAGCATATTTTGTGCCTCCCTTCTATCCCAGTTTAGCAACATTCCTCCCAGTTTGTCTGGAAGAACATTTCTAATGATTTGGTAGAGCTTCTCGTATTGGGTATGAAGATGGACGGAGGGTTACAGTAAAACTTGAAGACAAGGCAAAAGTATGGCCTAACCTATGGCTCAAAAGAGGAATGTTACAAAAAATGTGCAGCATTCAGTACTTTTTCGTCCAAGACTATTACAACAATAACATGAACCCAACCTAATGGTGTCTGCACTATATATTACAAGTAGCTCTTTATGATCGTTCCCCCTCCCCTTCTCAAACATCCTGATTAGGCCTATTTCCGAAGCTTGTTTGAACAGCCTGTCACTATTTGTTTAAGTTTCAAACCTGTTTTAAATAAACACATGTTCATTTTATGTACTAAAACAAGGAGAGAGAGCGAGGGAAGTATGACTTGTTGCTGAAAACTATTTTAGCACAAAGAGAACCCTAAACAGAATCTCAACTGTTTCACAAGGTTTGTCTCCTTCTGTAAACCCATGTATTTGTCACTGGATTTTTGTCACCTAAACCAGTCTGTTTAAAATAAGAGAATCTCTGCTAAAACAAATAAGATTAAGAAAATTGCTTGAAACACTTGATGTCCTCTGAAAAGCACTCTTCATAATGAAAGCAAGGGTCCCCTTGGCAAATAGACTGAGACAAGTTCTGGCTTAGTCAACCTTTCTGGAAGTCTTGCACAATTTGAAAGAAAATGGTTGCAGGCCTTGCTTTTAAGACCTACCTATTCAAAATTTAATGGAAAGTTATATCCTGGATGTAAAATTATATCAAGGCAGTTAAAAATTATATAGAAAAGAACTCTTCATTCAGCTCTGTAAGTTTTTAAAAAGTAGTTTCTTAAGAAGCTTTTATTAAGTCAAATCAGTCCATTGCTGGTTTACTATGCAACTTTACATTGACTGTTTCTGTGAAGCAAGGGACGTGAGGAAGGGAAAGATGCTCTGCCTAAGCTCCTCTTAGCACCAAAGCACTGGAGATATCTGCCTTACCTACCTGGGCTTGATTGGCAGGCCAGGAAGATTGCCCTGAGGGCAACTCTCGCCGCCTTCTTGCCTGTTGAACTGTATGCAGGGAGGACATAGTGTGCTTCTGGCTGGAGTTCCTGGGATTTGCAGGGCAAAAGTTTTGCCCATGGCAAAAGTGGAGTTTGTCACCCTCGGAGGATTAGGAGGCATGTTTTTGAGTCAGGGCAGTCTCAAAACAAAGCATCCAGATCACACTACCCCACTCTTCCGCTGGCCCAAATTCGGCATTTCTGATCCAAGAATCAAATGTCATCTTTAATTACACAGGCATTCTTTGCTTGTGCATTGAGCCGAGTTTGTTCAGTCTCGGTCCCTTTGCAGCTCAGCCTTCACCTCTGCTTCAGAGGCAAGGCATAGCTTCTCGTCCGCAGAGAAGTACATACTTCCCGTAGGCTGAGCCCAGTGAAGCATTACGGATCTGACGGCTCCTTACTGAAAATACGGAGGGAGAAGGCAGTTTCAGCCTGGCTGAGGGGGCGGTGGGGAGAGCAAACACGAGGAAGTAAAGGCTTCCTTTTTCTACCTGAATCAAACAGCTGGTGAGGAAGTGACTTTATTTCCCTCGTTATCATTGGGTTGGCAGGATATCCTCTTGAGCCACATTGTATTGAATGAAGAGCCAGTGAGACTTCCATTTTACTGAACGGGAATTACCTTGCGTCTATTTTACGCTGCCCTCTCCGTGACTCTAAAACAAACAAACAAACACACACTAGCTCCTGGCTTTTGAAGAAACTTGCACAGGTCTGAACAAGACAGCTTTGCCCCTGGTATGGGGCAGGAGAGGGAAAGGCATAAGCTCCGATGCCAAGGTTTAGGAGCTGAATGACTTTTCCCTCACCCCTGCCTCCATACAAACAACACAAATTCTCATAAAAGCTTTTGTTCCCGAATGGTAACTCATTTCAGAAAGAGTTTGGGGAGGGAGTGGACAGAGCTGGTTAAATCGTCCCATGTTTTCTATGCAGTGAAACCTCATTAAAATGTCATCTTGAAGCTAATGAGAAAAGTTCTTGGAACACAAAAAATAGACAAATCTGTAGCTGTTCTTTTCCCAAAGAGTTTATGGATCTTTTATGCAAGCCTAAGTCATGAGGACAAGTAAATAAGGACAGCTCAGACCTTGGCTGTGTTGTGCTGAGGTGTGGCGTTTCATGATGTCGGTATCTTTAGAGAGGCCGGTATCTTTTTACGCCTGGGAGTGCCGACATGCTGGAAGTCCAGCCAGATGCAGTTATCGAATTACAATGGGAAGGAAAAGAAGGTGTCGCCACACAAGCCCTGCTGACCACCGGCCGAGAACCTGCCTGGTGAGTGGCTTCAGCTCTCTGTCTGAAGTCTGTGTGAATTGAAATAAATGGAAATACTATTTGCATAAGGCTGACTAAACATGGCACTCAGATGGAGACAACTAAGGAGCAAGGACCAATCATGGCTAGGTTTGTTCATGAAAGTTGATGCATATGCTTAGAAATACATAAATGTGACTGGTTATAGTAACGGGGATGACTATTCCTCCTGTCCACGCTCCCTGACAGCAACCCTGCTGGCAGGCAGATTTCCTCTGGACCTCTGTGAGACGAAGGACAAACCCAGGCTTTGGGGAATGGTCAAGCCATCTCTTTAAACACAGGATTTGTAAGGTGTTGATCATTCAGCTTGCATGGAAACCCATGCCGTGTTCAGACCAGGCTGCATTCTTGTTAAACCAAGTCAGCATGAGAAATGTTTCAGTAATTTAGTCTTGGCGTCTCTAGCTAATTCAGTTAGACGTGGCTCTGCAACATGCAAAAGCCCAGACCTAGTGGAGGCTGCCTTGTTTTCTTATTCCTGGAAAGGCCCACAGTAAAATGAGGTATTTCTGGCATCAGCATAACAGCTGTAATGTCACTACAGCCACTAGCTGGTGGTATTTAATGGGTGCCACTTTTGAGGGAGCAATATTAGCATTAACAAAAGAAAGAAGGCAAGAAGGCCTTCTGAACAAAATCCTTGATGGTCAAACCTGCTCTACTTGATCCTTCACAATTTTCTTTTTGGATCTTTTGTGTGTTGATAATCGTATTAAACTAATTTGCTGTTTGTTTACATCAATATTTAGCAGTCTTAGTTTTATTTTCCAAAGGTACCCTATTTAAGTAGAGTGCTAGAAGCTGTGTGTAACTCATACCTAGAAAACAAATGTGTGCCTGCACATAGTTTCATGAATCTCAGTTGCACTGAGAACCATTCAGTTTTAGGCCACCTTCTTCTCCTTCTACTCAGATTTATCAAACCCATTCTAAAGAGTTTACATTCACATACAACAGTAAACTTAGCAAACACCCATTTATGGATTTTTGGATCACTTTGGAGGAGAGAACAAGTGTCACAGAGTTGCTGGAGGGACTCATCTCATCCCATAACATCGCTTTTACACCTGCATCCTCTGAAAAGAAGCTAGATGCATTAGGACCCCTGTCAAATCTTCGGAATGACTTTAAAATTAAAATAATGACAAAATGGGTCTGAATGACAATGCAGGCCTGTTTCTCTCAAAATCTTGTCTAGATTCTCCATCTTGCTCGTAAATTACTTTCAGTATGAGTGCCATTGCATGGGAAATAGCCTACCTAATTTGAAAGTCCAAATCTGAAGATGTGGCTGCAGTGGGTACGTTGGTAACAGAGGGAAATGTGAACACATCCCCCATAATGTTCCCTGCCTGCTCCAGCTGCCTGGGCCGCCGCAAAAGAGTTAAATCACGTAACTGCCTGAGAAACGGGAACCGAAAGTAGCTGCTTGTAGAAATGCTCAAAGTGCTGTGGCACAGCGTTTGTCATCAAGGCCACGGAGGATTTTATTTAACAAGCGCATCCAGCTGTGCTGGGCTCGAGGACCAGGTATTAGCAGAGGTAGAGAGGGGAAAGCAAGACAGGGAGGCTGTCAGTCTGGTGAGGAGGGCCTGGCCCAGGGCAGCCTCGGCCAGAAAACGCAAAGTGCACATGTGAATGAGAAGGGTGAAATCGAACCAGTCTGAGCAGGTTGTCCTATTGGCTGAACCACGAGGGACCAGTCATGCATTTTTTCTGCTTCTTGTTTTAACATCCCTCAGGGAAACACTCCATCCCGTGTTTGTTGTCTCAACACTGAGTTCTGATCCAAATCCCTTTGGCTTGACTAACTTGCGCTTGGCATTGAGCAAAAGTAACGTGGAGCTGGAGTGGTGGCCTTAGTGCTCCTTGGTGTTCCTCGGCGCTCCAGCAGCAACAGCTCATGCAGAGCCAGCAGCACCTTCTGCAGAAGTGCCACCCATTCCTCATGTGACCTGAAGCAGGCTCTCGTTTTTTCTAAATCTTGTGACAATCAACTGATTTACAGGGGGAATAAGACAACACTTCTAACCTTATGATAAAGTAACCTCACGACAAATCTGCAATTTAATGAATAAGCGCAAAAAAAGCTTGTGCTGCAGACTTCAGTGAACAGTTACACTTCTACCAGCAGCCACCTGGAAAATATGAATTTGTGCATGTGTTTTCTTTGGCAGCCTACACATCATTAGCAGCCCAAACCATTTCTGCTCACCTGTAAAAGCCTTGTTTGAGGCAGAGAAGAGGCAGAATTTTTTGGTCATTGCTTTCTCTTGCCATTTCCTAAGTCAGCCCCTGGGTGCTGTACTCCCCCAGGTACTGTGTGTCAGCGTTAGCCGTAAGGGAGGCAGACACATCCTGGCTGTCAGGCAGCCTGATGGAGCAAGCTGCAAGTGCCCTTCCAACACAGTGCTCGCAAGAGTGGAGGCCTCTCGGTGGCTTGCTCCATGTTTTCATCATTTCACAGCGAAGTGATAACGGGACATTAAAGTAAGGGGAAGTTCCTGGTCTGCATCTCCTCGGAAGAGGTTGTCTGTGGTCCAGGTGCCTCCCCTCCACTCCTCCTTCTTGTCCTTTCTATCCTGTTCACCACATGCACAAAAGCACACGACCTGGGAGACAAATGGAGGGTGAAGGAGCAGGGAAAGGAATGAGGAGAGTCTGTGTAGACTGAAGCAAGTGGGAATTTAGACAAAATGAACTGTCTAAATAGGACAGATGAAAACTGCCTGTGACCACAATGAGGGGTATCCTACTTTTAAATCAACATAGCTTTATGAGGTGCCTTGAGCTATGGGGGGGGGGCTCATAGGTTAGGGTTGGCTGGTAAATCTTGAANTTATCAGATGAGAGTTAATAGGGACAGGACCATATAAAAAAAAGGAAGAGTCAGAGTGTAAGAATACAATTCACAAAGAGGGATTTGGTTTTGTTATTCAAGCCAGCTCAAATTCATTTGCATACACAGTTGTAATCCATTAACTACGACCATTAGATTTATTCAAATGCCATAAAGCAAAATGAAAATATGAAGACTTACTTAATAAAATGCAAACCCCTCTGCCCCTCCACCTCCAAACCCAACACCAAAACAAACAACAGGC
>VYZV01045826.1:39244-121950 GCA_013401275.1 Pandion haliaetus
CCCATCCAAAAGCAAGTATCACTGCAATGTTTAAAACCGATACACCTCCTACCTATATGTGTACTTTAATACCTCTGTAAAAAGAAATAATGTCTTGTTGATCAAGAAAGGGAACAAATTCTGTGTGTTTCCTTTTAGCAGAAAGCTTTAAAACTGAAAACAATGTTGAGACTAGTAGCAGGAGAAAAAGGGTTATTCTGTACTTCAGGGGCTTTGCTGGTGTCACTGTTCTGGCCAAATCCCTCGATGGAGACATGGCTTATACCAGTTGAAGGAGTCTGCCAGCATGGTTGAAGTACCTCCCAAACAATGTGAGTTATACTGGCAAAAGGAGTCCTCTATTTGGTGTAAGTCTATGTAAGTCTACATAGTGGGGAAGGGAATCATGCCAAAATAGTTATCTTTGTAGGCTAGGGATGTGATTTTTTCCCCATGAGATAGTTATGCTGGCCAGACTTTGTCATGTAGACCCTAGGAACTTTTATTTGCAAAATAAGACTGTAATTTATTTTAACCAGATGTTCAGCACTGATCTGTGTCTATGCATTCACAGTGCACTCCAAGTAATTTTTACTGTGAAAGACATACACCTTGGACACCAGTAAGATTTTAAAAACATAATGCTGAAACTTTAAGGTTGTGGTGTGCTTATCTTTCCTTTTGGTGGTGATATGCAGTTCACAATGAAGTAAGCCAGTGTTCTGGGTATTGAGTTTTGCTCCTAGCAATCGGAGCCTCTACATGTCCTGTAATGCAGAAGGCTCAGCTCTCCTGTCTATCAGACATTCACATCAATTGCTGGAGCAAGTCAGGCAGTTCCTTACAACCTAATGGTTCCTGGGAGTGTAGGGTGAGAGCGGAGGTGACCTAGGATCAATCTTTTTCGGTAAAGAGCAGGAGGTACAACTGCCAGTCCTTTGAAAAAAACAAATCCCTCTTTGTTTTCTTTCGTGCCTGGTGTTCCTGAGAGGAGGCAGGGCTGGTTCTGCTACAGGACAATGATCATCAGAGTGGTCACATAGCTGTCACTGGAGCTTGAAGTACGTACCACTATCAACAAGTTAACATACACATCCTTGGGAACAGCTGAAATACAGCTTAGCCTGCATTCCTATGGCCAGTCATTCAAAACAGAAACTAAAGGATTTGGTTAACTGCTACTTTTTTTTTTTTTTTTTTAATAAGCCTGCATGTCCTTGCAGATCATTCACAAAGGGCTGATCATTTATATTTCCTGTTGACATCCTTTGAAAGGGAGAATGCCAATGGAAATTGGATCTTTTAATAAACAATTTCTGTGGACAGCAAGTCAGAAGAAAATTCATGAAGGATTTAAATCTATCATTGTGACCTTGAACTAACAGCATGAGGAAGGAGAAGGCCGTTAACTTAGGCAGGAAAGATTGGTAATTACTTCATGTGTTGGTGTTTCCAAGTGAGTAGAAATTTCATGCAAAATTTCAGATACTCAAAGGAAAGAATAAAAAACAAACTCAGGAATATCAGCCAAGAAAAAAATAAATGCATTACCTATGAAATCAGTCTTGAAAGCGTTCCCACTTTCTAAAATAAATAAGACCCTACAGATTGGAAACTGCAGATCAAAATTGATGTAAGGTCCTCAACTTTATAATTTACTTTTCTTAATACTTTTAAGTGCAGGTGGATCCACACAGCAGAGTGCAGTTCTATGGAGAGGAAGAGAGAGCTGACCTTGCACTGAACAAGCAGGGGCAGATATAGGGGTGTAAGTGCTGTAGGTATATTAGAATCATGCTCCAGGTGGGCTAGCTATTCCTGCTGTGAAACTAGTGCAAAAACTGTTTCAAGGCAGCTCGAGTGTCCCTGTGCAGCGCTGTGCTGTACCATGTAGATGTGCCCTGAGGCACTACTGGAGAAAAAATGATGGATCCTCCTGCGCACAGAGAGTCTTAAAGCACTGCCTTCCCCATACAGCAACATGTGCTGTGACTCTAGTGCCAGCAGCTGCTGGTGAAAGGCCAGTCTCTCTTGCCCAGTCACTTCAAAATAGCCTAAAGAATTTCATTAAAGCATTAATCTGCAATTAAAGAGCCACCCTTGCTTAAAAGCCAGAAGAAGTGATTACAAGAGCTGAGGGATTCACGTGTGGCAGGAGGAGAGGGATTAGATCTGGAAGTAGCTACAGCAATCGTCTAGAGGATGACCACAAATAACACCTGTGTGCAACCTCCTACACCTCCTGCATCTGTCTCTTTTTGGGTGATGACCTGTGCTCATCCTGATGCTCTTTTCATTGGAGTTCTGTCATTGCTGTCAAAGTGCTGCTTCTCCCAGAGATCTTCCATCACCGATATCTGCTGCTTCTACCCCTGAGAGGGAATGCACAAGGATGGTTTCCATCAGCTTTGCATCAATAGGGGCTTCCTGCCACAGGGGTAACTCTCAGCAGGCAATTTATGGCTGGAATCTCATGTATCAGTGACATAACCCACCCAGGAGCTGCCTTCAGAACCTCCTATAATTAACTGTTGCTGCTATAAGTTTAGACAAACCCAGGAAATCACATGCAAAATTCTGTCTGATTTGCTATCTAATCTTCTTCTATCTAGGTTCTTATACCACACACATTGCTGTGGTATCTGAGCATCTTGGTGCCTGGATGCAATTCAGTTAAACCCTTTTCAAGCTAGCAGTCTAAGCTGCAGTCCTGACACTTCTACACGCAGCCAACTGTTTTGCTATGAGCAAACTGTGAAGAAGCTTCTTCAAAGGCTCCCTGAATGTACCAGTTTCTCTTGTCTTCCTTTCCCAGATAATGTAAGGTTGGGAAACTTGCCAAGCATCACGCTAAACTGAAAGAGATGTTCACATTGCAGCAAGTACAGAAGCCAAGGGAGCCCAGTCTGCCAGAATGTTATTGAAGCCCATGGCATTAAGACTTAATTTTGTTGTGTGACTCTGTCTGTCTGTCTAGGAGATGCTCCACTGGAGGCCAGAAAGTCATTGCTTCCTCAATATTAAATACAAGTGTCTCAGCCAACTACAAACTATTTGTTAGCTTCAAACTTTGGAGTCAGTTTTCTTTCTTTTTAAGATTGGAGCAATTTGATCCTGTGGTTGCTGTTGCTTGAAACAGAACTTCTGCTTTCAAGAGGATTTTAGATATACCCTTTTCTGATGACCATACAAGCAAGAACACAGACAGGGACCAGCAGTCAAAAAGGTGATTAAAAGAAGCTGTATTATTTCTGGATGAGAAATACTAGATATGGGTTTGATTGATTAAGCCCAAGTAAGGGAAAAGTTCAGAACTTATCTACACTTTAACAGTAAAGAAGCAAACNGGAAAATTTCCAGGCCAATGTTTTGGGCTATGTGATTGTTAGAAATTTGTGTTTTAAAAGTTGCTGTATGTCTACAATGAGAGCAGTTAATATAAAAAAAAAAACAAAAACAACCAATATNTGTTGTGCTGGTGGAAGACAGTTATATCAGCAAGATTTTGCCTACATAAGGGTTTCCACCAGTATAATTTGTATCCACAAAAAAAGTCAGATGCATAACCAACATGGGCGTACAGTAGAATGCAAACCAAGCATGAAACATGGGGGAAAATTTCCAGGCCAATGTTTTGGGCTATGTGATTGTTAGAAATTTGTGTTTTAAAAGTTGCTGNGGGGAGGGGGAAGGGGAAGAAGCTGAACTGAGCTTGTGATCACGGTATTAAGTTGATTTGACTATTAGAAAACTTTAATTTAAATGTTCCCCACGGGGTTTCTGGTATTTATTTCCTTATTTACTTCTTGAGCCTATTTAATACTTTGACCTGAAGGAACAAGACTTTGCACAAGCAAGAGGATTAAAGGTTCAAATTAGTTAAAGATGAAACAAATCTATTGATTCATTAAAGCCCAATGTTCTCAGTGTCACTAGTGATACTATCATACATTAAACTGTTAATATGCTTGAAGTGCAGAAAAAAGACATCTTCAGCATAGGTTACAGATGGCTTTTGATTGGAAAAAATACACTGCTTTGCATCCTTTTTGCCTAACGTTTTCTGTCCCCTCCAAATGGCCTTCCTATGTATGTAACAACCATGGGAGGGTTAGTCTCTTCTCATGCCTGTCTGACCCTGTACCTTGGTTTTAGCCTAATTTTGTCATCTTTGCCCACTCCCAAATTGTACCTCTTAACTTGCTCCCCTTTAATTCATTGGGGTTTTTTGCACGCTTTGTTCACGTACTTGCTTTCCTTCTCATGTGTGTTTCTTTAGCTATTCCTTGTGTGATTCCTTCTTTCTATGGCTGTGTAACCTTCCTTCATTCATTACCTCTGTTTTCACTGTTCATTTTCACGCATCCAGTACTTCCTTGCAGTTTCTGCAAAGCATTTGTGTGTACACAACTTATGCCTTTCCTTGCTGGTATATTGCTTATTCTTGTCGATAGAGTTGAAGTTAGCGGAGACAAATACATGATTGTCATCGTGCCAGCTAATCGTGCTTGAGCTGTGGTCCCAGCAGGTTTTAACTGCAGCTGGCTGCCACAATGCTGAGTGCAGCCTAGGTGGATGCAATTGCCAAGTCACCGTGGGCATTGTGCCAAGGGGACTCTTCAAGGTTGTGTTGTGACACAGTGGCAGCTTGCAGTAAAGACTAGCCCTGCCTAGTACTCCATGAGACTCCAATACCCAGTTTGTGTCTTGAATAAACCTAAGTTGAGGTGGTGTTCCTCTAGATGCAAGCAGGGTTGGGTAGGAGTGTTTGAAACAAGGCTTAGTACAAACACCAGTTGTGCCTGGTTTGCTGTGAAGCCAACTCAAAACAGTGCTCGGAAAGCAGGGGTACCTGGGCACCATACAGCTGTAGTTCAGCCCTGCTCAGTGAATCCTGATATGTGGAAGGCACAGCGTGTCTATGCCTTTTATCAAGAAGCTGGTAGCCACTGAGCCATACGAGAAGCTCTCTGAAGGCTTTCACACTCCTGGGAGGAGAAGCAGCTCTTAAAGCTGTGTTTAGTACTTCATCTCTTGCCAATTTTTAAGGGTATATTTAGCAGAAGAAAGATGAAGTTGCTCTTTGTTGAATTTCTTAGATACTAAAATACATACTTATGTCACAGTTTTTAAAGAAAATGAAATAGCATCACCTCGAAGAGATGAAAGGTATGATCCATGACATAGAAGCTGCTGTACTGAATTAGCCTTGTGGTCCACCTAGATGTTAAGACTTGGTGAGTCAGCTACAATCAGTTTGTGATTAATACCTGTGTTAAGACTTGTTCCTTCCTTTTTCGTGTCACTTTTCCAAGATGCTGTTGCGTCAAGTGTCAAGAAATCTCTCTTCTAATCTGTGTGCCTCCTGATGTATTTGGCCAAGCATAGGGGAGTAGCTAAAGTCCCTATTACCACAATTTTGTTAACAGTTCTTTTGAGTTCAACATTGCTCACTCTGTTTCCTTTTCTTAAGCTGGATATTAGCAAAGAAGACCTGCTAATGTCTTCACTTTCCAAAAGTTGTTAAAATGCTTTGGAATTTCTAGTTTAGCGTTTATTTATCTGTCTTCAGAGATTCAGTTGCATAGTCCTTCCCACTTGAAGTTCAGCTAAATAATAGTCATGTTATCCTTCTATACAGCGGTACCTCCTCTGCCTCTGTGGCCCAGTCTTTCTTTCTTGAACAGTTTGTAGGTAGATAATGATGTTTTTCCACTACATTTCCCTACCGCCCATTATTATTGAAATCATCCTCCATGGCAAAATACTCTGATTGTTCTTTTGCTTTTAAGCTTGTTACATTTGTCTAAATACTTACGCTTATTCAACTCCTTTTTCTGATACCTTCCCAGTTTTACTGAATTCCCTTTTATGCATTTACCAAAATTACGACTCTCCGATGGTCGTAATTGGCATTGTGTTCTCTGAATTCACAAGATGCTGCCATATATACAGATGTCTTTAATAGACATATCTGACTAATATATTCCCCAGTTCCTCATAACTTCTGGCTTATTTGCAGGATCTACTTCTGTTCTGGTCCTCTCCCTTTTCTAGGCTCTCCTTTCCCCAGGAGGTTTCCTCACTCTCTATCTAACAAACTAAAACGCCTTCTTGCACAGTCTTTTCTGGCCACACTTGGAACTGGCATAGACCTCACTGCCTCATCAAGCTTGTGTGCAAAACTGGGAACAACTGAGTCAAAGCCATTAGCCTTGTCTCAGACCCAGAGTTTTCTATCTAGCCAAATGATGTTAGTTCCCAGACAGTCTCTTACTTACTGGTAAGAAAAGCTCATCCAGTGTCACATGATATCCATTGTTTTGGCTGAAATTAAGCAGCTTGCTGAGTTCATGTTCCTTACAACTGTGTTCGTGGGGACAACTGGGAGCGTTTGTCTCGCCAGTCTCATTCTGACTGGCGGCAAAAACCATCTTAAGTCCCAAAGAATCGCATTTTCTGCCAGAGAAGGGTGATCCGACCCTCTGCTCCGTAGCTGAGCTTCTCTTCCTTCAGGAGACTGGCTTCTTAAAACAAAGCATTGGCCAGCTTGTGCCTAAGAGCCACCCTTCCCCTCCCAGATGGCCCTTCAGCTTCTGAGATTCCTCAATTTCTCACAGACATTTGTGGGATTTCAGAATATTTGAAAGTAAAGAAGCAGAAGCTTTGTAAGACCAAGGGTCCTTAACAGAAGGTAAGTATTTTAACCAGTTCACTAGTCAAAACAAGAGGTACTATCTTTTTATCTACTTGCTTAAGTTTTAATAAAATGGTGGGATTTTGGTTGGGCAAATAACTGTCAGTACTGTATTGCCCAAGAGAGTTCTTTCTCATTCTCACCGTAATGTATCCCATTTCCCTAAATCTTCAGAAAATATGCTTTCAAGTTAGATTCCTAAACACATAAGTAGACACCTAAATGAATAGACTGAGTTTCATGGGGGGGCCTCCTGCCTTGGTTGTCTGAAGTTAGGTAGGTGCCAAGCATTTAAACTCTTGGGCCCAGTAATACATTACAAAGCTCCAGCTTGAATGGGGACAGAGGAAGTTAAACTCCTGATCTCATTTCTAAAATTTTAATATTATGCATTAATAACCATTGCATTGATAATAATTTAATTAAAATTGTTGGGATTTAAAAAATCTTTTCTGAAAATGGTTTTTGAATTTTCTGCACTATTTATTTGACAGGGATCAGAGTGCAGCAATGAGACTGTAAGAACAGAAAAGACTTTTCAATAGGGAGGGTGCTGGAAATAGCCGTAATAGTAAGTAACCAAGTAACTGAACAAGAAGTGAATGAGTGACAGGGAGAGAGAATGTAGGGATGGAGATTCAGCACTCCCAGTCCTCATCATGCAAGAAATAGAGGGATTTCAATTACATAAGGGAAGACAGGAAATTCAAAGCCGGTAAGAGGATGTACTTTTGCATAGGATCCACAATTAAGACCATTTTATTACATAAAGTATTTAAATTAGGTGATTGCTACCGGATGATGGGAAGTGAATTTAGCAAGCTTCAAAGAATAATTAAATATTTCTATAGTAAACAAGAGCTGTTAACAGTTATTCCAAAATAATAGTAGTAGTAATAGTAGTAAAAATAATAATAATAATGGTGGTAACAATAATAATATTGGAAGCCTTGTGCTTGAAGGAGTAAATCAATCTCTGAATTCTTGGGATTAGTGTGAGGTCTTCAAGGGGACTATGCAGGACAGGGGAAGGATGGGAGAGAGAAGAGGTTATCCTAAATCTGCCTCTTGTGGCATTTCTTCACCTTCATCTGAAGCAGGTGATGCTGAGCACAGGCACAGCCATAGACTGTGCTGGATGGATTATGATTTGGTGAAGAAGGGCAATTTTTAATACTTGTGTATTAACTGAGCAGGAGAGTTTTGTGTCCTTCAGTGTTTTAAAATGATTTTTTTCTAAACTTTTTAGTGTTCGTCTAACTAAAAAAGACTTTGATTGAGACAAAATCCATGGATTCCTAAAATCAGATTTGTACAGAAATTTAAAAAAAATAGTACCTTTAACTTAAGAAAAAAATAAGTCTTTTTATCTGGAAAACTAACGTGACTACTTAGTATTCACAAAAATTGCTGGAAGTTAAATGCTAGTCATCATAAAAGGTTAAGGAAGGAAGTTCAAGACAGATTTTTTAAAATGGGCAAGTTCTTTGATCTTAAAAGAAACAATTTCATAAAACATATAATGAAAAAGAAAAAGTAAACAGAATAAAAACTTGGTTTTGTCCATGTGCTTTATCCAAATAGAAGGAATAGTAATTAAAAATATAATGACAGCAACAAGGGAAGAGGCTGTATTAAAAAAAAAAAAAGATAACTGCATTCCTTATTTAACTGAAAATGAAGCTAAACAACCTGCAATGATACAGAATTTAAACCTGTGCCAAGGTGTAAAATGCTACTGTTCACGTATGGCTGCCTTCACTCCTTTGTCTGGCTATAGATGACTGTGATGGTTAGTTGTGGGTTTTTAACTGAATTAATTACAGTGGGGGAGCAGGCTCTTCCAGGCTCCTCTGAGGACCATCCCTTGCCACCTAGCAAGGTGTCCCTGCACCGCGTGGGGCTGGGGTGGGTGCTGGAAGAGGCCACAGAGGCTGATGGCTGATGGTGCTGGGGCAGATAAGGCTCCACCAAGCCTCAGATGGGCAACTGGATCCTGTGGCTGGGCACAGGGGCAGCCCGAGCACAGGTGTCCTTATGGAGGACCACCTGTAGGAGCAGGGCCCCAGACTGTCTCCCTGCATGTGCTGGTGCTGCAGAAGACAATAAAGCCCTGTTAAAGTCTGCAAGGCTGTTATCAGTCTTTGCTTCTTCTCTACTCTCCCTAGAGGACTCCTTGGTTTATTTTTATTTTTCAGCCTTCCTTGAATCTCTTTCATTTCCTCCCCTCCTTAATTATACATTACTATATTATGTATTTTTAGATAGAAGTACGTGAATATTTTTAATGACATCAAGTCTTTTAAAATTGCATTCACAGAAGAGAATACAGCATAGACGCCTGTAGTGTGCCATGAGTAACATAGTGGTGTGTTTCTCACGGTCAGCCGTGCTTCCCAAATTCCCCTCCCCCCCACTAAGTACTTTCACTCACCTCTTTTCAGACCACTAAGCAACCACTGTCAATCACTCTTCATTCCCCATCCCACCACTTTCGCTCTCAGTCATTTGCCCACTGCCGTGACTCTGTCAAGATGCACCTCACCAAACCATTGCAGACGCCCACCCCTTCTTACTCACCTCCCAAGCCCTTTCATGCAGGCAAGGATACTCACAGTAGCTCAGCTAGAGCTGTCAGTACTGTGGTAAATGTAGAAAATTCAAAGCGAGAGACAGAGGAGATAACCGAGTGATACCAGCACTAGGTAGGAAATTCCTTAATCAGAAGATTTAGCAGGTATGACTGTCTTGGAGGGACTGGGGAGTGCAGGAAACTCATCTGCTTGAAGCACTTCTGCAATGCAACAACTACACCCACAGGGTGGATCCCCTTAGGTTCAATAAATACAGTGATTGAGAGAGAAAAACACTTCCATAAGGTGATTCAGAGAAGCAGCAGTCTAATGTGGCTATTGCCAAGTTGCCCTCTGGAGAAACCTCTCTCCTCGTCTGTAGAGTGTGTAGGGGAAGTCCTTGCCTACATACCCGAGCGAGAATGCCTCATTTCATCTTTGTATCTCCATACATCATCTGTGGATGGTGGTAACGAAGTGCTTGACTGGCGCGTGTGGAGGAGTGTTCCTGGAAGGCAAGTGCTACAGCAGCTGTGGAGGATCACACACAGCGGGAAATTATGAGTGGCTCTGCATGTGCACAGAGCTGGGAAGTCCCCCACAAAGAGGTTGTCCATGCCTGCTCAGATCAAGGACAGATACTCTTAGTCTTGTAGAAAGGGTCATGGTATTTCCCTCTGGGAACTGTGTATCACGGCAAGTCAATTTTAGCTGTGTTTATCTTAAGCAGTTTTATATTCCTGCATTAGTTTGCTGTAGTAAAAGAAAGACTGCCATTTGCATTTGCATATCTCCTCAGGTTTTGAGTGGAAAATGATAACGAGAAGAAATTTCTCAGTGACTCTTCAACCTGAACATTGCTTATCTTTTCTTTCAGCCAACTGTTGAATGAAATTTCAAGCTAAAGGAGGCACTATTTGACAGAACAATAGATACCTCTCCACACCTGTCAAGTTAAAGAGTAACTGGAAGGTACCATATTCGGATCTATTATCTTACATAAGTATTATGCTGAATCCAAACATCCTTTTCTCTGTAAATAAATCTAAAGGCTAAACATTGGAGATATATGTATATCATATACATATGTATATATACATCAATAAATGTGTATGTATGTAGAATGCTGAAAGGTTTGAACAACTAAGTGAAAAATCCAGACCCATGTAAAGAAATTAAATTTAGTATTCCGTTACTGTATTCCTAGCTAATGACCGTCCTCTAAAATAGTCTGGTTCATGAGTAGAGTGGCTACAGATGCAATATATCCATCTCAGACACTGTAAAGGCTGCGTGCTAGAGCCTGCACTTCCCTTAAGCACCTGTTTCATCCACAGCCTTGAGGTCAGTGGAAGGAGTTCCCCTGTTTTCATTTGACTTTGGTCAGGTCCTTGACGTGCTAAACTGAACTTTCCCACAGTTCAAAGAAGAATCTCCCATCTGCGAAAAGGACCCCAGAGCTAAGCTTGTTGTGTTACCAGGGGTATGAGGGCAGTATCTGCACAGAGACCAGGCAGACCCTGGAAGAGAATGGTCTGCACCGTTGAGGGTTTCCATTATGAGGTTCACTTAACCCAAAAAGCCTGCTGCTGCAGAAGGCCACAGATGTTTTGTTACTCTTCCTTGGTTTTTCCTATCTTTACAGACATCACAGGCACACTGTGCATAATACGGGTTTATTCGAGCTTTCCACTCAGGACTGTGACCTGACCCCAGACCACTGAAGAGCCGATCTCATCCCAGGTAGCAGATGCCTGTGTGAGATCTTACAGTTCCTGTCCTTCACAAGTACTTCTTAGCCCCGATTATTGCCAATTAAATCTCCCTATTGTGAAGTTAAGAATGATAGCAGCATTTTCTATGTCCACATGTTCCCTAGACTGATAAAATGCTCAGTATATATTAAGAATATAAGTGCGTTCAGTCCATTCACAACACACAGTAAGTGCACAATTCAATTAACTAATGCAATTCATATTTCATTAGGACAGAAGCTGTTTGTGACCTTAAACGGACAACAATTTCATGACAGCATTGCAGAATTTTAATTAGATAGGAAAATAACAAAGACGAATGAAACAGAGGGAAAATGCGCTGCCTGGCAGAATTGTTCCAAGGAACTTAAAAACAAAAGATGCAGTTGTTCTGCTAAGTCCTTCTCCTCCTTCCCCCTTATTAATGATGCAGAGAACAAAACATTATTGCCTTTCTTTGCTTCTGATTAACCATTTGTAGAGAAGGCTACTCAGCATTTGTGGTATGCACCTGGTATGGTACCGAAAGGCACAGGAGAGAGAAACCTAAGGGCCTGGTTCACCTTTTGTTTATGGGTTTCTAACTGAAGACCAGCTCCCATAAGAAGAATCATTTTTATATCAGTTTTTCCAATTTGTTTCAAAGGCCCAAATATTGGGCCCTAAAATCATTTGTGAAAGAAAGTGGTAAACCAGCAACAACAGATATGATTAATAAAATTAATTGTTAGCACGATTAGTACAAAATAACACACAAAATCACAGTACATAAAGGACTGTGATTAAAGTAGAGAAGGATTCTAATGTTAAGCTGCAATTGCTGTAATATTTCTTTTTGTGATACTCTTAAGAAAATGAGAAGAGATTAATAAGGTTAGTTATTATGGTCCTGTAGTAATTTCATCCTTAATCCAAAGTATTACCATCTTTCCTGACCCCATGTGAGAAAAATGGCTCCCTACATCTGTAATTCAGCTTCATTATTTTACTGTATATTGCCAAAACTGCGTCTTGTATTTCAGAAACATAAAAGGATGAGATCCTTTGGTTTTTAAATAGTGCATTTAAAGAGACGACAGAAGGATGAAACTACCAGATCAGAGTTCATGGTCTGGAAAACATGCTCCCTCCCCCCTGCCCCTCTCCCAGACTACGACTTTTGTTTTGAAGATAAAATCAGTAAATAAATTTTGTACAAAGCTGGCCAGATTTTGTATTAAAGGCAAGATGCTGTATAGGAAGCAATTGGATATGTAGCAAGATGTGTCTGTTTAATCAGGATATTTGTTGATCTGGGTCAGTAACAGGATGGTTATTTGTCCCTGGCCAGTGGGTGGCAATGGCAGCAAATGGCTTATAGTAGACAAGGATTGATTTTGATAAACATGTCCAGATGGGTATGATTTAAATCAGTAAATATATTGCTTTGTATAAAGAGATATTTTAAAATTAATTTTAAACCAATGTTTACATCTACCAGTCACTAGATGCTACATATACACCCTTAAAATAATATTTGAACCAGGAGTATAATCACTAAAGAAAAAGGAAAATAGCTTTGTCTTCTCCGATCCTAACGCCTCTGATGTTTTTCTTCTTTATGATATATTAGATCAAAGCCCTGTTGTCTCTATATTAATATTATTGAGTAGTGCTTTTCTCAAACTTACTCCGAGCTGAAGCTAATTTTCCCGGAACAGATGAAGTTACTTTATTGGCAGTATTGTCAAATAATTTTTTAATGCAATGAAAGCATCAAAACAGTACAGCTGCTAAACGAGAGAGATCATAAAAAGGGAGTTTCCAGAACTCACTGATATTAGCTGCTCACCCATACATTCCCTTCCTCTCAAGTTTCAAGATGAGATTATTATAAAAAAAGGCTGATTTGTCAAAAAAAAAAAAAAAGAAAGAAACTGAACAAATCTGCAAATAAACCAACTCAGGGGAATTCCCACGTCTGTGTCTGACCTCCACGATCAAAATAAGGCATCCTCGACCCGATAAAAGATTCTGGTATTTTTTTAGTACTTAACTCTTCACCCAGTCGCGTATCTGACCATCACAGCTCACGCATCAGGAAAGCAGCGCTTTAACTGTGGTCGGTCCAGCCTGTGCCAGATCCCTCGCAGGCCAGAGGGGTGACTGCTTGGGGACGAGCAGTGCTGCGGGGACCAGGGTGGTGGCCATCGCTGGTCACAGCCGCAGTGTCTCGCCTGGCCCCTGAGCACTGCCCTGAGTTCCCGCACCACGGAGGAGCTGGGCCCAGGCTATTTATTTGTAATGAGTACTGCTGTGCGGCCAAATTGCTCTGTACGGCTTCCTTTTCATTTTTTTTCCTGTTAAGTTTTTGGCTTGGCTGATGGAGGACAGGGAGGAAATGCATCCCAGCAAAACTGCCTCTCTTCGGACTTGCGGGGGCCTCGTTCCATTCTGCTTGCTGGCCTTGGGCTGACCATGTTAGAGACACTGTGCTGTGATTATTTTTATTTATTTTTTTCCCTTTCTATACTTAAATTTACAAATTTGATGCCAGATTTTTCCTTTCTCTTAGAGTACTGCAAAATTGGAGTCAGCCCACAGCCATGCTGGGATCTGCTCTGCACTGCCAGTGATGCCACCGATGGCTTTTAGATAGAAGGAAGCTGAGGCTAAAGAGCAGAGAATATTTCTCTCCCCACATTGTTCTCGGCGACTATTTCTGGTACACAGGAAGGACTCACAAAATCACCATCAAACTTATTTTAGCTACTTCCATACGTGACTTGAAGTATTCCAGGGGTGTGTGTCAAGCCTCGGAGAACCGATGGCAAATTTCGTTCCCTGGTTAGACATAGAAATAGAAGTATGACACTCTAGGGGATCCCTGGAAGTGTTTTCTTACAAACTGCGGGGAAATCAGCCTTCAAACGATACAAGAGAATATTAATGGGAGTCGGTCCAAATATTGTATTCTAAAATGAACACTTTGACAATCATAACAATGTGGTTTGAAAAGCATCACTTTAAAAGGTCAGCTATACCACCCTCTGACTGCACATTGAAAGCATAGCGGATATATTGAGTCATACATATTGTTCATTGTCATTTGCATTTGGTGAAATCCCTGCATTTTACCCAATTTAGTAAGCAAGCACCGCCTTGGGCTCCCTTGGCAATACTCACCTCTAAACGCAGTTACTGTTTGTTGGGCTAAAACAACATCTTGTCCCATCCCAGACCAGTAAATCACTCTTTGGTCTTTTGATCGACGTTTGTCTTTTCAAGCCTGTGAGTCATTTTGCATTAATGGAAAGAGAGGGAAAGGCACACTAGAGCAGTGAGGGTATTTTGAGCTTCAACTCTGGGATACTTTTATGCATGTTGTTCTGAACAAAATGACCATCTGTATCAGCTTGCAGACAGCCACTAGTGCATCACAAGATCTAACTTCCTATTTGCATGGATAAAGACCAGCTTAATTCTACAAACACCATGTAGCATCATTGGGCTACATGTCACGAAAAGGCCTTACTGAAATCAAGCACACTTTTTACATTCCAGTCTTTTTTTAAAACTGTCCTCAGGATTTGACCTCATGGCCTTTTCCTTATTTTTTGCACATCACCTATCACTGGTAGGGACTGTTCAACTTTCCAATAGTCATGTCAGTGATATTTCCAACCAGAATGCGGCGGAAGCTGTCCTCACCCTTCCGGGGGCTACACCTGAAGAGTAAGCAAATTTTGTGGGTGTTTAAGCCCTTTTTTATTTTCTATGAGCAATGTAAAAATGACTCATTTGTGCTTCAGCTGGAATGTAGAGTTGGTAAACACTGGCAGGGAGCAATTGTATTTCTAGAGTTGTAAATAAAAACAGTCCATACTGCGCCGACCCTTTGGTCCTGTTAGTGATGTGAGTTTTCGGTGGGAAGGGCAGGGCAGGGGCTCAGCCTGCACAGCCGGCAGGTCTGGTAGCTACAGCCACCGGCAGCTGGCACGGGAACCAAGAGCTGTCCAGCAACAGGGAGACTAGGAGGAGGTGGACAATAGGAACAGAGGCACCTTCCCATCATGGCACTCACAGGGGCTTTCAAACCATTTTTGAAAAAAAGGAAAAAAAAAACCCAAAACCCTTCACAGAGATGCATGGATACGCAAAGCAACACAGAGCCTAATCCAAAGACCACTGAAGGTGAAGGAAGACTCCAGTCATGGGACATTCTGGATTGAGCTCTGCACGGAATATAGGTAAAACACATGTCCCTGCCACACACGCACTATTTTAAAATGAGTCAGTTTGCTGACTGAGGGAAAATTTAGACTGAATCGTGTAAAAGCACATACATACTGTGCAGAAACTACTCAGGAGAGAAGTCGCCTCAAAGTGCACTTATAAACCCTAAGGCTTTTATAGTGCCCTGGAAATCATAATGTTGTTTGTAACAAATTTTGTAAGGGTTCAGGGAATACTCTCCATCCAAGAAGGTATGCAAGTCATATGCCTTCTCCCTGATATGGACAGAAAGACCAATCCTCCGAGGATTTAATTTAGACCCCTAACCCAAGCTGCACAAGCAATTCAGATGGAAAATTTGGAATGGGAACCCCCTGACTTTCTCCCTCTCTCCATTAGCCACCAGAAGGAGCACACGGGAGTCTACTGGGGCAAAATGCTGAGTATCATCTGCAGATCCTTCCTGTTTTCCTACTCTTGTTGGACTGGGTCAGCTCGGCTGCCATGCCCAACTCTCTGGTCCCCACACTTACTTGCCCGTTGACTCCCCAGTCCCCACTAAGGCTGCAGCTCATGCAGCTCTGCATTGCTCCCCCACTGCTGGGCTACGCAAAGTTTCTTTGAGATTCAGCACATCCCTCCAGTCACGCCTGTTTGGAGTTACCCGCTGATGAGTAATAGTGTGTAAAAGTCCATTACATTCATATTCATAGTGGCCTGCTACTTAAAATGTTAACGATGGGGAAACTTGCCCTACAGGAATGAGGATGGGGGCAAACTTTTATTAGCCCCACATGGGCTTTTATCTGTTTTAAATGTTACATTGTCCCAGGGAAAGAAGTGCCATTGTTAACAGCATTGGAGGCAGTCAGCTGCACTCAATTTAAAATTAAAAGGGGAAGAAAAAATAAATGAAAAGGAAAAAAAAAGGGTCTGCCTGACGCACTGCAGTATGGCAGGCTATGGTAACTTGCCCCAGAAACTTTTTATTGAATCCAGCCCTTCAGTACAAAAGAATTTGTTAACCGCTTCATGATGTAAAGTCTGCTAAAGACACTACGCTCACTGGCCAGCGTGAGGCTGTTCCCATATGCCGTAAGCATTGCCTTCACTGATCAGCACTGAGTCCAAGGTTGCATCTACGAGTCAGTGTTATCAAGTCATGGGCACAAATGGTGCGTCCCTGGTTCTGACTTGAGCCCATGTCATATCCCACATACTGCCCACAGTAATGCTGCTGAAGTCGGGACTGGCAGAGCTCAGCTCAGGCGAAGGCACAGGCTGGGAGTGTTAAATGCAAGGTTGGTATTTAAAATCAGCCGGCATTGGGGCTCTTGTGGGCCGAGCTTCCTCCCCACTCTGCATAAGGACTACCGGTGGTGCAAGAGACCCCTTATCCTGCCTTCCCCAGCACATTGCCTGTGGCACACATGCGGTGCACGGGTGGCACAGAAACCACTGTGCTGCCTGTCTGCGCCAGCCTGATCCCGCATGGCTGGGTACACCTACCCTTGGGGCAGTGCAGGACCCACTCCAATAAAGTTATCCCAGTGTAAAAACTAGCGGAACCAGATGTCTTCTGCACAAAAAATAATACTACATGAATGTAATCCCTTTGTTACTGGGGGAACCTCACCTTTGAAAATGTTCTTTTATCGGGCTTAAAAAGGCTAGGGGCAAGGCAAGAGAAGCCAGTGTGGCTCTGGAAACTGCTAGTATCTTCACATCGATTTAAGATTTCCATTCACTATCATACATTTTCCAGTTTGCACTTCACTGACGCACGTGGTGCTGAAAGAGATGCACTAGTGGAAGTTTATTATATTTATCGACCAGGTGGCCCTAACTGCCTGAATTACACTTGCTGCCTTCTATTCATCATGCCAACTTAATGAACACAGAGGCTGGCGGATGTCAAACAACCGGCCCGGAGAAACAAAAGAGAAGTCAGGCATGGTGTTACCCGGCTTGAACCAGCCCACCGGTACCTTTCACGTGGCTGTATCCATTCAGCTCCCCGGCAATCCCAGTGTGAATGAACCAGAGCCATTGCCAAGCAAACAGATAACAGTCTGGAGGAACTGATCAATATATTTAGATAAGGTGTAACAAGAATATGTAGCAACCTGTCTCTTTGTCCGCGCTTGGTAAAGAGGAGAGGAGAGGAGAGGAAAATAAAAATCTCTGTATTGGCTGCTTCAGGCTGAATTCTTCTCTTTGACACTATGGTTAATCGACACCACTGTAACCATGGAGTTAGCCTAAGTTCAGGATAACGCGGTGGCTTTATTAAGAAACTCAAGCACAGAAATACAGTCAGAAAGTCCTAGGTTTCCTCAGCAAATTAATCCTTTGAACTCAGCTCAGCCACCTGCACTTTCACATACACTGTTTTTACAGAGATGTTGGAAGTTTAAAAATAATTCAAAATATGTTAGTCATGCTTGAAATGGCTAAATGAAGTTTAGAGAAAAGCTGCAAAAAAACCCCCAACAGCTTAACTGAACATGAGGTGACATTAAAGGGTATGTAAATATTTATATACTGTAATTTTAAAGCAGTGCACTATATACTGTACTTTTTTTGCTCACACACCGATTCCAGCGCTCACTAATTGGAATGTCTTCAACTCTGAAAAGGACCTTTATGGGATTGAGAAACGAAAAACTAGGACAGCATCAAATACGAACTAGCTTTTGAGACAAGAGCCACTTAATGTGACCAAGGCTTTATTCAACTGCCTTTGCTGTTTTCTTGCAGAGAAGCAGCTGAGCAGTTTTAAATAATGGAAGAAAAGAGTCTGTTTATAGAACAAACTGGAAATGAGACTCTACCTGCAGAGGTTGAGTACATAGCCAAAGTGTTCCTCTGGCTTCACTTAAGTCTGAGTTTATTACAAAGCTACAGAAGGCATATTTCATCTTTTTGTTCTCTAAACTATATATATATATATATATACACACACACACATAAATATATATGTAGACACACACAGGACAGAAAAAGCAAGTCTGCCTGTATAAAATCCCCTCTATCTTTAGCTGAAAATTTTTCTGCTGTGTCAAATTCAGAATATAGTGCAAAACTAAAATCTAGAGAAGAGTATTTTGAGACCTGTTTAGTTTTCAGGGGATTTTTTCCTTATAGATAAAATTAAGACTATGAGCTTACCTGTGTCTTGTGTAAGAATCTCTTACCCTTCTTTGACTCTATGTTTGTAAGACAAAGGTTTAGCACAGGAAATTCACCAATTACACATTATAAAAAGGCTGTTGCTAATCAAATTTTACAGAAAAACTTATCAAATTGCTTATGGGGAGGGGGCAGAAACCCCATCAACATCGCATAGCATCTGTGTTTGTCCAAATGTATTTGTTGTAAGTGCGGACTATATTACCCACTGGAAAAAAACTCATCCAAGCCATGTCCCAACATTGAAGTGCAAGGCTTGTGGACAGGTGCCTCCCTCTACTTAGTTCCTTTAAAAACAATTTTTCCTCAGTTTACTTAGGTACTTTATTTATAGCCTGGCCCAAACTTTCAGCTGTGGTTTTAGCTTCAGCTTTCATCCACTGAGTCCAGTAGATTTCAATTGTTGTTTTGGCCTGAGAGGTGTCAGTCGTCCATCCCTTAGGAAGGCTTACTGCTTGGCGGCTGGCAAACCCTTCAACACCAACAGCACGCAGGCAGGCCCACAAAAAGATTCATACCTTTAGCTGTCATTTTAGACATGCCAGTCCCAAATTTAGGGAAACCCTCTCAACCGCTGTGAGTATTGATGTCCTAATATTGCACCAGTAATATTTTCCTAAGTTTCTAGATGTTGGCTACCTATCTGGCTTTGCTCTGGCTTGATCTGGCATGCACCTATACAAATCACTGTCAGGATCAGGCCTTACAGAAAGAGGACTTACATTATCCTCGTGCTACTACTCGCCTTTTTGGGAGAATCAAAGTTTGTTCCCTCCCTGGCTCACTACAAGGACTACAAGATAACCTACAGGAGTATTCTGTAAGAGAGTATCCATTTTCCCTTTTCCCCTGTTGAAGCTTTACCATTTTGTTTTAAGCATTTAAAATTAGTCACTGGAAGAAGGTGAATCCCACATCTTATGCCTGGGCGAGTATCAGGCTGCAGTCAGTCTGCAATGGTGTCTAACACAGTTACTGCAGGCAAAATGAAACAGCATCGAGAGGAGACGACATAGACGAGGGCTTGCTATGTAACTCAGGGCCGTGGGAAGATTCCTCAGGGATGGCCACTGCAGCCCTCAGCAAGTTCTTTGTAAAGACTAACCCAATGCAAGTTGAGCTTATGCTTCCAGATTGCAGGATGCAATATTCACAGTAATTATAACCCTAGCATTTGGGCTCATATCAAAAAGAAGCAGCTCATGGCCAAGTGCAATTGTAAATACCACTTACATTTTAGCAAAGCCTAAGCCAACAGATAGATCCCTACAATCCAGAAAATGCTGAGCTACAATGTTCCTGATTTGCCTGCTAGAGCCAGGGATGCTGTAATAACCATGACCTTAAACTGTCATCACGCACTTTTTTCCCCCGAACATTTGCTTTAAAGAATCCTAAATTAACCACAGACATAGTAATGATACAAACTGTCTTGCGATCACCTAGGACAGGCACATTATCACCTGTCCCAGCATAAGTGTGCACAGGGCTTTTTTTTTTTCCCCAGGTCAAAAAGAAAAACCATTCTCTAGCAGAAAGTACTGTAGAATGACCAACAGCTGTGACAGGGGTGGTAGCAACACCATCTAGTTAGCAAAGACTAACACTCAGCTTTAGAAGCACTGCCTCCAGTGAGGTGGAGATTTCTAGGGCAATCCCCACACTGACTTTGAGATACTGGCTCCTTAGAAAGGAAGAAGTAGCATCACACTAGTGAGACGTCAGAGGCATGCAAGAGTGAAGCTCTTGCAAAGAGGACAAAGTCATCCACTAGCCCCTCTGCCTCCGAGCCACCTGAAATCCCGAGCATATCCCCCAACACCTGTTTCCCAGGACAAACACCTGAGAAAAAAGAAAACAAGAGCCTGGGAGCATCCTTAGCTGCATCTTCAGAGGCAGAGGGGCATATCCTACCCAGAGACCCCGAGAGCAGCTTGCCTTGTGCAGATGCAAAATGCCCCTCTCTCCTGCCCACACTGCGGAGTAATTTTCAGTGCGGCTGGCCAGGTGGTTATGTGTTACTACTTGCAGATAAAAACACCACGCTAAAGCGTATTTTAACTGCATATCCAAAATGTTCTACATCTGTTCAGCTTGGATGGGTTCAGCGGTTCAGTTAACGTAAGCTCAGGCTAGTCTGAACCTGTTAAGTGCTCAATTAAGCCTGATCCACTGCACCTCCTTACTTTCTGCGTAGCTGGATTCTGTTTTTTCCATGACACAAGCATTTCCCTAGCCTTTTGGAAAAGGCATTTAGCTGAAAAGCACGGAGTAGTAGGAAATTGTTTGCTCTCAGTATGCTGCGACGGAAATAAAATCAACATGATAGATTAGTACTGAGTGAGTGGAAGTTATTTTTCCCAAGATGTCACACTTGTGCTTCAGAAATGAGTGATCTTGAGCGTCAAATAAAGTACTGACAAAAACACCAAAATATACATCATGTATAGCAAAACAAATGCCATAAAGAAATGCGTTATAAGCTCATGCTGAGCCATACAAAGTCCAATAAACATTTGCTTGTCACGGTGCAAAGCAATGGTTACAGCATGCAGAGGAAATTATGTCTACACCACAAGAGTGTGTGTCTGGACTTAAAACTAGGTGAATGGATCAGATCTTCATCTGGTGTAAGTCAGAAAAACTACAGAGATTTCAGTCAGGTTTTAGATGATTATTCCTAATGAGCTCTACTTCCATGATGTCTGCAGAGACGTTTGGTTTACAAGGCCACGGCTTTGAAAATTCATAATCTTCCTTTTAGGCTTCTCCATCAGGAATTCCTTATACAGATTTGTTGTTTGATCCTCCATGGGAGGAAAAAAAGCTGAATAACTCCCATCTTGTTTGGCTACTGACAACAAATTGACATAGGCATTGAAATTAAAACTCTGCTCAGTTCAATTTAGGAATGAAAGAAGAACCTGATCGGAGGTGGGGGTGGTAAAAAAATAAAGCCCACACAGCAGATTGCCTCCAGCAGCTCTCACACGTCCTATGAGCTCCTATGACACAGACAAACTGCACCTCCCGAAGCAGGAATGACGGGGAGTTTCCCCTAAGGGCTGTAGCTGTAGTTTATGAACACGCAAATTCATTAGCAGCCAGTGACCCCATTAGATGGGTTTCTTCATTTCTTGGCTTGGACTAAACTCTCCAGGGACCTTCACAGCTGTATGCCACGCAGAGACCTTGTTGCTGGGGTGAGGGAGATGGCTTTCAAAGTCACCTTGAGGAAAGGTTTAGTAATTCAAAGATCATCCTTTGGACTGGCAGAAAACAAAGCGTTTTGTTTTGGGTTTTGCCGAATCAAATTACTGTAACTTGTAGAGACACCTATTCTGCAATACAGAAACCCACTCATCCTCCCAGGTGAGCAGCTGACACTGAAAATCACACGTAGCCTAACAAGGCTCCTCTTTCTATAATTAGGGGAGAAGTACGAGACTATTTATTTCTAACATGACTTCATACTACATTTTTTTTAAAGAAAAAAAAACAAAAAACAAAAAAAGGAAAGCTCATAAGCAGCTGATGACCTGCTCCGTGTAGATCAGTTACAGAGGACCAACTGTGCTCTTCACAAAGGACTTTTGATGTAGGCAGCAGGCAAACAGTGATTTAAGACAGGCTGGGCTTGCAGGGTGGTGATGGCAGGGGACATTTGCGGCAGGCCTGAACTCTTTTGCCGATTAGCTCAAACCACGACAGACCTCAGAGTCCTGCTCTCTGGAGACAAGGGTGTCTGGGAAGCCCATGACAGTGTCTGGCTAGCTGGGGGATGCTGCCAAGACCCAGCACTGCCTTCTTGTCCCTTTACAAAACAGAGGAGAGGGAATAAATGACCCTGCAACTAGTGGTCCTGGTGGGATGGATGCAGCAAACTAAGCGTAGCAGGCACTAAGACTAGGAAGACAGTAGAGATTCAAACACGCACTGAGAAGAAAGGAGCTGTGAAAGCAGTGGGGAAGGAAAGATCATGCTGAATGTCATGTTTTTCACTATTCAAATCTGTCGGGTCACAGATGCTTTCAAACAGCCTGTAATGCTTTAAGGTGGTTTGTTCAATTAAGCACTGCTAAAGCTTTGACCTGAGTTTAAATTTTGGCCTGAGACATAAGCAACAGCAGTAGCATTCAGCAAAAGCCTACAGTGATAAAAGATGTGGTGAACATTGTACTAATAGAGTCTCAACAGTGTGCTCTGGCTGCTGCTGTAAGGTTCTCACATGAATTTTGGAGAGAAAGGGGATATATATGTTGTCATTTGTACATGCCATATCAACTGCTGTTCCTAATGCATTCGTCTGGCATGATTTTCTGTTCCTTTCCTTAAAATCTCCTTTTATGGCTGCCATGCAGTAGATCTGTTATTTTTAAACTACCGCATTTTTTTTCTCTTAATACTCATCTGATTGTTCAAAGCTCGACCATGGATTCTCAAAATATACATCTGCATTTTTCCACAGCTTCATGCCGAGTTCATTCTAGATTTTTATCAGCAGAAGGATTTCAGCCTGGGAGGTTTCGTGGCTTCAGCCCCAGTGGCTACAGGTGGGAAGTGTTGATTCATTAGTGAGCAAGTTTGAAGGCTGCAAAACAACCTACTGCCATGGCACCGAGGCTGAGCAATAAGCTATCTGATGTGCCGGAGTTTCCAATGAAAGGCATTTTTGAAGAAGTATCAGCAGTTTTGAACTGCTGGTATGAGTGAAGGGTAGTTTTTTTAAACTGTCCCAAACTCTCCCCTCTTCCCACTTTTTGCGCTGCTGTTCTACTCTGGAAACTTTTTTTTGTTGTTGACTTCTTAATGCTGATGCTTTCATTTAAGAAATGCCTCTTCAAGGCAATGCTGTGGCTGATGTGAAGTGGTTCAGCTCTGCTGACTTTTCACTGGAGTTGCGCCAGCTTGCACCACCTGAGACAGAGCCCTCCCTGCATTTTCAGAATCAGATCTGCTGTATTTAGAAGCAAAAATCAATTTCAACAGTTTCTTAATCTCGTTAGCTCTATAAAATCACGCAGCAGGGCACGGAATGGCAGCTGGCAGGCATCTGTTACAGAACAAATTTTACCAGTGAATGGAACATCTCCTCAACCATCTGTTTGTAACGTGTAGAAAGAGGAATTACCATCACTGGTGAGTTCAGCCTCAGAGATATTTGCTGCAGATCTCATGTGGTCATTCAAAAAATACCTTAGACAGTCATGCACCCAGCATATTTGAGATGAGTACTGACCTCATTCAAGCAGACAAACAAACAAACAAAAAGAGTTTACAGATTGAAGAATTAGCAGGTGGCTGTGCATAACGATGACTATATTAAGATCAAGTAGAATAAAGCATCAACCAAGGAAATGGATGACAGAAATTCAAATGTGTCAGTATCCCCAAACTTGACATATTAGCATAACTGACTGGCAACAAAAATTAGCAATAGAAAGAACTAACAAAAACATGGTTTTATAAAAAGATATCCACAATTCCACAGGCAAGTTCAAAACAAAAAAAGCCTAAAACTGTTAGTCTAGATAGAAGGACATTTCTACTAAAGAAGAAGATACAGAAGCAGTGATAAAACATACAAGTATGAAAGATGGGGGGGAAACCAAAAAGACATAAATTCAGTTAGTAAAGGATTTAGAAATCAGCATAGGAGCCTGGAAAAGCCTAATGTCTGTTTCCATGGTCCCAACCCAGTAAAAGGAGTACAAGGCTTATCCAGGGGGGCAAGCATCACATTTGGGAGCCATGAGTGAGACTGTTGGGGCTAACACGGCATGGTGCAACATTGCGTTTGTCTCTGTCCTGATTTGCTCTTGTGTTTCTGGACCCATAGCTAGCTTGGAGCCCGCACATTGCTGCCCCACACAGTAGTGGCACAGCATAGTTTGGAAAGGTCCTACAGCTCAGATACACAAGGGAAAACTCAAGAGAGGATCACAAAAAAGATCTGGGGCCAGGAGACAAGCCTACCACTGTGATCCATCTACCTGCTGCAATCACCTGGCCTATATTTCTGGGCCCACTTGGTGACACTTCATTTTCCCTTCTCTTTGTGGCCCAAAACACTGCAATATAAAAATCTTTCAGGCTTAGCAAATAAACATGGGTGAAACTCATACATGACACACAGGAAAGTAGGCTAGATGACTTAATAGCCACTGTGCCCCTAACCTCTACAAACCTAAGGAAAATCTTACTGTTTCCCACAGATCAGAAACATGTTTAACTACCCTCCAGCAAGCTCTCTCCCAGCCAGTTTGCAGGTGGCAATGCAAGACCTGCTCTTCATCTCGTGACAGAAGGCATGCAAAGCTGCACCAGGGTTGGTCCAGTGGCAAAGGACCTGCACCAGCCCTAACAAACGCAAGTGGGAAGGTATTTAGATACATCTGCAGGTGTCATACCATACCATAAACAGGTAACTTTTACTTGGCTGTTTTGCAAAAATGAAGTCCAGTATTTACAAAGCTCTTTGTGAAGGTACATGAGCACTCCAAGGAACTTTGCTGACTCACAGCACCTTTGCAGGGAAAGGAGACCACAGGCTCTTAAGGAGAAGCCTATGTGTGGCAGGAGAGCTCTTGGGAGAACAGATGAGGATGTTAATAGACATCAGAGCTTCTGTTATTAGAGCTGAGCCCCTTTTCACCCACAGGGAAAAAAGTCAAGGGCAAGAGAGTTCAGCCATTGACCATCAAGAATGACATTTCTGTGAGGAGGGAGAGCCTGGTGGGTGCTATGGGAGGAGCAGCTAGGCTGCTGAAATTTTGGGGTGGGGTGGGGGAAAGAGCCTTATATTTTAGCATCTGAAGGCTGAAAAGTTTTGCAATGAACTTGAAGGTTCATCAGCTGTAGACATGGCATGGGTTGCACTGGGCCTGAAGCTAGAAAAACAAAATCCTGCAGCATGGAGATCTTGAGAAAGATTTCTTACAACTAAGGACATCTTCACATATCTAAGCAGAGGGTGCCAAAGCCACAGGCTTTCTAATCAGCCCCTGGCACTACATGTGCCTATCCACCTTGGAGAGGCTTACCCATGACAGCCCCAAGCATCTCGCTATTAGGGTTGAGTCCAGCCAACCCCACATGTGGCACCAGGGCTTCCCTGCTTGGAGCAGAGGGAGTTTTAAACATTTAAGAAAGGACTTAGTGGAAATCAGCTGGCTGAGCAAAGAGCTAAGCCCAGAGAAAATGTGGGAGACAAACCATGCCTTCACCCCAAGGCCAAAGTGTGGGGTTAACTCGGGATTGCAGAGCAATGCCTCCATCCTTGGGGAATTTAGACGCTTACATTTGGAAGCACTTACTTTCCTTCAAAGAAGAAAATAACCCAGAGGCCTGTACATTCCTCTTCCTTCCAAAATTACTTCTCTGATCTAACCCAGCGGGTCTGGGCTCACCCCACTCTGCAGGGATATGGGAAGATCTGGGATCATTCCTCTCCCAGCCTGAAGGGATTGCAGCCCACTATTTCACTTCATTTCAGACCCAACTTATGGGTTATCCCGAGGTGAAAATGCAGCAAGCCCCTCCTGCTGTAGGGTTTCCACAGCTCACAGCTAATTTATTGAGACAGAGGGAGGAACAAGCCCTGTGATGGAGCAGCAGAAGCCCTCACCCGAGAACAACTGTGAGATCCAGCATGTATGGCACCAAAGAAGAGCTGTGTGACCAAAAGTGCATCTGTTTCCCACCACCACCCACTAGAGCAGGAACATTACAAAGATACTACCTCTGCTTACAAACCCTGCCTCCCTCTAGCATTAGTGTTCATCAGGGTAGGCAGTAAACTGCAGATCCCCACACTCCCTGTGTGGTACCTTAGGCCATAGAAATGCCATATTAACACTGGAGCAGTTCCTTTAGAAGCCTGCACACTGTGCTTTCCTTCCTTTCTTCGAAAGCCGGCAGGAGCGTTTAAAGGAAAAGAATTCCTTTATCCTTTGCTTTTGCAAGTGGGATTGCCTTGTGTATCTAAAATTTCCTGTAGAACAAATGTAGGTCCCAACTCCTAAAGCTGTGAAGCAAGAGAGGAATGTAAAAGAACTAAAGGGTATGAAAACCTCCTGTAAAAATTAATAATTTTCACATGTCTTTGAGAAAGAGCATTTTACGTGTTTGTTTCTTTATGCAATCACAAGTATGTTACAAGCCAGTAGATACAAGCAACAGGATTTACTTAAATATTTTTTTTAAACAGTTATTCTGGATTTGTTAGGTTTTGTGCTCTATACCTCCTATCGCTTCACTTGGCTTAAAATTGGAACTATTGCTCTTTGACCTAGGACTGATTAGTTTTTCTAGACTCTTGCCCTAGATGTTCGTAATACAACAACCCAGGTTATCCAATATCTAATTGAACACAGGTGGAGCTTGAATTTCTTACAGGAAGACAGCAGAAACCATTTTGAGCAGTTTGAAAGGGAAAAGAGTGAATTGGCAGGGAAGTGAAGATAAGATGGTGGGGAAAGCAAATCGCCTTTCCATTAAAGTCAGTAAGAGTGGTTTTAGCCTCTTCCAGAGTGAACCTGGTAGATTAACTTTCTTCTACTAGTAAATATATTCCTAAATATTAAAATGATCTGTACGTGAAATTTTGGGGTTTTTTTGCTAGTATTAGTTGCATTGATAATTTCTGTATTGGTGAATGGCTTTATCTGTAACCTGGAAGCATCCCTACAGCCCTCACTTAGAAGATATGGCTAGCTAATCCTTACCCGCACCTGTTTTTTCTGAACCTTGAATGTATTTTGTATTAGGTTACTGCTCCCTGTAGAAAGCATTACATTTCCCACCTCCTCCTGCCTGCAACTTCACCATCAACAAAGTAAATTCTTAGGCTTACAGTATAGAAAATACAAAAGCAACGAGTTCTTTGAGTTCCACTTAAACATGCAGCTACTTCTAAATAAGCAGAGCTGTCTTAACAAGTCTGTCCCAAGTGAACAGTTTCATACTCTGGTTCCAAACATGCCACGAACTCCGTCACTGTGACCTTGTCTCAGGAAGATCTCAAACTCTGCTCCGGATTAATACCTTGGGCCTCAGTTCTGCCCCCAGCTCTTGCATTTTTTAGTTATGTAACAGCCTTAAAGACAATTGATTAAAGACACGATGCTTTCCTGCTGCTGGAGCATGGAGCTGGACACAAGCGGGCGATACCAGCACTGCGTTGTGAGCCATCCACCCTGCTTCCTCATCAAAAAGGTACCGGGGTGTTGGATTTATAGAGAGATTACCATCACAGATAAGCAAGGCAGGTAAACATCCATGTCTGTTGGCCGCCAGTGGGCAGTGGGTGCCTAATGCCCCCCAAGTCCCTTGACAATGTTATCCAAATCACAGGCACGCGCTTGCCCGTGCTACAAAACTGAATCCCCTTTGCACCATCTTTACTTGGATTGCCTCTTCAGCACTCTCCTTTTGAGTGTAAGGAAACTGCAAGAGGTAGAGGGGCCTTGGAGCCAGGTACGTGAAGGCACTACTGGTGGCATGTCTTTAGCTGGCTTATGACTGCGAAGGCAATGTGCGAGATGGGCTGGGGGATGGAGCTCACCACCTCACTGCCAAGAGTCTCCAGCACAGCTGGTTTCAGGAGACCGCCCAGCCAATGCCCTCGAGAGAGGGGGAGGCCAGAGTGACATCGGCCTTCTTACAGTAGCAGGACACTGGTGTGTGAGCTTCTGCATGATCACTGTAATTTGCTATTGTGTTGGGAACATGGAAAACACTGGCAATGAGAGGCTGTACTTCTGTAAGGCGGGAGTTGTTCCACACCCATGGGCATGAGTATGAACATCCAGTACGGACACAAAGCTTGCCCACGCTACCCTGCCAGCAGCCTCACGCCATGAAGCTCCCATGAAAAAACTTCACCGTAGCTCCAGCTGTCAGCTCTTTGCCATCTTCCCTGCTCTGCGGGCTGGCCACAGCACAGGGGTGCCTGCCTGGCTCCGAGGGCACCAGCAGTACCACCACCGCTTCGGGGCACAGAGGCGAGGGCGCACCCCTTCTGCAGTCGGGGGCGAGGTCGCCGTGGCTGCAGAGGTTTTTCCTTCCACGCTCTCCTGCGTCCGCAGGAAGCCTCTCCGATGTGACGGGGCGATGCGGCACAGCACCAGCCCGCGCCTCCCTCGCTTCTGAGAACCCCTGCTCTTACCACTACCGGCCTTCTGCGAGGCCAGGCGCCACAGCCAGCACGGCACGGCACCCGCCTGCTCTTTTCACTGGAATCCCCAGCTTTTGGCTCTTTACATCCTTTTCTTAGAGAGAGACAGGAAGCCGAATGAATCAGAGCCATCTACGGTTACCTCCACCCCGGCCCTTACCAGGCTTCCAGCGGCACCCCATGCCTTTATGGAGATACCTATGGTTGGGCTCACGCTCTGCCCACTGCTGAGACAGGGACCAGAGGCACCCCATCCTGCTCCAGCCCTCCTGGGGCGGCATGTAGGGACCAGAAATCCTGGCTGCCCCAGGGGTCAGGGACCCTCCTCGGGTCCCTCAGCCTTGCTAGCTGCCAATGGCCCCACCAGCGTTTTCCACGGGAGGCAAAAGTGGTGCTGTCCTCAGGGAGGCACCTGCAGAGAGCAGAGAGAGGACAGGTCCCCAGGCAAGTCTATGGCATCCCCACCACTGCAGTGAAAGCCCTAATCCCAGGCACACAGGGGTGTACGCTGGAGGTAGGGAGGAAGGATGCAGGCGTAGCACTTCGGGGTAAGAGGGCCAGTTCCACAGAAAACTAAAAAGCAAGTTGTTCCTCTGAATGAGCATGCAGCTTACGAAAACACCCCACCAGAGGAAGTATATCCTTTGCTCTTCTCTCATAATACCTGGCTGACACACAGGGTTAAATGCTAGCGAGCTCTGCTGTGTCTCCCCGGCGGAAAGGCTTCTTCTCTCCGAAACCCTGAAGAGTAGGTGAAGGAAGAGCGAGGCAGCAGCTTAAACCAATGCTTCTCCAGCAAGGAAGCAAACTCTCCAAGCAAGGACAGGGCACTTCCTTTGTGCAAGTGAATCGGAGTTACAATCTCTCTGCCCATCAGATGTAGGAGGCTGCCTCTGACCCATGTGATGCATCTGGGCGCTCACCACTGCCCTGTTTTAAAGGACACCTCTTGTTTCAGGGAATTCATTTGGCTGCCAGAAAACAACTTTGAGGAGAAAACGAACACGGTATTTGGGCCGCCTTTGTCTGATCCTCCTGTCTTAGGCCTTATTAGCTGAGGGTCGGTGCTGTGAAGGAGCTCAACTCCCGCCACCTTGAGCACAGCTGACCACCCAGAGCTGCCAGAATTCCTGGTCCCAAGGCAGGTTATCCACTGGCTCATGGAGGTGGCTTCCTGCTGCACCAAACTCGCTTGTGAAATGTGTGTGGGGTCCAGGACACTAAATCAGGGTCAGGCATCTACCTGGCAGCCTTAGGGCCAGACCTCAGCAGCGCTGCAGCATGTGAGATGAATCAGGCAGCTTGCTGCGGGTACCGCTGGGAAAGTCAGATGCCTGCAAATGGCACTTGCAGAGCCTCAAATATTTCCCATGGAGCTCTATCCAATGCCTAACAGGCAGCAGTGTTCAGCTGAGCGGGGAAGCAATGCCGGGAGGCCCCCCCTGCCACCCGGGAAATGCCCCATCCCACAGGCTTCCAGCTCCTGCTCGCTCTGCTGGACACAGCTCCCAGACTTTGTGCTGGCTCACGCTGCAGGCCCCAGCTCTTGCACGGGAAACCAGAAGTGCTCAGGACTTCTGAGGTCCAAGTCCTTTTTGCCAACATAAAAAATTTACCGGCCTGCCGGGAGGGCCAGAACAACGCACCCTTTGTGTCTCAATTGAATCTGCAAAACAAAGCATATGTCTTCTCTTTCCTCTTCTTTTCATTAAGGGAAAAGAGTATCCATAAGTTATAGCGACAGGACATCCAAAAACCCTCTCCAATCAAAAGAACCCTAAATTTGCAAAGGCAAGTACTCAAAAGGTCAGAGATGCCAGAACTGAGACTGCCTGCTCAACACCAGAAGCACCGGGCGACTGAAATAAAGGACATATGTCCTGCCCCTCTCACGGAGGGAGGACTGCATTCTCTGGCCACGTCGCACTGCCATAAAGTACCTGGAGAGAACAAATGGAAATATTTTCTTCAGCAGCAGGGGAGTGACAGGGAGAGGCGAAGCCAAGCAGCTCTGAGCCAGGGAGCTCTGGCCTGGCCGCAGTCCCTCCTGCACCCAAGCTCTGTCCCAGCAGAGAAAAAACGAAGCTCCAAGTCTGATTCAGTATCGCTTCGTTCCGGCTTTATACCAGTTCAACTCCTCTTACTTGAAAACAAGCAAGCCCTTAGCTAAAACATTCAGATTTTTCTTTCCTTTTTAAGGAAGGGAAAAGGAAAGAGAAGAGAATAAAAGACTCTCTACTGATAATCCATTATATGGAGGCATTTCACAGGAGTCGCATTGCATAAAACCCAGCAACAAAGCAATGGGTTTGGTCTTTCCTTTACAGATACAGCAGAAGATGCTTTTTATCGGCATCACAAATATCAAGCTATATTTTCTGGAACTTGCACTCAGATATATTTCTGCATTGTGAATGTAGTCATAACAGCTTGGGTTGTCAACTACTCGGCCTCTATACTAATTCTGAAACTAAATATCCGTGCTTACAAACAAACCAAAATATTCTGGCAGCCCAAACTCACACAGCTATATAGAGTGCACACCCTTTATTTTCTTAATCTAGCCTGCTTTCCAATAACCAACTACTTCATTAAAAAGGCACCTTGTTTGGAAATTCAGGCAAACTCTAGGATCCATACGTGTGCCAAAAGAAAGGTTTTGTTTCAAAGTTCCATTCGCTCCGTGGTTTCAGTCATTCAGTTTATCAGAGGGTGTGATTTATTAGAAAAATACAAACAGCGAATAGAAATTAAAAATCCCGTGACCTTTCACTGCAAGGAACAGCAATTTCACAATGCATTCCTGATTAGAAAAGAACATCAAATGACCCACATGCTGGTAGCTGAGCAACTGCAAAGCTGACTCTTTGCAATCTACAAAAAATCACAGGATTTTCTTATTTTTTCTTTAAAAAACATAAACAGTCAGTGTTCGTGTTCCCAAGTGGAAAAAGTGTCTGAGGACCTTATTTACAGACTTGGAAGGACAGGCTAATCCCTTGTCCTTGTAGCCAGTTTTAGGAACTTTCAGGTTTTTCTTGGCAAATACTCAAATGCAACATTGATGTCTTGCTCAGGGTAGCTTTAGTCAACACGATTTCTGCTAAACTCACCTGCAGCATGAATCGGACAATTGTTTGGCCTTATTACTACCAAACAGTTATTTTAAAGAGTAATCCTTACGGTTAACGAAATGACAGCGGAGGCCTTGGCTTAGATATGCACCAGGAAGAGAGCATTTTCTTAGAAAAGCATAGTTCTCAGTAAATGATAAACCACAGAGCTACTGCTGTGCACATTAAACCACAAAGCTATATTTTTATAGAATTAAGGGTCTTAAATCCCACCTCCACCCCCACCCCCCAGCTTCTGCCATCCGAAAGCAAGGATTTTAAGATGCACATCTAGCATTTTGACTCCCAACACAACCTCCTGACCCTCCCTATTAGGCATCCACGTTACAGCCATAGGGAATACAAACTCTTTTTCCATATGACTGTTTAATTTAAGGCATCTGAAATGTCTCCACCACTTATTATTATTGATCTTCTGGGTTACAGTGGTGCCGAGAGGCCCTACTGTGCCAGCTTCACAGCAAAGTAAGAGTCTCTCCCTCGCAGAGCTGCAGTCCAAAGAGACCATAGAGACACCGGGAGTCAGAGGAAGCAAGTGCTCTGATCCCAAACACGTACAGGAGGAAATAAATCAGTCTCCAAAACAAGCAAGCATCCCAATTCAGAAACACAATTTAAAAATGCCCACACTTAACCCTTCATGGAGACCTGCAGGACTAGCAATCTCCACAAACTCCTGCTCTCCTGGGCTACATGCTATGGCCCAGCCTCAGCCGGTGCTGCCACCCGCGCTGCCGGCTTGGCAGGGCCACCTCAAGCTCACTTGATTTTTCCAGCGGAGAAGCATGAACAGCCTTTACAGCATGCTGGTATCCGAGGTTGGGTCCATGTGAGCTGCGCGGTTACAAAAAGTATTTGGCAAAGCAGCTTCTGTCCTGGGGGGAGAGGAGGACAAGGCTCATGGAATGGGACAGCAAAACAACCCATGGAGATGTTTTCTTATGCCTAACGTGACAAACTGCCAGTAACATTACTTTTGCGGGCTTTTTTTTCACTACTTCAGATAGGCAAAAAGAAATAGGAAATAATAGCGCTGCACCTGCACAGTGCAACCCAAATCTGAGCTCCAGCAACACAGACAGTCCTCAGGAGAAAGAGACTTGTGGGGCACATCCTGCACTCCTCCAGTCTCACATATGCCTGTCCCCTTCCCAAGGAAACCAGGGGGAGGAGGAAAAGGGCACACGGGTCTTGGCCCAGCACAGCCTTCAGCCATTGCTGAAGCATCCACTCGAAGGTGGGAGTCAGAAGGTAGAGAGACTCACCTGAGCCTCTGTTAGCATATTATAGCATTTCAAGAGCAACACAGAGCTTTCTAGGTGACTTAAAAGCCTTCTATTCAGTCTAGGTTTAGTCCTACTGTCATGTAGGAAAGGTTGCTGAAGGGAAAGAGCACCAATGAAGCTCAATGAAGCATTTATTGGCAGGGCTTCTCAGGAGTCAAGGGGGGCTGCATGTTACCACAAACAAGCCCCACTCTCGATCCAAGCTTGCAAGGACTTTGTTCTCCAGCTGACAAAGGGTAGTCTAACAAGCCCTATCTGGCAGAATAGGCTCCAGGTGACCACAGTCAGACAGGTTTTGGCCTTCATTGTTCGATGAGCATCAGGATTCAGCAATAAATCCAGCAGAATTGAAAGCTGTCTCAATACTTCAACAGTAAAAACCAAGATGGTCTTCATAGGGCAAGGTGGCCACTGGTTGTACAAAAGCCTCAGAGTGATTGCTGACGTTTCCCTGAATGTATTTGCAATTTTGGGCAATATTTGCTGTAAAATGACAACTGCCTGCATCATATTGGTACAGAGTAATGCAGGACATCGAAATAACAGTGGAGCAGGGACTGTGAAAAGCAGTAATAGAAAAAGCAGTTTCTCAAGTCCCTGAGCCCTCGAGAGAGCTAACAGAACCACTATCAGAGGACAGAAAATAAAATGCAGTTATAGGCAGGACAGGGGCCATGTAAAAGCGGGATATGCCAGCTCAGCCTGGCAGCGCCTGCCCATAGGCAGAGCTGGCTCAAGGCACAGCCATGAGGAGCTCTGCAGTAGTTTGTGCCATAACCTAAACGGGCTCGGGGCACCACTGAACTGAGTAGTTACTAATTACCACCCTCACTGGCTTGAGTTGGCCAAAGATTTCACGTACCCTCCCTCTGACCCCGTAAGGCTGACAGCTCTGGGGGGAAGTGGAAAGACTCCAGCTAAGCCTAGGAAAAAAACCAAAACCATTGGATGACTCACTTTTCCATATCAAATATGATTATTTTCTATCTGTAAATACATTTAATCCCACAGAGACTCCTACATCAAGTTCATTCACTTCACAAAGCTAATAGTAATTTTCCTCCTCTTAAGCCCGCTGATTCGGTGGGGCACCTGTTATCAAGGAGAGTCAAAACACATGGGGCTGGGCTGAAGGTACAATTGGTTGTTTGACCAGGTTGACCAAGCCAAAACACTATGTACTACAATTTCCAGGCTGCCGAGGAAAGAGGCAAATGTGGATTAAAAGTACTCAAATGACCCAGCGCGGAAATACAAATATAATTCTGGTACCAATGAATCCTGTATTAGCAACGTATTCACTGGCGGGAGGAGAGGAACATTTCTGTCACATCTCAAAGGCAAGTGGGAAAGCAGCATTATGCTGGAAATATAAATACTGCTTCAATAACCCTTACTATATCTGAAGGGGTTTCTGTTTGGGGATAATTAACTTTCTTTCCCTCCAGGCACTGCCTTATGTAAGTGCTTTGAATAACAAGGAAAACAATGACTGAAATAGTCAATGTGCTCTGTGAGCTCCCATGCCCCATAACCTCCTATATTCCCTGAACTGCACATGCAGCTCCCACTGAAGTCAGTGAGAGCCCCGTTTATGCTTCTCCAAGAAGAATTTCACCTATAATGTTTAACTATGATGAGCTTGAAACAAATCCGCCTCATTAGATATTGAATGACTGGAAAAATGCCCTAAGTATTTTTAGACGGCAACCTGGAGGACACTCCAGATCCCTGGGTTTACCGTGGCTCAGCTCTAATTTATGAAGCAAGAGTCTGGCGCGAAGAACAAAAGCACATGGACACAGCTATTGCACATCTTGTGATCAATTCTTAAATGGAAAAATGGATGAGATACCTGAGCTCAGAATAGAATTGTTCCAGTCAAGGGAATACACAAACTGAGTGGGTCTTGAAATGTTTCAAGGCAGTAAGATAACACGAAGGTACCACTCTAACACTACATCACTATATATTACACAGTTATTGCAAGAAGNGAATCCTTGTTTCATTTCTTCAAAACAAATTAGAAGGAAAAAAACCCCACTAAATAGACCACCAATTAAGAGGTGGGGAGAGGACGAACAAAATCTCCCACTCATGGGACCCAAAATTGTGTGTTGGATAGAGCATGACATGGGAGCAGTCTCCCATGAGGGACCAACTAGTTCATGCTTGCCACTCAGATTATCCAGCACCTAAGATGAAAAGTTTAATTGCTGCATAAAATTAAGGGGGGTGGGGGGTGTTCTAGTTTATGTCTCTAGACTAGCTGATGATATACTCTTGGCATTTCTATAGCCTCAGAAACTTGCAGATAAAAATTTAAAAGAGTGGCTTAGATCTGCTGAAACTTTAAAATGTAAGTGCCTGGGGAAGCGAGGAATCCCTTTTTAAAAGGAAAGGGATTAGGCAGAAGAAATGTGAAGAACTGTAAACGGGAAAATATCAATGGAAGTATAGCAAAAGCCTTCCTGATGAGATCAGTTTAGCTATAGAAGGAGTAAAAACACTATCACTGGATGCATATAAAATTTTACTAGGCTGTCATAGATGTCTTGCATCCTTACTCGCAACCTTTTCTGGTTAAAACTTCCTTTGTAACAGATGGGTAGGCATGAGGGAGCAAAGAACTGGTTTCCGAACACTTCTATTACCAAAAAAGTTAAGGCGTTAAGACAACAGAAATACTTTTTACTCTTGAAAGAGGCTAGTTGAACAAAACCTGCAACACCACGTGCCTTTTCAGCTAACTGTACCAGTTTTGCACAGAGCAGAGGAGGTAATTTTACCTCTTTGTTCAGGTACTAACAGATGGGAAGGCTGGGAGGAGAAAAGCTACCCAGCTGTCTCTGGAAATTTTGGTGGCATCAACAAATGTTTGGTTTCATTCCCCCCAATATCCCTGGCTCCAAATAATCCTTCCTTTACCATGCCGCTGGAGGGTTGAAGAAACCGCACCTCCTTGCAACTGCGGGGATCGAAGGGACCTTATTTGGATTCCTCCCCCCAGCTCCACTTTGCACTGAGAATACATGGCTTCAAGAGCATTCATGAAGGGATTTTTTTCCTCCTCTGGCTTAAACAGTGAATGGCAGAGCTCCGAGTCTGAATAAACAGTGTGGGTGGTGACTGCTCTGTGAGGCCCATGTAAAGGATGCAATCATTTTCTGACTCCGTTCAGCATTAAATCATGTGAAACTAGCTTGATTACCACACATAACATTGACTCTGTTACAGACTATAACGTACCGTGTATCCTTCCCTAACTTTGCAGGGGAAAAAAATAACAATTAATTCTCCTAGCTTCAAGTGTTTAATTGTGTATAAAGTTCATTGACCTCACTAGTTGCTGTCAGATGATCTTGCTAAGGCCTGTGAAAAACATCCCAGGAATGCAGTGATGTGGGCAGAAACAAAGTGAGTTCATGCCACAAAATGCTTTAAATGGAACAAAATCAGCAACCATCCAGAGAGCCTGCACTGAAAACAGGACTTCGGAATAATCGCTGGTTTAACCTCACCTAAGCACAGCTAGTCCTTGAAAAGGGCTATTATAAATCATAGCCTTTAAAAAAATAAATCCTTTAGGGATCCTGCATGTGACTACATGAAGTAACTTTGTTTACTGGTAAATCTCTGCAGCTGACTGGGAGTCAATGTTTTGGAATGACTGGAGAAACTGGGACATGTAGGAGATAAGCTGGGAAGAGGAGAACCTGGTTTTGTGCCCTGTCCAGTTCGCATTAAGGACGACCATAGATAAGTCGCTTTGCCACTGCGCAACTCAATTTCTTCCTCAATAAAAATGGAAATAGGACTGCTTATCTACATGCAGACATGCGATGCTTTTTTCTAGGCAGGGAAGCCACTGTTAACAGGAGGCATTATCACATAGTTGACACATATGTGAGTACTTGTGCTGCATCATTTTTAACATCTCTCTGAAAAGCATCCTCTGAGCTGTGTTATAGGAAATCTTTCCGTGAACGACTCCAAAGGAGCACGATGCATTGCCCATTTCATACACAGCTACCAAATGAACAAAATCAGCATGAATTCTGCTGGTAGTGCCCGTTAAAATAGAAGCTGGTCCTGCTAGGTATTCACAACTGACCTACGCAGTTTCAGAGGGATGTCGCAGCCTAATTTTCTAGGGAAGCAGTGCACGAACCACTGATTAGACGGCAGCTTTCATTAAGCTTTAAATCTTAGCACAAGTTGAAAGCATATCTGCTGAATCTCTGTCAGACTGTGAGGCCTTTGGGACAAAGACCAAGACCGCCTATGGGCACGGATGGCATTTTGACCATCCCCACTCTAGCCTCAGGGCGATGCAGTCAGATGAGCCCTGTATCTCACCAGGGCTGGAAGCACTGCTGTAGAGCTCACCCCGCTTCTGGCATTTTTGTGGGTGCCTCTGGCAGAGCCTGACCATGTCCATGAATTGTGACCAGGCAAGCATGACTGCAGGGCGCTTCTTCACAAGCATTTATTTCCCATCCTGTCCTGTCCTGCTCTCGCCGCTCCTTCCCTCCTCCTCTCCAAAGGCATTTAATGTACATGAGGAGGGAACATACGGCCTGTAGACAGTAACAAGGCGATTGAAAAGCTGGTCTGAAGTGATGACCTAGGAAATGGGCTTTCATCGCATCCAGTATGTTGCCTGACAGCAGCTCTCTGTTTGCTGGGGGGCACTGTTGTCCAAATCCTTTCCAATATACTTCTGATATTTTGTATTTCTTATGGCGGCTACAGCAGATAAGCTCCTGAACAAATAATTCTGGTGAGACCATTTTCCATTTGGTTATTTGGTTCATTTTGGTGATCATAACAGGCTTGGATTATAACTTCTACCATCTGGAATTTAATCTTCTTCACAGACAGATAAAACCAGATAATAGCCATATTAAATTGTGGATTATGATTTCTCTTGGTATTAAGTTCTAAACTCTTACCCAGAAGGGTACGGGATTAAGACAACCTATACTATTAAGTGCACTGGAAAAGATGTAGTTCATAATTTCTCATATCTATTTTATCTACTCATTATTGATGATAATAGTGGCCTTAATCTTTTAAGAAAATACTCCAATCAAACTCTGTAACCAAAACAAAATGTATGCGGGAGAAGGGGGTTTAATTAATTGTTGCTTTCCATTGCCCAGTTGCAAGTGTTTGGGTGGGAGGGGAGGGGGATGCAGGACGAGGAAAAAACAAAGTGTGATGCAACTTCATGTTTATGTGAAAAATACTCGGAGGACAAGATATCTATGAAATCAATGGGTTCCAGGCCTCAGCCAGCATTTCATGCTTTTCACAGATGGTGACATATTGGAATGTTTTTCCGAACAGCAAGAAGCCAAAATGGGGTTTCTGCAGCTGCAAATAGGTAAGAAAACTCTAACCCAGTTCCTCAAAAAGTTACAAAATATCAAGCAATTTTAAGGTACTTTTCAAAGAAAACCATAATACACGATGACATACTATCCTTAATTTTAAGGTACTTTTGAAATAAAACTGTAATACACAGTGACATACCATCCTTCTGGATTGTATTTTTGCTAATAATAGAGCAAAATACCTAAGCAGTAATAATAAGAAATAGGCTTCTGAGCAACACCCACACGTTTAAAGGTACCATGAAGACTTGGGTTAAGTTCAATCATTTCCAAAGTTCAAGATAAATAATCTGTAACAAAGGACTTAATGTAAGTGCAACCCTATTTTATTACCCAGAAAACTATGCTCCACCAGAATAAACTGAGAGAGAATTCATGGGGTTTGCAGCTTGCCAAAAAAGGAGAAAACATTAAATTTGCCTTAGGGGAAATACACACACACATACACATACATACATACATATATATATATAAAATACACTACGCAATACCTGGGCATTAAGATTTCCTCTTACCAGAAAATGCCGTTTTCTTTTGTTAGGACCTGAAAAATACAACACTAGTAATCCAAGAACAGCTGGTGAAAACCAAATAAACCTAGGAAACCGTCTGCATATTGATTCAGAAAATTCTTGCCACATCACTCCCTTTCTTCAATTTTATTTCAGGAAACCTAACGCATCCTGGGAGCAGGAGTTTTATCTGAAAAAATCATGTACTTCAGTCACGTTTGATACTAAATAGCACCTTGAATCCTATCCTCCCATGTCCTGCCTGCTGTTTAAATCCAAAATGGTTTTAGCAGCCCACTAGCTAAAATTTCCTCACATTAGCAACCCCTGCTTTGTACCATCTGAATGCTGCATTTCTGGACTGTATGAAGTAGGGGGTTGTTATGTCTAATAGTTCCTGACACAATGGAGAGCAAAACCATGTTGAAATTTGAATTAAGATGACAAGTATTATCTATATATACATGAATAAAGACTTTTATTTATATAAGGTTAGTATCCTCATATAGTATAGAGCTAGAACATTGTTTGGATACTGTTGCAACAGTATAATCCCAGCATTCCCGTGGGATATGGCATGTGTTTTTATCCCTGGTGATTTATGAGCTATTGGACCTTAAAACTCTTGCTGCTTCTTTCCTCTAGCAATATTTCGCTGGCACGGGTCCAACTCTGAATATAGACAGTCCACAGCCTTTGACTATTAAAAATACTCAGTGCCTGTTCATTTTGAGGTGAGGGTCTGCACAATCCACTCCGCAAGGCCAACCGCTGGACTTGCAAGGTCCGATACAACCCCACCAGGTTCAGCAGCGCCATCCTGATTTACACCCCTTCAGCATCTTATCCACGATTCCACATCAATACATTAAAGAAACACCAAAGATTAAAAAACAAACAAACAAGTTGACCCTGCATTCCCATTAAGATAAAAATGTGAAATGAACATGAAATGAAGGGAGATACTGCTGTCACTTCAAGGAGTGAGGATTAAAGGACTCCAGCTTCATCAGATAAGACTCTGGATTTTCTTGTCTAGCACTCTTGTTTTAATTCATTTTCCAGTTCTATATGAAATGAATTATAGCTAGATCTGCATAGTGTTTAAGGACATAAATCTATCCTACAGTGTATTTGAATTTAAAATATACACAGCCTAATATCTTTCATGCCTGAAAAAAAATGGAAGCGAAATCTCGGGGGGAACAGAGCAATTACCTATTTCAGTCAACGTGTGAAGATTAGTCAAATAAATGGGCTAACAGGCCCACCAGCCGGAAAAATTAAACTGAAAGCCTGCTTCTGAGTATATGCATTATATCACCCTTAGCCAGAATGGCTTTAATTATTCTTAAATATAGCAGTGGAATGAGAAATAGGAAAATCTTACAGCCCTTTTCTCCCACAATGGAGAAAGAGATGAAAAATGCCATCATTATAATTTTTATTGCCTTTAGATAGATGGGTAGTCTTCCGGGTCATGGTAATCCTTCTTGGTTTTTTATATCATCTATTTAGCCTGGGGATCTAAAGATATTTTTTTAAGTGCTTGTGAATTCTGTCACTCATCTGTCACCTGCTGGGTATGGAAATAGTGTTAGGCCCATTTTGCAGGCAGGGATAAACACCGCTGCGTCGCTGACAAAGCACAACCCCCAGCTGAGCCCTCACTGTCAGTTCCCTGCTCAGACTACCAGGCCACTCAGAGAAGTCAAGAAACGTAGGGTGGGATGCATTTTACCTAGCTTGAATTGTCTTAAAACTGCAAGTCTAGACAACGCTAATGATGTAGATTTTTTTCCCTGGATGAATCATCTCGCTTTGCCCTACCTATTTTAGGACAAGATGAATCACCTTCTGAAAGTGTCTGTCTGCTGGATGCCTAATTTTTAGACATCTCAAATCCATCCTATGTAGAAAAGCACAATCATCTCTAACTACCAAATAGTTAATAAACTCTATAATGAATCTATTTAGGGCTAGTAATGTAAGTGTTTTATCTAGTATTCTTTGATGGTAATTAAAAAAATACCGAATTCTTACTTTTCATAATCTCAACAATTTCTCCTGACAGAAAACAAACAAAAGAGCCACTACATTTAAACAGAAAATGCTTGAAGAAACTGTTACTTTGTCAGGCAAACTACACAATTGAAATAAAGTCTCTCAGTCAAGATGGTGAGGAGGAGAATACAAACACAGAATCAAACTTTGCAGCAAACATGCCTTCTTCTGTAGTTCTAGCTTTTTACATATGTTTTAAGAGGGGCTGAATTTACATTTTTGTTTTCTCTCCTGTCATCTGCTAGATGGGTTCCTTCTTGAATATGTGCTGTCATGACACCCAATTTTGCCTAAAACAAGAGAGGTCCTGGGTCAATCCCACTTTGATGCTACAGCTGGACACAAATCTCTGCTGCCTATATAAACCTGTGCCTGTTGCTCGCTCTACTTTTGGCATCCAGTCCCGAAGAAAATGGTGGAGCTCAGTACAGATCTAGCTGTAGGAATTAATTGCTTTAGGATGACAGAGAGTTTCCCCTCTCAGGAAAACTCCCCAGTGAATTCCCATGTGAGAGACAAACCCCTTCCAAGCCATCAGCTTAAAAATAACACGTTGGGTTTCGGAAAAAATGTAATTCTGGGGGGTTTGCGTAGCCTCTGGTTTTGACCCTTTGAGGTTGCACTTGGTGTTGAGTTTTCAGAGGACTTTGCAACTGAGAAAATTCTCTGCAACTAGCTCCAGAAGCTGAGGCCTTAAGAAATTCAGTCAGGGTGAGACTCAGTCCTCTAAGACTTGGCAATGCTGCCAGCATACGTGGCAGCCCAAAAGGCCTCCAAAACCCAAGAGGCCCATCCGAGAAGAACTACAGACAGACAAAAAGCATCTCTGCTCCCACAGCGACAAGTGCCTTAGAGATACCAAAAGGCACTTACAACAGTAAGTCAACAGATAGACTGCCTCAAATTCAAACTGATGAGTCTCTATTTCATGACTGATTTCACTCTTATGAGTAATCCCCAGGGTAAAAACTTCTCCCCGTTTCATGCCAAACTGCTACCAACAGGTTTTAGGGAGGTTCTGCATAGCTTGGGGATTTTTCTTCAAGTGTTTTAAAACCTACATGATGAAAAACATGGTGACTAAAACTGAAAGCCTGGGCATTCTGCACCATATGTTACTGCTTTGCCATAGAAAACTTCAGGGGTTTAGGGTTAGCAACTGGGAAATGATGACCTCCTGCCCATGAAGTTGCAGGTATTTAGCACGCTCCCACTACTGCACTATTAGTTCTTTGATTTCACAGGCAGAAGGAACGGAGGTGGGGTTTTTTCTTAAATCTGTTTCTCTTAAAAAAATATCTTTTAAAACCTCTCAGCAGAAATGGACTTAGTAAGATGCACAGAGATCACAGAAGGACTTCTCCCCTAGTCCCAAAGTGCAGTTTCCCTGCTTTAAGCAGTCAGCTCTTACATTGTTCAGTTGCAAAGCAAAGCTTCTGAATGTGACCTGATGTGATGCTAATATTTTGAGCCTACCAGCATACCAGCAGAAAAAGATCAAAGCTCTGGGAACTGCTCCCATTGAGCTATATGGACAAGTTAAATGGTAACAGCAGCAATTGCATTGCTGATAAGATTAATGGAACAACTCCCTCCCCAGGTGTACGGGCAGAGCCAGTAGTTATGAGTGAGGCTGAATATAGCTGTAATTCTTTCCACCAACCTCTAACCTTATAATATCTTCTCTATATAAATAGCTGACAAAAATATAGAGGCTCTTGACTCTTCCTCTACTTACGCACTGAAATCTAGGAAAGATATTATATTACATTTTACCTTACGATGAACCAATTCCTTCTCAGCATGTCCATTCCAACACCAGGTTTGTGAACTATGCCACAACAGTTAGAAAAACTGGCAGTAAGCATAACTTACTGCTAAGGAAGTTATTTATCTAAAAAAAACAGCAAGAAGAGGACTATAAACTCCAAAATACTGTAACGCGAGTTCTACCAAGATATGTATGTAAGTAAAAAGTGAGTAAAAGGTGGTAAAACTGAAGGCACTTTCCCTGTTCTGGGTGACAAGATTATTTGGGATTAACTTCTGTATTGGACAGATGACTCTGAGTACACTGTGGGTAAGAAGGAAATAATACACATTTTTGTGGCTACAAACACTGAACCAAAAAACTAAACTGTCTGGCTTTATATTGCTAAAACACAGAGCTGCGGAAACACTGCTAAAGTTTTGTCGGTACAAACCATGGTACTAATCTTGTCTCTTTCTCAGTTTCTTTATCTCATGCTTTATCTTCCCTTTACTTTCTACTTTTTCCCCTTTTTCCTTCTCTCCCCTTGGTGTTCAGTTTCTTTCTGTCTCAGGTAGAGCAAGGTCGGTTAGCAAGGAAATCCTGATGCAATCGTGATGCTTTCCTATCACCTTTCATTACTCACTAAGGCTATAAAACCATAATGAATGATATCATTATTACTAAATAATTTCTGCACAGATTAGATTTCAATAGCCTAATCTTCCCCTTTTGTTTCATTTAAAAAAAAAAAAACACTTCCTTTTTTTGGTACAGCACAAGGAGGGCACAAGAACATCTACAGCTGATCTATGGACATCCTCTTTTTTTTTTTGGCACTGCTCAGGCTGCGGCGTTGGCACCCTGTGAGGCCACCTTAGTGGTGTAGGGTGCTCGTGGGCTACACCAGCGGGGCAACCCACCCTCCCGTGTCCCATTGGCACTATCCCCTCTGGTGGGACACTGGCTGTTGAGGTGAGCGGCTCCTTCCTGAAGGTCCTTGAGATGATGGACTGCATGCCTCTCCCTCCCTGTACCCATGGCAGGAGTGGGAACCACGGCTTTGCTGCCAGCAACGTGCTGCTGTGCTCACCAGGAGGGCAGTGATGTCCCCAGCCCGGGATGCAGACAGAGGTGGGGTTATCACGTTTCCCTGGGGTATTCGGCAAATAACCCACACCTAAATAACCCAGACCTCAGGGGGAGCTGTGGGTGGAGAGGATTTTGAAACTCAATCCTAGGCTTGAAAAAGCAGGTCCTAACATCTCCTCGCTCTTTGCCCCCTGTGTAAAGCTGTAGCCACACTAATGTCGGCAAGATAAAAGACGAGCGACGTACATACTGCGTCTACCGCTTCCCCCTTGGCACTCTCCTACTGCTTCCATACTCATTTCCATCTGCGCAAAGTGCAAGTAAAACAACTTAACCCCTTGCCAGCCAGACATTGAGCCACAGGATTTGAATTGTTCTCGGTTCCTGGGCCTCCTTAGGTACATAAAAGCCACGTCTGTGCTTCAGGGGGTGGCTGAATCGTAGCCTTTGTGTGCTGGGTGCAGGGGAAACGGAGCCTGGCTGTGGGCATGTGCCAGCCCCCACCGGGTAAGAGCCGGCATTGTCTGCCTAACGAAGCGTTGACATTTCTACCAAGCACACTGAGTAAATTTTCAATGGCATCATTGGGCTGTATGTAGTAAAATAAACGAGTCCAAATTTCCTAAAAGCAGGAAAGTCTACAATCAAAACACACAACAGAAAGACCTGGATTTCTGAGCACAGGTAAGGAGCAGAGAGGGCAAAACTTTCAGAGCATCCTTGAATGCTGACTTTTGGAGCATCCTCAGCTGCAGCACCCAGCACCTAAGGAGAGGCACCACAGTGGGTGTGAAAGATGCTTAGTGCTGCAGAACATCACGTAGGGTTTCTCAACGGGGATGTGCTGGGCAGGCGGATGGTTTTGAATGTAGCAGCTCTACGCAAAATAGTCTTCACCATGTCTTGTTTCCACCGGGCATATGTATCTCCCTGTCACAGAGTAGTGAGCAGCATCAAGCATACACCACACAGCAAATCAGAAGCAGAGGAGCCTTACGACACAGCAGTAATTCCAGTACACATCTTCTGAAGAAAGGAAGAAAATAATTTGTAGTCTGCTACGTGAAAAGGTCTTTCAGCAAAGTTTTTCCAGCTACACTGATATACATATAGCTGCTACATATTTACAGTTAAGACACTGGGGAGATAATCTATGTACATATACTTCCAAAGTATGTTTGGACAAGAACTGGAATTTTCCTCTGCAAGTAGCATAACAACTAAATATTTAAATGGTTAGAAGGCCAAACAATTGCAAACAAGTCAGTAACAACCATATTACTCTCAGTTCCTGGTATCACCCACTAAGGACAGCTGTAAACCAGGACTTGAGTAAGCCCAAAAGTATTCCTTAAAACTGAACATAATAATAATGATTAATAAACAGCTATATGGAGTGGAAATATGTACACCTCCCTCAGAAAATCTACAAAAAGACAAGGCCAGTGCTTTAGAGAGCTCACCATTTTTTCATGTACCCTCACCAAACACTTCTCTGATAAACTGTTACGCAAACTGATGCTTGATGGGGTTTGGACTAATTAAATAGTCTTATGTCAGAGACAGACTCATAGAAGAGCCTTATATGGGTACCCAGCATCTCAGCGAATGCACTGAGTTCTGCCGGCTCAACCGATGCTGCGCCCTGCAGACACTTTGTGATTGCTGGCGCCTTAACGAGCCCACACTTCGCAAGTAATGACCGACCAGGCTGATTAGAAACAGCCAGCGATGTTTTGTGGCCAAAGGCTGCTGTTCTTCCCGATGCGGGAGGGAGACGGGTACGGGGGTATGGGGAAGGACATCACGTGAAGGAAGAAGCGAAGCACTACAGATGTCCTGCCGGGACAACACCGCAGTGTTCCCACTACATCCCGGCAAAGAGGAACACAAGCGTGAGCGCAAACGGGGTTTGTGTGCATTCAATGAAATTGTTTTTGTATACAAAGAGGATTTCAGCTGCTGTGAGGCAGATGGAAGGCACTTTTGGCCACGCTGAAATGTCTGGTACTGCCCGCGTTCGGAAGCACGCGCGAGGCAAGAACAAAATACACTACTGTGCAATGTAAGTTGTCTGGTAAAAAATTAATTCAGCACAGAGCTATCCGAACTACAGGAAAACAAGGAGGAGTGGATGGCTTACCCCGCCGCTCTGCTCTTTCCTTTCTCCTAGAAGAGAGCTGCTCACACTGCCGGTCACGAACCCAGGCAGCCCAAAGGAAGGTGAGGGGACAGCAAGTGTCAGAGGGCAGCAACAACCTCGAGAAACTTCTTTTTCAGCGCAGAAGAGAGTGAACAGGGAGCAGCTACAAATGGGGAGCCTTTACCTTCGGCAGGGCACCGCTCACCTCCTTTAGTCGCTGGCAGCAGCTCCGTTCTCTGGGCTGGGGGGAGCGTGTGGGCACCTCCAGCCAGCGACTACAGCTCACCCTCCTTCTGCTCTCCTCTCCCGGGAGCTGAGCTGCTTCTGCATGGCTTTCGGGGTGGCACGGAAACAGGTGAGCCAAAAGGGAGTCCCACTTCCAGAAAGCTTGAGAAAGTCTTTACTAGACCAGTGAGTTCATCCTACTAGGGTGATTGCACCACTTAAATATCTGGTTTGCTAAACTCTTTAATTGGGCAAGTGTTTTTCTATTGAAATTTGCAGGTCTCCGTAGATCGTTTACCTTCCAGTACCCCACGCCTGTTAAAAATCTTTCTCCCAGCTTGGTTTTGTATGGTGCTAATGTCAATCCACATCAAAGTCCACAGGAATTCTACACATGTGAATCCAAGTTTAAGCAAGAAAAAAAAAAAGGGCTCAGATTTTTATTACGTGAATTTTATTGGAACATTCCCTTCATGTCCCTACATACAGAAGAGCGTCTGGATTCAGTTACAGCTGCATTTACTCCCACACATCTGCTCCCTTATTGTTATAGTTACCTTTTCTCGGGGGATTTAAGAAACTACCCAGAAAAAAAAAAAAAACTTCACCTTTAGGTCCGTGATGATGAAGATCAAAAAGTCTTCAGCATTCCTACACCATGACATGAATTATGCTTTGAAGCTGTTTAAAAATTGCTTTTCTAACTCGAACGCTGACGTTTGACCACTGGGTTTCTAACACTGGCATGCAGCAGGGCTGGTGCCCTTCCTCTCTGTGTAGGTGTACAGCTATTGTTTATAATGCACAACCCATCTGTGAGTGGCGTTTCACTGGAAGGGACATAAGGTAAGGTATAGCAGAGCTCCCTACCAACAAAGGTAGAAACAGAAAAATAAACTTTGGATGCGTCGGGTTCAATCGATTACACAAGCTGCTGGACTGGCTGCATGACGGAGAGCAGTAGGGGGGCAGCCCCCGAAAGGGGATGAGTCTGCTGATGGAGGATGCTGGCAGGATTAAAAGTACTCGGCACACAGAAACATAAGGTCCTAATTGTGTCAAAAATCTTATTTTAATAGAATAATACAGTACGAGGAGAGATACTTCCCTACTTCCCAATTACTCCTGTGTGCAGACCCTCCGTAGGGCTTTGAAGACCAGATCTTATTGTGGCCTCCCTGCAAAGATGAATCTTGCTCCAGCTGAAGGCAGGAGCAAAGTTCTGGTTTATTTCAGTGCTAACGAGGGTAGGCACTAAATGCGTGTGTTGATGAACCTCAATGCAGGAAGGCAGCTGAGGATGCCAGGGCCGTCAGGGATGAAGCACTGCAGCAGCACACCTAAACATCCTGGTGGGGGGAGCTTGGGCAAAGCGGGGAGAAAGAAGGAACCACTGAGCTCCTGCAGTGACTACAACCGACACGGCTATTACTGACATGAACAAAAAAACACGGTCCATTTTGGATTGCTCTCATTAGCTGGTTAAGGCCAGCTAGTGCGTATCTGGGGTTAGAGCTTGAACCGATTCTAAGACAGACACTGGCTGCATTTTCTATGAGGAAAACACAAGCTAGGTCCCAGAAGCTGTCATTTTCCAGGGAGACAGTTTAAAATTATTTGGTTTTAAGTACAGATGGACATGATTTAGAAGAACTAAGCTGGTGTATCAAGAAACACGTGCATGGCAGGGATAAGGTTAAGACAAGGGGAGGCATAGCTTATCTGAATTATCTCCTAATAACCCCACTAGTGAGCTAACATTACTGGGACCTGAAATGATGTGGGCAGACAGGGGTGCAGGCTGCAAGGCTGCCTTTGCCCTGGCCAATATGCTGACTGCCCTGGGAAGATGCTAGTTAGTCCTGATGGCAATGTGTGCATTATCCTCCCAACCATACAGTAGCAGTAATATCTGAGGCCTGTAAGTAAGGAGAAACAGCGTATTCCTCATCTTGTAAATTAATTTAATTCCTGGAGTGCACTTACAGAGTAATGCCTGAGGCTTACGAAGGCAAAATGGAGCTAGAGACAGCACATTAGTCTCTGGAGAGACATACCAGCTGTTTCACGTCCTGATGGGGGGTAGGATGGAAAACAGTTGTATACTGTCTGCATCATCCACTTGAAATGAGAACAGTTTCCCCTTACTTTGCCATACTATTTAAAAATCATATACCTGAATAAACATAAGAAATTAGCAATGTCACAGAGATGCATTAAGTCCAAATCCTGCGGTACACCTCTGAGGTGCAATGCTGAAATAGAAACAGCAGCCTGCTCCTCCTACAGAGCATTACCAAGAAATAATGATTCTCTCTGATGAAGAAACAGATTAAAAGGGAAATTAAACTGCATATTTAATTTCAATAGCAGTGCACCCAAGTCAGCCCCTAAATAAGCCAATCTCACCATCTAAATTAGGCACCAATAGAGAATTAATGTCAACCTTAGGAAAATTTTAAGCCTTAAGAAAAGGAAAGGGTGAATGACTGTTCCCCTTTCAAATATGAATCTATAATCAACCCTCTCAAAATGAAGATGGCTAGGGGCTGATGGCAGGCAAATATAAATTAATAAATATGTAAAGGGTTTTCATTTCACTGAAGGGGCAGGGTTGGCCCCAAAGCTGAGATCCAAATGCTCCTAAACTTTGTGGAGGTCTAAATTTATATCCAGATATTGTCACTAGCCCAGGTATTTTTAATAAGCTATATTGAAGGCCTGCATTCAGTTACCTTAACATGTTGAGACACCTCAGATGCAAAGCTCTTCTCTAGATCTCAAGCCTTGGTTTCCATAAGAAATCCCCTTCCAAAAGCTTACAATAAGTGCTAGGGGTTTCTGTTTTGGCGTCCTCATTCCTGTCTCCCAGTGAGCAGTGGTTTGCACAGTACTCAGTCAGAATATCACATCTCCAGCTCAGTTTGATCAGTCAGGTAAGGCACAATGCAGTTGATCGCTTAGAGCACATAATTATAGCATCCCTGAGCTGCTCAGAGGATGCTGGCACTGACAAAGTGGGAAAGGCTAAAAGCATCATATTAAAATGTCATAAAACATTCATTTTGCATGATTAGAGAAACCCGTAATTAGCATTTTTCTTTTAGTGCTTGACTTTTTATTCCAGCTGCTCTAATCCAGCTTCTTTCTCCAGCAATTATTGCCAGGAAAGCTGAATTTGGCATTCTTTTCATGTCCACTTTAAAACCTGCTCTGTAATCTGTCAGCTAGGCAGGTCTCATATGCTGTATTTGAAGGTAAGCGAGGTTTTTTTTCCCCATAGTCAAATTATGTTCATAGTAAGCTTCAGTTGCTAAACACTGAATTGTAGGAGTATGTCCATACTCTGTTAAACAAATCATATAAATATGTTTCTTCTCTGTTAGTCTAGATTTATCTTGCCAAGGCTGAAGCTTTGTGTAAAAGGACTGACCCCAGGAGTGCATATGTCAAGCTGAATTAAGGAAAAGCAAAAAAAAAAAAAAAGTAGAGCCATATCTAAACTTCCTAAGAATAATAGGCTGTTGATTAAATTGTTAGAAAGTTAAATAAACAAGTGATTTTTTTTTTTTTAACTGTCCTTTGAACACCTCAGACTTTCACTTGCCCTAGCTGCCTCTGAAGCTAAGGAGGAGAAATAGCCCATTGCTAGAGGGCACACAGTTTTCAGGAGGCAGTGCTCTGCCAAAGCTTTCTGAGTGACATTGGGTAAGTCACTGAAGCCTGGGGCATTTTGACATCTCATTTCCATCAAGCTAATTGAGTTGTTGTAGGAGTAAATAGAGAACAGAGCCGGAGACTTCTGCAGCAGAAGGGCAAGCTAATGTCTGCTTCAGTGGGTAAGGCAAGCAGCCGCAGGGCTCTAGCAAAGAGTCGTGCAGGGGCGGTGGGCTGGCCTCTTGGAAAGCAACCACCAGCATCATCCTTTTTAGAAGCACGGCTAGAAAACCTGGGTTGGGAAGCACTGAGAAACAAGCCATTGCAGGGCTCTGGCCATGCATCGTTGCTGTTAGCGGTATCAAGAGAAAAAGACAAAAGCCGTCATGTATCCCCACATCTGGTGGCTGCTTCTGACCACGAGAGGGTCATATGCTACTTGGCACAGACTGGGCTAACGTTGCCATGTCTGTGCCACATGCAGGGAACCACCACCCTGAGGGGTGGAAAGAGTAAGCTTCAGAGGCTGAAGCAGTGATCCATCCTTCCCCTGTCTCTGAAGGTTTTCCACCTGGGTAGCACTTTTGTCTGGCTTTTAGGAGAGCAATCCACGTTCATGTTTGGCAAAAGGTTTGTCACCTTTCATTTCCCTGCGGAGACAACTGCAAACCCTAAAAGCTCTTCACCTAACAGAGAAAGATTTCTTTGGCACTTAAGCTAAATCTTTGCTTTTTCAATGGCATTCTGCTCCCGCTGAGCTCTCGCCGTCAGCCCTCACGACGCCGGTCATGCCTACCAAGCGTCAGCCGCTCTGGCCGCCCATGGGCTGAACCGCCTCCACGCCGATGGAAAGCCACGCAGCCACATTAGTGTGGCCCCTTACTCCAGCACTGTCTCCAGCTTCCCAGCAAGTGCATTACCTTGGGGACAGCCTCATGCTCACCCAAATATATACATTTTTTTTACTGGAATTGGCTTAATCTTCAAGGCGCCCTTGGTGGGTAAGCGGGGCGAACACAGGATTGTCTGCATCCCCCCCACTGTGACCCACAGCCACTTAGAAAAACCACAAGCGTCTTTCCTCATACATGTCTTTTTAGCACTCCCCACCAACCTTCTTTTGTTCTTTCCTGAACCTGTGCAAATCTCTTTCTGACAAAAAGTGTCAATTCCTCCGATTATAGCAAAGCCGTACAGAAATGCAATAGCATTTTTTGGCTCATTAATAATTTCAGAGGGGCAACCCCATTTTTCCTCTGTTGTATGATTTACAAGTTGATTTGTCATCTCATATTAAATATCATAGGTAGACGTTAACTAGCTAAACAGAGATACTCTTATTACCCTAAAATTATGCTTTAGATATTTCAAGTTCCAATCACTTTTCTGTGCCACATAAATTCCTAATTTAAAAAGTAACTAATAAATGCTCTTCTTCAACATGTTAGTAAGAAACCTCAGTATGTCCACACATTGCCATAGAGCTCTTTAATATTAGAGAAACTTAAAGGTGCTTGTATTAGTTTTACTTACAAAAAGATCTCACCAGCATTTGAGGAAGAAAAACATGACAATCAATACCAAGAAACATAAACACAAACAAGGAAGATATTAAATTAAGCCACATTTGAAAAGTTCCTACTCCAATGAGTACATGATGTGCAGCCAAAAACCTATTTTTATACTACAGAAAGTATTTAAGTGAGCACATCTGCAATAAGCCTCTGTGGGAACATATATGGGGGATCTTGTTCACACAATGTACGCAGGTGGATTCATGTTCTGACAGCGGACTCTGGAGCATCATGAGCCACCCATGCCTTCTGCCCATCACCCCCATTACGCACAGCTATGGAAAACTGGTTTAGCCTGACTTTCCAGCATTTTCAAGTTCTCTATACGTACGTCTGTGGATCTTCCTATTGCCTCTCTGGTTTAACTGAAAGGGTCCGTGATTTCCATCCAGCACATCGCTTTCCCCCTGCTATCTCCCCGCAGCACGCAGGCAAAAGTATTTCTTTTTGTCAAACCAAATCTTGAGCCTGGCGAACATATCTGAGCAAAGTGCCTGCCTTGCTCTCCTTCGCCACCCCCTCTCCTTTCGGAAGTCCCTGGCCCTCTTGCACGCGACCCGGCATGCCAGATCGATATGAAGGGCCCTCATGTTGCAAACGGCTTCCCAGCAGCTGAAATTATTCCAGCGGAGCCAATTGCAACGCAATGCCTGGGGGAAATGGCAATTCCTGACAAATACTATCTCATGTCTTCAGATACAACGTCAGCGGTGCTCTTCATTTATGTTGGCGAGTGATAAGACTAAGTGGCAAGGTAATGGACCTCACAAGAGAAACCTGAAGAGCAAAACTTTCACAGTTGAGCAAAACTAGTCCTCTTTAGTCACTCTTTTCTTTAGCTTGCAGAAATGGCGAGCTAAATGTTTTCACTAGGCTGCAATTCCTTTTTGTGCAATTATAAATATTTTAACATATGACATCAGTACAATATGTTTTCATTGTGTTTAGATCTCTTTAATTAGGATGGGGCCCGAGATCTCCTTGCTGCCTTTGGTACTTGGACTTGGCAACCAAATTTGTTTTGTCTCAACTTACTGTTCTTTCCTCCAGTGCAGAAGGAGCAATGAGCACTTCTTTTTTATTTATTGTTCTTGATAATTGGCTTCGTTTTCAGTCAGAACTGATCTGATCATCATGGAAAAAGAAATAAAACACATAAAAAGACCATTAAGGAACATTTATCTACAAGTTAGAAGGGCAGTGAAAATAACCAGAAGGATGAGATAAGTGGTATTTCTAATCTAAAGGATAAAATCCCCACTTAAACATCTACAGATGATGACACAGCTTTCAAATGCAACTATTTATGTCCTTTTATTTCTGGACTTTGCACTTAATACGGTGGTTAATTTATAGCAAGCAAAGGCATAATTTACAGGATTGCAATGAGCCAGGAGCCCAATCCCGATACGAAAGAGGTCAATGACACACCACCCGTTTCCCCCTCCACCACACGGGCCATAGCTGCACGCTGGGTCACACCTGGACAATGTCACCAGTCGCAGCCCTGGGTGCCGACCGGAGCAGGGCCACCCCAGGTACCCACCACCTCCTTCCCCTTGGGTGAGGACCAAAAGAGGGTCCCATCCCACCCAGCTGCTCCAAAAAGCCCTCAACGCCCTCCCAGTGCCAAGTCCCACCACCCTGCAGCTATGCTGGGAAACTTTGGGATTATTCACCCCGTAGCTGGAGCCCTTGTGCACCACTTAGTAATGCGAGAAGTGCCAGCAAAGGGTACTTTCCATAGCTTGTTTAAAGTTTCCTGGTAATCGCTTAGGCAACAATCAGGCCCAGAGGTTGGGCAGAGGGGGCTGCTTCGCTGAGGCTTAGGTGAACATTGTGTAGCGGGTGGGAAATTTCTGTTTGGGTACATCCGACTACCAGAATTAGTCTGCAACTTTTGCTTGCTTATTTGTGGTCATCGAAATTGCACTGCTACACCGCATTATTCGTCAGGGCAGATACTAAAATGACCAAATCGCTAGAAGATGGAAACAAGCTAGTTAGAATGAAAGATTACAAATTAGTAAAGTACACGGAGTAAGAATGCAACTCCCTTTGCCAGCCAATATGGCAAGGACAACTGTTTTCTTCTCCCCCTGAGCAAGCTAATAAGGAATGTTAAGCAGGGCTCCATTTGCTCCTGAGAGAGAGACTTTTTAAGTAGATTTAAATGTATTAACTAGCATACCAAGATGCTTTATGAGAAATCCTGGCAATAGAATTACAGAGGTTGACAGCACATTCGAAGTGAAAAATTAAATCATAACTGGTGTGCCCTGTCTAATCCCATTCATTTCAACCAGTACGAGAGCAAAACTTGTCATACAAAGAACAAGAACTAAATGCGCAAGATGCCTGGGGACTTTCTGGTTCTTTCCTTGATGTCTCCTAGGGTCAAATACAGGGAGTTTCATCCTGTAATTCAGCCAACTGGCCAAAGACTGCATGTATCTGGGTCTGATTCTCTGTTCCCTGCCTGACTCCAGGCACATCAACTCATGGCCAGATCCAGAGATGGCAACTACAGGCATTTAAGCAGGACCGAGGCTCCACGGGTCTCTCTTAAGACCCACAGTGAGAACCAGAGAGCCCCACTCGCCACTGCGTAGCCCTGGAGCCAGGGGAACTCGCTGGGTCACCACAACTTTACTTTTCAAAGCTGCCCAACCCAAGCAGGTAAGACCTATTACCTATGGAGCCAAACCGGTGGAGCATGCCTAACCCATGCACAGGACCAGCTTCTCCCATGCAGTACAGCTGCCTTTTCTCTAAACACGTAGCAGCAGCCGTCTCCAGGCCAGCAGTTAACACTTACCTAGGGAGTGGCTTTCTCTGCCTTCAGTCTGAAGGCTTTCAGGGTTTCCACCACCAAGGAAAGCAGCCTAACCACCTGAACAGAGGGTGGGGAAAAGAGCCCGAGTATGGAAAAAAGGAAATGGCATGTTACAACCACACACGAACACCGAGAGCTAAATTCATTACCCCATACAAAGTGCCTGGGATACCAGAGCTTATAGGGTGTTCTCCCGGAGGAAGAATGACAGCACTGCGGATGTAACAAAAAGACATGTAGTGGGTCTCTTTGAATTAAAAAAAAAAAAAAAACCCTACGTATTTTACTATACAGCATTAAATGCAAGAATACTGCATGTGCAAGTACTGAAGTAGTAACATGAAAGAGACGAAAATTTATGTTTAAAAATCTACTGTTATACAAATTAGATTTTTTTTCTTTAAGGATAAAAAATTTGCATACAAAAGAGAGAAGATGTTTGGGGGATAAAAATAAGGAGGAGGAGCAACACGATCTTCAGTTCAGACCTTCCCCAAAGTTTTGAAAGAAACTGGGAAGGAAAGCAAAGGCAAAGCTTCCAATGATACTGTAAGTTACTCAGTGAAAGTCTTCAGGAGCACATGTCTTTGAAGTACCACGGGGAAGGCTCAATCCTATTACAGCCCTCCTGAGGAAGTGTTAATCTTCTAGACAAAGAAACCAAGGCTCACTTTTTATGAACTCGCATGTAGTTTTGATTGCTTCTGGCTTGGTTTATTTGTTTCTTTAAGGCTCATCAAACCTGATTTTTTTCTGAACCACTAAACCTACAGTTCAAATCAAAGGCAAATGGACGCTGCTATGAAAGATCAGGACACTTTCTTTTAGGAAGGGTGAATTTATGAGCCTGTATTTAACTGTAATTGATGAAATGCTGGCATTGTGGAAATCAGTAAAATAGACCGTTGCCAAAAATGGTTAGAAATTTCTGGCTATGGTAAAAAAAAAAAAAACAAAAAACAAAAAAGGAAGACAAAAAGCACCTTTTGCAGATTCATAAAAAAGGATGCAGGAAAAAAGGCAGGGTGCTAGGAGATAAGCTATATTGATAAAATGTAATCCTTTTATGTTGGAACTAAAAGGATTCAAGGTTTATATTTCTGGTGCTTTAAACTACATTTATCACAAATAAGCCAAAGTTAGTATAACGTTGTGGCACTGTCTGTTGGGAAAAATTCGCAAATCAGCCCCTTTATTAGGATTACTGTTATTACTTTAAGGGAGGGCAATCAAATCCAAACTCTGGGCTTTTTTTTATCTTCCAGAGACAGATGAACAGCTTTTGGTTGGGGATTTTTTTTTTTAAGTATAAAAACCAATTACTGGTCTTGACTGAAGCTGAATTCAATTCCTTTTTTGATGTTCTGCAGTGCACTTCTGAGCAGCTTTTGCAAGCTATGACTAGCATAGAGCATTTGCAGTCCCTCCAAAAAAACAGAAAACGTATTTGTAAGCTCATTACTACTAAAATAACGGCACAGACACGACTCACACAGTTTGTTCTTGCAGCGACGATGAAGAAAATTCACAGTATGAGCAAGGGGAAAATCAGAGCGATTGATTTCTGATTTATTAAGGTTTTGGGGTTTTTTTATGTTTAGGTGTGGATTCATCACATCAGATGTTTTTTTTATCACCTCCACCTTCTTGCAGAAAGGCTGGCAGGTCCCAAAGGTGAGCTGTCCCAGAGGGCAGCATGCATCTTAACACAAACCCATACCCCTACTCAGGAGGCCTTTGAACTGGGTTTAAAGGATTTAAAGACATTTTGCATTTCTTTTTCCTTTGCAAGTGGATGCATCATTTGCCATGTTTACCCTTGCTCTTGTTGACCAGGGGGATTGGCTGCCTGTGGTTTGCCTGCTGTTCCCCCCGGGGCCCAGCCTTGCTCCTGAGCTGCACATCATCCTGCCTGCTGTTGAACAAGAATGCTGCGTGCAGCCAGCCCACGGAGAAGGAGAAAGATCTGCGACCTCCACGCAGGCTTCACCTGGTATCCAAGACCAGGATCAAGACCTAAAACGCAGCAAATGCATTTGTTATGGCACTAACGCTGTTCTGCTTGGGGACCGCAAGATGCTCAAGTTGGATATTAAGTGGGGAAAAAACACACTGTGGAATTTACTTATTACATTAATTTGATTTCATTAAACAGCAAAGGGGAATAAAAAAGATATACGGCAGCAGCTTCAGATGTAAACAAGGAACATATCCCATTTTGGACTGCCTCATGTGCTGTGTATGGCACAACATGTAGTTTTCTTCTTCTTGTTTGTTGTTTTCAGTTTAGGTTTTATCCAATTATATATCTATTGTGTGACAGGCCTGGCATGAGAGATCCCATTTACAGGAAATATTTCTGAGATCACAGGCCCTGCAGGCTAAATGCAAACACTGGAGCAGATGGTAACTGATCCAGTAGAGCTGTACCTAGGGGTGCTGGAAGGGGGAAAAGACTTGGAAAGTAAAGCCGCTAACAAAATAACCTCGCATTATTAAAAACTACAACCAAATCAGCCCAGCGAGCAGCTAGGGACCTCATTAGGGATGCCTCTGACCACTGCCATCGACCTGCTCATGCAAGGGGCCAGGGCCAGGAGGGAGGATGGGCAAAAGAGAGTGCTTGGTTATAAAATGACTTTCTACCCACTTGAGAGGAGGGCAAAGGGGGTGTTTTGCCCATCAAGTAATCACCATTGGATAGCGGCAAAACTCTTAGAGGAGAAACACGAGAGCTAAATGTCAACCCACCCTTTAACACAGTCGTTCCCAGGCTCTCCCTTTGGCACGGCCGGAGGATGTTGAGACTAGCCCTGCGAGACGAGCTCCCTCCCCTTCCTAACAATACGGCGTCTGTGCCCGGCCTGGGCCCGCTGATGCTCCTATTCAAGCGGGTGCCCTCTAATCTGCAACGCATCTTGTGTTTACAGCAGCCCGGGCTAAGGCCAGGTCAGCACTAGGAATAGCTGACCAGGGTAGCTGCGGCAGCTTCATCGCACAGGCGAGCTCAGGCAGTGCAAATGCCGTTTATCCTGGGGGAGGGTGGGGATTAAGGAAGGAAGCTTGCCTCAATACGCTCTCTAGCACTTTCTTGCAGCAAAACCCACCCTTTTGATGATAAAACTGCATTTATGCTAGGGTTATAAAAGTGCCGTGATGAGAAATCACAGCCCTAATGAACCGTACAGTAGCAGGAAAACAATTCAACCACAGACCTGCAAAAGCAGGTAACTCTGCCTCCCCATATATTTAAGTAGCATCTATCACAGTAACTTTCTGACCTTGATACTATGACAGTATCTCAGTATAATGACAGTAACTTCAGTTTTAAACACATGAGGGGAAGCTCAGAGAGACTGGATGATAAAAGTGAGATTCCAGACCAGTAAACGGGAACAGCTGACCAAAGCCCTTGAGAAACACTGACTCATTCACGATCAGTATTTTAAAGGTTGGTAAATGTTACATCACTTCATAAGGCAGAGTGCAAAATATCAGCTTAAGTTACTTTACCTACTTTATTTGCTGGAGAGGGACTAATTAAGTCCACTTACCTATGTTAATTGTACTCTCTCATCTTTACTAAGTAAGCTTGCATTAAGCTAGAGGTGGTCCCTCAACTATGCCTACATAATTTTTGACACTTCTGCTCCTGTTCTACCCCCTTCAGGCTCTGTGGCTGCTTCTCGCTCTTTGAAGACTTACCCTGCCATCCCTTAGCCTTCTGCGCTCTTTCACAGACCAAACAAGCAGCTCTTGCTCTGATTTTCCTTGTGGGCAATGCTGCCCAGGCCACAGGGGAGTCCAGAGGGGCTCCCCCTCAGACTGGTCGACTGCTTTTTTGTTCAAATTGGGGCACAGCATCCAGCTGAGACTTCACCAGCACGGAGTCTCTGTATAAAGGTTTCTTCACACTTCTTGCGTCTCACTCCCCTCATATGACTTTTTCACCCTTTGGAATGCAAAAACAAGCCGTGATTTACATAAGCAGTCCAGTTTTACCAGGATCCTCTAACATAAACCTCCCTGCTGCTGCAGAGCCCTGTTTAAATCAAGAGGCCTTCACATGGGTGAAGATGTCTTGAAGAAAGATCAGGATGTAACTCTGTCACAATTATTATGATTTGGTAACATTTAGCAGCTGTGGTTTTTTGCTGTAGACATCAGTTTTATAGCTGAAACTGTTCCTTTAATTTTTTTTGCAAGAACGTTTCGCGATTTTTTTTGTCATTGTTGTTTCCTGGACTCCTAAATATAGCCAAGTGGAATAACTAGCACCTCTGTAAACTGTTGGTTAAATGCCACGCTGAGTTTCATTTTGCACTTTGGAAGGCCATTTAAAACACATCAGACTTGTAGAGTTCAAAATTTAGGAAATTATTTACATTCTGGGAATAACTTCTAACCATTTCCTCAGGCTTTTCTGCCTTTAATACACATTAATGCTATTCTCACCAAATAAAAGTGTGGCCTGGAAAATACCAGGTGTCAAAATAAATGGCACTTCAAAGTTTAAAAAACACAATTGAGAAATGAAAATCTGGAAAGGTTGCTCTGCTGTCACAAGGTGTTTTGTCACCGGGATGTTAAACAGCAAGTGGTCCACTTTGGGCTTCACAGGAAATTTCAGGCAAGGCCAGAGCGGCAAACTCACTGGCAGCAAACGAAGCCACTGCTGCACTTAACCCTACAGAGCTGAGTTCATGAATGTCATTATTTAGTATAAAGGCACACTATTTCAAAACTAAAAACATCATGGAATTGAGTGTCACGTTTCTGCCTGAAGGGAAAGTAAGATGTCCATATGTCTAGTGTCTACATGCCACAAGGTGTACGATGGCGAATGGCATGGCCTTTGGAGGCAAGGCATGAAGCCTTTGCTCCATCCTGAAAAAAACCCCAACATACAACAGAAAGCTGAGGTATGGGGGTCAGTATTGGAAAACACGGTAAGTCCTCAGTGATGCAGAAGCCTGTGCTACATCCCTTGACTCCAAAGTAATTTGAAAGAATGGAAGCTCTGAAGTCCCTTTGAAAATAAGACTGCCTGACCCACAGAGAGTAAAACCTGCTTATTTATTCAATTTTCTGTCAACATTTCGAAGGAATTATCATCCCCATTTTGCAGCAACTAAGCTGTTTGCCTAAGGTCAAAGAGTGAATTAAAGTTAAACTAGATTACAGAGTATCGTGGTTCCCATTCCTGTGGTCAACCAGCGAGCATCTGATTAGGTCACCCCAGTACATTTAATTTAAAAAGAATGTTGAATCTAACACTCTGCCTAAGAAGTGCTCGGGCCTTCAATAAAAAGTCATGTGAAAGTGAGAGAGGGAACAATAAACAAGAAGGCTTCCTAAGTCTCCCTAACTTGCAAACCCAAAGTGACAAAGCAATGCAAAGTACCGTACTGAAATATCAGCATGAGCTGCAAAAAAAAGTCACATAAATACTCTCGGCTTTTTGGGCACAAATGCAGCCTGCAGGGTCTGACCATTGCTGCGGCGTGGGGCCAGAGCGAGCAGCTTTGGGGAGGCTCAGGAGCTGCTCTCTGATAGCCCCAGCAGTCCTTGGCACCTGCAAAAGCATCACAGCCTGGCCAGAAGGAAGGTATCATGAAAATTAGGTAGAATGAATACCACTCAAAATGACTACTTGTATTTTTCACCTTTAAAACAGAAGATGGGATACAGGACCTGTCCGGACACATGCATGAAGAGTGTCTTTCAGAAACACCAACTGGCCTGTGCTGGAAGGGAGACTGGAGAGGTTTTAAATTATTAACTGCTTTCTTCTTCCAGGTGCTGATGAAATCTATAACACTAAAACAAGATCTTTGCTAATTTTTTTATATTCACTGAAAGGGCTGGAGCTATCAGTCGCTCAGAAGAAGAGAAACACATGTTTTTGCAAGGCCCAGCTATTGCTTCTGCTACCATTGGCAAGCCAGCAAATAGCTGCCTGCCTAAACCAAACTGCAGCACCTCACATACATGCACTTGTAACCCTGTACATTTAATTTTCTTAAACCAATGCTGACCTCTGAATTCGTACTTTGAAGCAGTAGGAAACTTACAAAGGTTTTGCAGAAAATATATATCCAACATCATTTGTTGACAATTCCAAACATGAAATAGCCTCCTGTACCTGTTTGGTTATTTAAACAAAGCTCATTCAGTTTGCCTGCCAAGCTAAATGTTTCTGAAGTCGCCATTCGGACAACCACTAAGTAACATAAACTGTGAAGACAGGTCTTCAGAAACCCCAAACCAAGCCCTGCAGCACATCCACAGAGCCCACTGAAAGAATAGAGCTCAGCTTTATGTGGGATTACTGAAGAGCAGCTATTTTTGAATTCTTCTGTGAGTTGCCACTCTTGCTCTGCAATACGAGTGCGTTGTTCCTCTTTAGCCAAAACCAACACTGCAATACACTAAAGACTGCTCAGGAGCAACACGGCCTCCTTCCGAAAAAAGACTACTGGTTCACGGACTCATTCAGGAACATCTGCTCCTCCATACCTGTTTCTGAGTAACACGAGTAGAGAAATCCTGGGAAATCTGTGTCATCACAAATGTCAAGCTATGTGAGATATGTTAGCCACCTACATGCAGGTCATTGGGTACCAAATATGAATAGTGGAGGTTAACTAACTGTCCTGGAAGAGCTGTACGAAAAGCTGTAAGGATATCAGAAGAACAGCCACTACAAAACCTTAAAAACCAAAGAGCGGAGTCTCTGCTGGCAGAACCGCCATGGGTTTCCCAAAGGGTTTCTGTGGAGCTCTCCCCCTGGTACCACCTTCTAGCTTGGATACAACCAAATCACTGGAGATTTTCATGGCCTGTCACTCTGCGTACACGTGATCCCTCATGAACATGCCTTTTCACACAAAAAATGGTATTCTCACATGGAAAATAAGCAATTTATTTTGCATATAAGTTTAGTCTTTGAATACAAAAGTTAACATGCAAACAAGTACATGAAAATTAGTGTTGTATTTTCTGAATTCTAAAAGTACATTGCACAAGGAATAGCAAGAAGACATACTGAACAGCTAAGTACAACTCATACATTTTAAGATGGTACTTTCTTTTCCTACTCTTGCCTCTCTGAAGATCTTTCTTAATTCAGCAGTTAGCCACATACCCACTTGCCTTTGAAACATCTCACAAAGGTTTGTGAATGTGTAATAAATGCACAAGACATGCCTCCCATAGGTTGCATTAATAAGGGCAGGGTTGCATTCCAATCAAAGGAACGATAATTATATACTTAAACTTTTCTTAACGGGCAGGCAGCAGTGAAAAAGAACGTATTCATGCATCTGTGCAATGTGGTCTCTGTCCAGGAAAATCCAGTGAGGCTTAATAGTTGCATGAGGAGGATGTGGAATGCCTTGCCTCCTGTCCACTTCCCCTGGCTCACGCACCTCTAAAAGCTCCTACCATCGCAGCTCTACAGCTCTGTTGGTAATTTCACCAACCAGTTTTTACCAAGCCTCTCCTCCAAACTCCCACACGGCAGAAATAGCCAGCTTGCACCCGCATCTTGTATGCTAGCATGGAAGAAAGCTTGAGAGCTACCGCTACACCCACAGCTGTTTTCCACGAATCTGAAGAATGCAATCAGCCTAATTGTTTCTTTGAAGATAGACCATCCTTTTCCTGTGGCCTAATTTAGACTCAACATTAAAAGCATATAAAGCTAAAAATGGAAAATCACTCTTAATTGAACTTGTAAAATATAGAATCTATTTTTCATGAAACAATCTCAAATTCTACTTTTTTTTCATGTACAGACAGTTTCCTACCTCAAATGGAAAACACTATAGCAATGACCTACTCTTTCATGAACTCCAGCACTTCTGACCTGTAGCAAGTAGGACACAACCTGAGGTGAAAAAAGACGGCTTTGGATCTGACTCAAAGTGTACCAAGGTCAAGTGAGAGTCTGCTGGGACTGGGATCATGCCTGCAAGGACTGCAGACCTTCTGAGACAAAAGCAGTACATGACAGAAGACCACAGAGGCAATAGCGGGAGGCCAATAAACATTGGCCTTTCACTGAAAATGAGCAGCTGTTGGGTGTTATGGTAAGATGCTAAAATAATGCTGTTTACTGCCAGTGAGTAAGCAGTTTCAGAGCATGCTTAGTAGAGGGAATGTTATACTAGCAACACGCACGATTTTTAAACATGAAACATCTTCAATTTAGCAGGAGAAACTGAAGTTGTGATATACTCAACCACCTGTTTGCCTCAGACCTCAGGGCCCAGGTTGCACCCAGCTGATGATACAACCTCCACACAAAGACCAGCATGCAAGGAGCTAGTAAAATGCCCCCAAACAAGAAGTCTTAATGGGTACTCGCAAAACCCGGGAACTGTGCTATCCATTCTTCAGCACCATCTACTGGTACCGTACCTAGCATCAAACTATTTATTCGCCTTCAGGCCATGGCCAGCTGTCACTTGCCCATTCCTCCAAGAAAACCATGGACCCCACCGGGTCCAGGGTCCATCTGTCACTAACAATAGCCTTTCCCCCATGGTGGATACATCCCAATGACATTTCTGGGACTTACCAGACTCCTTCCCATGCTGAGACGCCTACAGCTGAGACTTGAACCAGCTCAAGTGATACCAGGGGCCTGGATCAAGGCTGTTCCAGCTCAAGAAATGAGATGATACATTCCCATGACCAAGGCAGTCCTGACCATACCTGCAATATTGACTTACAAATATCCTTGGGTCTGCTGACCACAGAGTGCTATCTGACAAGCACTATCCTTCTTCCTCTTCACGCCTCTATCACCTTTTAGGCTTCAGTCACATCTAAGTGGCATCATCACATTCAAGTGACTTGGTCGACAACGCTCCACTCATTCAAGAGTGGCTTCAGGAGGACAAGAGACAAAGCGCAAGACATGGCAGCATGCCCAAGGATGGTATGCACACTAAGCACACGCAAACATAGTAGCTTTGCGTGGGGGAAGTGCAGAGCACCCTGGCTGAGCCTCCCTGACATGGAAAGGTCTTTCTGTCTCACCATGCAAGCTCTGAGCAGCGCTCGCAAAACCAGCCCCAGCAAATACTGGAAACACAGGTCGCAGCTGGTTAGGCTGCTTCTGGAAAGCAAAGCAGTTGAAGGAAATGTTCTCATTAATAGAAAGAGGCTTTCTGGGGCCACGTGGACAGTTGTAGAGACCAGAGTCAGTACAATGCACAGGCTCTCATCTCTGATTCAGCGTCCTCATGCCCTGTTGTCATGCTTTAGCTGAATGTTGGGAAAGTGTTGACAGGGATTTCAAAGGGACATTTCGAGTCTAAACACATTGTTGAATCCAGGCCCTTGGTAGTTGTTTTGTTGCATAAGAGAAAGGAGGGAAAACAAGAAATGAAAAACCCACTGCAAGCACTTTCCCAGGGCACAGGCGCAATCACCCAAAGGGCTGAAGCCCAGCCGGTCCCGCGCCCTGCCCACCCACCGACTCACTCGCACCATCCCTCCGCCAGCCTCCAAATGTCACGCCGCCAAATCGGTCAGCACCGTTTCATTTTTTAAATGGCGATTGCATGGGTGCTGATTGGCATCTCTGCTCTCCTGGAGCAAACACCCTGCCGCACCTTGTCCTCCCCCTGCTAGCCCAGCACCCAGCTGGAAGTAATGACCATTTCTCATGGATGCTGCCAGGCTACTTAGTAGAGAAGATGAAAAATACCTCTGGCAAAAAAAAAAAATCCAACTGGGATTTTTCAGCCTGTTTTGGGAAGACACAGTATATGTAAAGACCAAAAAAAAAAAAAAAATCATCTTTCTTATCTTACTTCATAAGAAAGCACTTTTGAAGATTCAGAACAAACAAAATATACCCAAACAGAGGGTAAAGGAGGACCCAAATAGAGATGATAACTACTGACATTCCACTTTAAGCCTAATTTTTAGGTCTGAACACGGAAATTAAATACACAATACATAATGTAGGCAGAAGTGAATTTCACCCTCTGATACCCATGTTTTTTTCCTGTTTGGCTCAGTCATTTAAAGGAACAACTTTCCCCTTGAACTCTAATCATTTTTGAATGAATTATTAAAAAGCCTGACTTTACAAGCAGATTTCCTTTTATATACAACAGCACACAAATAAAAGAGGAAACTGATTAAACAGGGAACATGACAGTATTCACTTGACAGCATACTTTGTAAAAACCAAATTGGGCATGTGTGGTGCACGTGTGCACATCTGCGGGTGAGGAGGGGTGATTTCTTTCTTCAGTCTTCCTTCTCATTTAGAATAACCGTGTGCTGTTTTGGCACTTTTAATTTTTTCATATCCAGCTAATTATGATTTTTTTTAAAGATGGTAGTGCCTCTTTAAAGAGACAAAATATTTTAGCTTGCACTAAATTTATTTCTATAAATTTATTTTGAAGTAATGGAGCTTAAGTTGCATTCTTGAATGGCTTGCATTTCATCTCCAAAAAATCTTAATAACGCTGGAATATGTAACTTATTCCTTCTTGTTGCAAACAGACTCTAGATTATATTTATAATAAAAAGTGAGGGATGCTGCCAGCTGTCTTTTGAAAAGTCATGGCAATAAGATGTCTACATTTTGCAACTTCATGTACTTATTCAAGACTGATAAAAGACTTCTTTTGAAGTAAATTATAAGCGTGCAGTACCTTGAAGTGATTAAGAAGGAGTAAAATAGCTAAATTTGCCTATTTTTTGTGTGAAAGCAACTACATTTATAACAGCAACGATGTAGCATGAATGGGAACAGTTTTCCCGTATCTCCATGCATTAAAGCAAAGCTGCTCTTGGGGTGGGTGGGCACATGGGACGAAGACTTTGCCTTCAAAGAACAATTTAATCCAAAATGTAACAGGCAGAGTTCCCTTAGCTCCCTGCTTTCTCTGCAACACTTTTTTTTTTCAGATCCTTTCTGTCCAATTCTGCAGAGGGCATACACATTCAGTAACTTACACATTTGTCCGTATTAGATACTATTAGCTTCCCATATGAATCTCATTTAAAAAAAAAATAATTAAAGAGTAACATGAACATACCAGCCAGCTTGCTTTCAGAAAATTACAAATCCATGCAAGAACATGATGACAAGATGATTTTGAATGAAAATAACACCAGTATCATCCAAGCTTAGGAAATGATTCCTCTGATATTATGGTCACAAAACACTAAGGCTGATTTTTTGGGTACAAATCGGGCTGTGAATCTCAGTCTACATGGCTACCCAGAATGATTATCAGTTATCTCTGTAAAACTCTCCTGCATTTGGAGGACCAGCGCAAGCCTACTCATCACCTAATGCCAGCTGAGGCTGACTGGGAGAAGCACCGCGATGCCGATGCCTCGCCCTGACCCTCAGCACTGGGGTGAGTTCTGCCCACAGTGAGTAACCGGAGGGGACACGCTGCCAAGTGATACACCTGATACCAACCAGCCAGATCATGTACCCAGTTACCAGCTAACGGCACAGAGTAGACGGCATGTATCCTCTCCAGCGTGCGATCCTGCAACCTCGAGTGACGCTGACGTCCAAAGACTGTTTGCCAAGATACTGACTGCTGCACTGGGCCCTGGGGTCATACATCAAATGTTCACATGCACCGACAGATGTTTATGTTGGTCATCCTGATTTAACTCCCATTACATCATTTACTAAGCTACTGATGTTATCATAAACAATTAAACAAGCCGGCAAAGGAGACTCGAATACAAATTTGATTCCCTTGTGGTATGAGGGCATTACACTCCAGACTGCAACTTGCTCTTAAATCAAATTGAAATACTGTACAGATTCTTTAGTTCATTTGAATTCCGTATGAAAAAGAGCCTTTTTTTCTTTTCTTTTCTTTTTTTTTTTTCCCCAGAAGACTGATTTCATTCATCATTTGACCATCACAGAATGAATGAAAGGTATTAAAATGTAACGGGGGGGTCAGACTTTGAATCACAAATTATTGGTATAAAACTAAAAACAGTTTCATGCTTTAATTAAGGAGATGTTCAGGCTGGGTTTCATTTCAGCTACCTTAATTCCTGAACGTCTAGTGCATTATTTAATGCCTCCAGTCACTTCTGGTTTGTGTCTGGACTATTTTAAAGTACTGAAAATAACCGAAAGTTTTGAAGGAGCAAAATTAATAAGCAGAGGAAGTCCTCAATCTAGTGTGTACATAACACGCTTGCTGCCTGCCACTGAAATACAGACTTATTATCAAATATGAGGGGTTAAATTTAAACTCCACGACCGCCTCTCTGCTTGCTTGGTTGTCATTAAGTGTGGGGAGGGAATAGGAAACACTTCACACATCTTGTTTTCCGCTTCTAATATATTTTTTAGTTTTCTAGTGCAGGCTTTGCTTGGATGTGTAATCACTGTGGAATGGCTACTATACCCTTGCTACACTGCATAATACTTTCCCTTCCTCCTTCTGTAGGATTCCTCATGAAAATAGGCACTTTGTGTTTTTGGCCCTAAGGACAGAACATAATGTACTGTCTCTAGGAAAAAAAAAAAAATCATTAAAACATTTTCCACTACTTAAAAAAAACCCAACACATGAAGTACTACTGTATTTCTTTTACACACATGATCTCATAGATAGATGTGTGCATCCACACACACACAAATGCATTCAATTTTCAATTTAGCTATTTATAGAGCTCTATAATTTTTCCTGGCTCAAGTTTTAGTAAGCCTTCCCTGATGGGGTTCAGTTCACACGGTTTTGCAGCCGTTCATTTTGCTTCAAGTTCATATCCATGGAACATCCCCTCCCCGTCCCCACCTCCTCCTCAAATCCTATTTAATGTTTTGCCGATTAAATTGGCTGGTTGCTTTACTGAACTCATCACAAAAAACAGTGGTTTTTTTTTTCTTTTCCAAGGAGCCATGTGTGTTTTGTCCGTTTTTCTTGCAATCTCCTAGCAGCAAAGCTCACAGATGCAGTTGCATCCATCTACAACCACCCTTTTTTTGCTGATGTAACATTCGACACACACATCTAGAGGGTCTTGGCAGAGAGTTGCATAAAGGTCTTCCAGCCATGCTGTTGCTCCCTTAAGTAGCAGCAATGCAAGTTTCAGGAACGCTTGAGAGTCATAGAGCCTTCCAGCCAAGCCAGCAGCACTTCTGGAAGATGCTGTTTGCTTGCTCCACTACCAGTGAGATAAGCAACAAGACCAAAGTGCTCAGAGACCTCAAGGCAGGGAAAACTTTTTCTCACCCTGGAGTCAGTCTACTCTTCAGTCCCCTCATATTTCAGCAAACTGGCATGTCCCAGGGCGAAGGACGTTCCCGGCTGATCTAGGACAGCTGGGTCTGGTGGTACTTCATCTCTTCCCATCCCCTTTCCAGCTCTCCAGGCTGAGAGGCAAGGCTGAACTGCACTGCAACCCAGCAAGCTCCTGTTGCGTGAACGCCCACTGAGACCTAAATGCCCATTTGGGTAACTTCCAGCTAGGCTCTGCTTTCTCCTGGTAAGAAATCACCCCCCTGCCATGTCAAGGTGCAGTGCTGGAGCACACAGGCACACAAGAACTACGAGAGAGAAACAACTAATTGCCCCCTCTCTCCACTTTACAGAGCTCAGCTTACTCAGGCCAGAGGCGTACAGCCTGCATAAAGGACAGAGAGGTAGAGCACAGAAAGTAAAAAGCTATTAAAGTGAAAACCCATGAGGCAGATAACAGCTTGCTGCCAGACTTTTCAAAATTTAAGTGTTGATTGTTCAGAATTTATGTCTAGATTTTTCTTAAGAATGCAATTTCCTGGCACATGGTACAAGTTGCTCTAGACCTGCATGTCAGCACAGCAGGCATCCTGTTGCAAAGGTTGTTATGGAACTATTGAATGTTTTCATGCCAAATTTGTCCAAATTAAACCGAGGGGAATGGAAATACTTTCCCTGGATAGGTGGTGGTTGCATTAGGTGGGTTTGTTTATAAGGAGAATAAAAGTTACAGCTAAATATAAAAGCAGATATATCATAATATTGTCTGAGAACTTGAATAACATGTCATTCAGCCTGCGTGCTGTGGAAAGAACACGAAGGTCAAGTCTAAAATAAGATCAGTGACTGTTTGACAATAGAAACATGTAGGAGGTAGAGCAGGAGAATTTTCCACATTTTTTAAATGACATTTTTCTTTCAAAAAATATTCTTGCTTACTTTGCAACAGGTCTGATGCAAAACCCAGTTGAACTTTGTGCAAAACATACTGCTGAATTTGGCATGTTTTTGATCAAACCCCTGGCAAACCTGCATTAGTCATTTGTGCCAACTGTTTACTTTTTGCATTATGCTCAGTTGGGAAAATGAAAGAAGTCTGCTCTGTTGCATTTTGGGTTTTAGAGAGTTTCACTTTCTGCTTCAGCCTTCTCAATCTGCTTCCCTGGAAGTCAGAGACTTCAGCAACACTACTGTTACCTCTTAAATGTAAGCACATCTGGGTTCACAGCACTGGGGAGTTAGCAGAATCCCTGGTAAGGTCAAAAAGACGGGGAAAAAGAAAAGAAAAATACCCAAACCACTACTTGAAGTACTTTATAAAATCCAAAACGTTCCTTTTTCATTTTGTTCATCCACCAAAACCTAGGGTGAAGATATGATGTCAGGCACTTGCCATTTCTAAAAGTACAACCAAGGCAGGGATTTCGGCCCCTGCTCTGCAGCAGGCGTAACTGCCCCTCAGCAGGTCTTGTAAGAGAAACAGGGAACTCGCAACCCCAGTCTTGACGGAGACATCCAACATACTCTACTTTTACTGCCATCAGTGATGTCAGAGGTACATTTCTCTTTCCTCCCCTATATTCACTTTTAAATGTAGTTACAGCCACTTCCCTGTAAAATGTGTTACAAAAGGAGCCTTGCAAATGCCCTAATCCCCCTCCCCAACAACTCCATTGACAAAATCCCAAGATTTTAAAGCAAAGGCAGAGACAGAAACTAGCCCAAGGCCAAGGGCTGAAGGCAGCTGCCCTACCTTTGCCCCTGAGCTGTGGCAGACAGTCCATGTAGTTATAGAGCTGTTAAAACATTCATTGCCAGCATGTCGCTCTGCGGGAGGACTCTCAAGGTCTCCAGGAGGAAAGGTCTAGGGCAGAGGAGGGAGATGTGGGGGTACAGCATCCTCTCCACAGCTGCCCCTGTCCTCTGGAGACCCCACACCAAAGCTCAGGGTGGATGAGGGCTGCCAGCGTCCCCTTGGCAAGCCCAGCCCCATGGCCACCCTTTTGCTGCTGGGCATCCCCGTATTTCAAGTGGAACCTCATGTCAAAAAGAGCCACGCGGTGCCTTCTTATTTCTCAAGCGCAAAGATGCCTCCCTGGAGCAGCAGGGGAAGGGAGGGAGGGAAGCGGCCTGCAAGGTCCCTGTCCAGGGGAGGACTTGTCTCCCCTGAGGGGCCTCAGGCGAGGCTGCAGGAGAGGTAGAGCAAGGAGCTGGTGCCCTGTAGCACACCAGCCTTGCTGGGGGCGGGGGGCAGTCAGGAAAGCCCTCCGGCACAGCCTGGCCAGAGCCCAGTGCAGGGCAGGGAGGGCTGCAGGGACAGGTCCTGCTCGGGTCCATGCTTCATGGCCCCCCTCCGCCTGACCTCCAAACCTTGGGGCAGACATGGCCAAAACTAGTAGTATCACACTGAGGACTGGCACGCGATGGCTTTGACCCTAACGATCCCACTGGGAACGCGGTATTGTTCTGGCCCTATTAACAATAATTTGCATGTTGTCTAATGGCCCTGGGAGGAAAAAAATAAAAATAAAAAGGGTGGCAGGCCCTGAGGGAGGAGAAGAGGAAATGGGAGTGCTGCCATTTTCTTCTGAGAACTGGCAAAATAAGGAGGCTGACTTTCTTACGGAGCCAGAGGTAAAACTAGTCATTGCAAAATTATTTAATATCTAACTTAATCATCCAGCCTTCATTGCTTCAAGGCAGGATTTTGAGAACCCGGGCCACTTAACTATACCAAAGAGCTCTTGTCAAACCAGCCTGGTAGGGACCTTGATCACAGGAAACTTATTTTAGCGGGAGCCCAAGTCTCTCCCAAGGCGCTGGTGACAGTGACCTTTCACAATGACAAGTTGCTCTCAACAGAAGGGTCTGAACCACAGAGACAAGGGATGTCTGCACACAGCAGTTCTCCATCATACTCGGAGCCTTACATATAAAAAGCAGTCAGTAACACCAAGCTGCCACAGTTCCAGTCATTTTTTTTTTGTTGAAAGGAGTTTCTTTAGGGATCAAAGTGTCCTCAAAACCAAACAAACTGGCTGTCCATCTCTTCCAAGAGAACAGGTAGTTTATTCCAGCTGTCAGCGACTGCAAACCAAACAGCTCCTCTCCCACTGTTTTAGCTCTAGGCCAGTTATTAAAATTAAACAGTTTTGTTTGTGAGAATGATGTATTTGTGTCTGCAGGGGTGAGAGAAGGGAGCAGAGAGGGAAAAAAGAGAGCAAGTTTTCTAAAACAAACCCTAAGCCCATTTACACAGCCTAACAGTGTGCCAGTGCTGCCTCTTCCTTCAGCCCATTAAACTGCCATGGAAGTCCCAGCCTGCAGGATGTCCTACCATGCCCCAAACATCCTTCTTGCTGGGTGGGGAAAATAGAATGAAATAATAAAAAAAAAAAAAAAAAAAAAAAAGGCAAAAATTTCCAACTACTTGCAAAAGAAATACACGATTCCCTTGTGAAACAATCAACTTCAGCTGATACGAAAAAAGGCACGAATAGATGCCTTGACACGTTTCCCTACCACTTGTGCCACCAAGGCTGGAGAGCAGAGGGGGGGCTCCCCCTCTCATGGTCCCAAAGCACCAGGGAGGCTCACTGGCTCGCCCCTGGGGCTGAGGCAACAGCTTTACCGGCCAAAGCTGAACAGGACTAATTTCTAGAAAGCTGCCATGGTCCTGGTGGGACACTATCACCCCTGGCCCATGCAGGCACTGCCAGAGGGATGTTTGTAGCATCCCAGGCCAGGTTCCCCTTACAGCGAGGACGCCTGGGGAAGCTGAGGAGCACTCTCCAGGCAAAGCCCAAGGCATCCTTGCTGCAGTTTTCCACTGCTGCACAGACCTGCCCAACCATCCACTACAACCAAGGCTTTGTACAACACTCTATAGATCCCTTTTTGGGTCTGCCCACATGCTCGCTGCTCTATCAGGCTGGATCCCACCAGTTTTACCGTCCATACTGGAAAAAAAATAGCTGTTGACTCCAACCGGGCAAGGATTTCACACATTCAGTCCAGAGCCAAATATGCGAAATTTCTGCTGCAGGAATTTTTTGCAGACAGCCGTGAGCTACTGCAGAAGCCTGAACAGACTCCAGGCTGGCTCATTTACTTGCAGCCTTGATTGCCACCTGACATTTCAAGCAACCGGTTTTATTTCCTCCCTTGCTGGTGTGCCGCACCACCGCGCTCCAGCCCCGCAAGGAGGAAAGCCTTTCCCTTGCCCAGGCTTCATGGCAGGACTGCTACCTATTGCAGATCTGGGCAACGGAGAAAGGAACAGGTCAAGCTGGAACCTGAAAATAACACGGGCATTAGGCCTCCTTCTCGGCTACATTTGTGAGCTTTCGCCTCCAGCAGCAGAGTGGGGATTAGATATTTAGACAGCTTGATTTACTGTGATTTGCCGGATTACTTCAGGAGAGGGGCTTTGGATATGTCTAACTTGAATTAAAATTTGCAGACACTTGGAGCATGATGGAGGACTTGCTTCTGTCATGAACAAGGCAGTTTTTACTTCAGGTTTTTTAATGTCATTTTTTACTTGAGCTGTGCGTACGTTCTGGAGAAGTTCAACAGATTTCACTAATCTACAACATTGACCATCTTATTCTAATGGAAATGCCAACTCGTTTAGTACTGTATTTGAATTTGTCTTTGAATTATTTTTAATTCTTTTTTTCTCTAGAAAAATATCAGAAATAGGGTCCTCTACTACGTTTTATAATACACGGTCTGAACATGTGATGAATATTCTTAAGAAAGGAGTTCTTTCCTTCAGAAAGAAAGCTGGCAATAGTTATTCCATTGCAAAGACATGCTACAGGACTGTCCCACACCATTTCACTGGCCTCCTGTCCAAGGTCCCATCCTGACTTTCCGGTGACTCTCGCAAGTCTCTCCAGAGCATGCAATGGGAATTTTGTCTCCTAAGCCCCAGTTCAGCAAGATAGTTAAAACTAACTTCAGCCTCATGGTCAAGCTCAAAGGCTTGATTACTACTCACTTTTTTTTTTTAATGTTTTAAAATTGCTTTTTCTGCCTGTATCTGAACAATTAAGCTTATGAATGGAAGCAAAAGAATACATGTGCATGAAGATACTTCTTACAGGTGCATGTAATATAGCTTATTGCTCCTTGCCCTGAAGTGCCACAGACAACTTTTAACTATGGTGGGAATGGAAAAGGAAGGGCGATTTCCTTCTTAAAACACCCAATGAACTGTGCTGATACATAAAAGAAAACACTAATATTGTCAGTTGCCATTTCTCACCCTTTTCCTAAATAAAAACTAGAAATCAACACCTGAAATTGATCTGTTTAATCTGTTTCCATCACAAGCATTGCTAAACACATCCGAACAGTGGAGCTGAAAAAGTTTAAGCCTAATTTCCATTTAACTTTTTCTTTCTTTCTTCTACCTCCTCTCTCCACTCAAATCTCACCCCCAGGTAGTTTCACAATGTGACTCACTTTGCTCTTTTCCAGACTAGCAAGCTCCAGCAATGACAAAATGTAATGCTACAGATTTGAATTTTATTCTGAGCCCCAAATTACCACGACAGACATTTCGTTCAATATTGTACCTTGTATGACCTCTTTTGTTTAGTTAAAAAACATCAGCCCAACTCATGATAGCATGGTGGGCAATAACACATTTCCCAGACCTGGTGTGCTGTATAGCTAATAAGAATACTGATTTCATAGTTGGGTTAACTGAAAAAGAGAGATATTAATGATTTGCCCCATATCCTATCATGTACTCAGTACTAGAGCCAAAAAGAGGAAGTTAAGTTTTGACTCGCAGTTGCTTTCTTGAACAACTGGGCGACAGCCTCTTTCAATCACTATGTGAGAAAAATGGGGCCTTTTCTTTTTGATTTTACCTGGCCCATGTACATAAATTACTCACTGAAGTACCCCAAAACCCACTGAGCTGCCATTTCAATCAACAAACTGGAATCATCCTTTTTATGCTTTAATAAAATAAAATAGCAATAAAAAGATGTATGCGCTGAAAGGATGCTGTCTTTTTCTTTTAACTAACTCTAAATGTGGCAATTCATAACAGGTCTTCAGTCAGCGCAGGAATAAATTCAGTGATGTGGGTGCTCTTCAGAACACAACAAGCGCATTTACAATTACCTTTACAAAACACATGCAGAAGTAAGAAGTTTTCCCTGGATGGATGAGACTGGCAGTGCATCCATCCCAGTATCCCCAGTCACCAACCACCACCAGGTGCTCTGGGGGAGAAGCAATGTCATAGATAATTTTGAAATAGCACTCCGCAGAGAAAGGTCTACCCTCAGCACTTGGTGATCTCATTTCAGCAGCTGTTGTTAAAATTTACCCCAAGGTGTATGACTGCCCTTTCAAGCAATTTTATTAAAACATAAGTATAGATGTTTTCCATACCCTTGTAAATACCTAAACCTTTCCTGAATGCAGCTTAGTACTTCCACTCACAGCTCTCCCATGAAAACAGCTCCCAAAGGTTAATCGTGCATTGCAGAAAAGGCTGGTTTTTCTCTATTAGTTGAAAACCTGTGGCTTTTTCATTTGATCTTATTTTTCTTGCTGCTTATACAAAGTAAACATAACTACAATTGTCCAATTAAGTGCCTCTTCCTGTTCCTATTGAAGTCAATGGCAACACTTTCTAAATTCAGATTTGTTTTCTTACTCATTAACTGTAAAATCCAGAAACCCACAAGGAACTTTCCAGCGAGGGGGATTTAGCAAAGTGTATCGATATACAATAATTATGACAGCAAACGAACATTAGGATAAAATAACAGAAAATAAATTCCAGACTTTTAGATGCATTTGGAAAAGTTCTTTGGTTTCACAGTCTTTCAGGAGCCAAAAAAAAAGCGGGGGGGGGGGGGGGGTGGGGGGGGGGGAAAAAAGGCCATCAGATTGTTAATGAGACTGAAAGCCAGAGTAAAATAAAAATCCCTCAAATCTGTCATCAGCATTTGTGTTTGCCAAGAAGGCCTGGACGTTATCCTGCTGGGGAAGAGAAGATTTATGGCAACACACACCTTCACCCATTCTATTATTATATATGAAATGGAAAATAAAACAGGCTGGTACTACCCTCAGAAATAATCAGTATTTTGCTGCCACTGAGTAACAAGTGTTATTATTATTATTACCAAATCAGCAGGAGAGCAGCCACGAGGTGCTCATAAATAAATTATTTTTTAAAAAACCAACAAACCAAACAAGGCTGGGCTGCACCCCCCAAGGGCGTGAAGGAAAATAAAACAGGCCAGGGATGGCGGTGGGAAGGGCCGGACACGGTGCACACCATGGCTGATGGCCGGGCTGCAGCACCCAGAACCGCGTCCGGCACCCAGCACCTGGTGCCAGCTGTGGTGATGGAAAGGGATGGTCAGAAAGGCCTGCAGAAAGCTGGGGACCACCAGCCCTCCACCAAGCAGAAAGACAAAACAGGCAAAGAACCAGACACCTGCCAAATACAAGCTTGCACGCGACAGGAGCGGGGAGTGTGCCCGGCCAGTGCGCCACAGGGCCCACGGTGGCACGCTCACCCTGGCGCAGCCGCACCCTTCACCGTAACCCCGGTCACCAAACGGGATGGAAATGCAATAGCCAAAAAATAAAAATTCACTTTACCACAGGAGAGTTGTTATTTAATCAGACCTATCGTGCTGTTTTTTAGCTATGGCTGCTCGACTGCCAAGGCTGCTGACCCAGACCCCAGGCCAGGGGCGAGCGCCTGCTGTCCCACTGGCAGCGCCCGGCTAGGACCGCGGTGCTAAAACACCACAGGCTAGCCTGGCGAGGCGGCTGTGGAGCGAGGGGGGAGACAAGGACGCAGCAAGATTGCTGGCAGCTCACGTTAGCAAGCAGAGCGGCATACGGAGAGCCGACGCTTCAGCCAGTCCTGCCCCAAGCCCCGGGCCTGGCATCCCTCAGTGGAGATGGTAGAGCATGAGGCTGGCTCGCCAGTGCGAGGCACAAACCACCAACACAAGACCAAAACCACAGCAGACGTTTCAGAGTGACACCCAAGCAACGCTCCCATTCCTACATCCGCCTCCCTCCACCATCCCAGGTCCAACCCACTGAAAGATGACCCTCTTGCCAAGGACGCCTGTATCGGGCACAAGGGCTCAACGTTTGCTGGCGATGCAGTACAAAGTTCCCATGCTGCCTTAGGAAGCCCAGGCCCTGCTATCTGGCTGCTAAGAAAATGCTTCTGCTCCACGTGCAATTTCACACATCATTGCATAGGTCTTGTGATTCCCCTGCTAGAGCTGTGCTTTGCCATCAGAGAAATGCTTGTGTCTCAGCAGAAAAATTCAACTGGATTTTCTCCATAGATTACTAACTCCAAATTTCAAGCTACATACTCGAAAACCTAAGCTACTTACTGCCCAGCAGACCTAATGCAGCAGCTTGAGAGGCCTGTGTTAATGCAGGCACAGAACTAACTTATTTCTCAATATTGAAAGTAAAGTAGAACTTTTTAATAGGATTGCTGTTTGAACTTTATGGTTCTTTGCAAGATCAAGGCAAATGACATCATCTCCATAACCGAGACCCCTGGTTCTGAAATTTTAAAGGTCACGGTCAATACATGTATTTTTTTGAAAGAAAAAAAAAAGACAAGAAAGACAAGACTTCTGAGAAAATACGCAACCTAATGTTGTTGCAAGTTACGAAGAAAGCTATTACAAATGAAAGGGACTAGAGAACCATAATCATTTTCTCTTTCTGCCCTAGCTCTTCTCGTCCTTGCTTTGGCACCAATCTTCCGCAGAATGAATTTCTCGTTCCTCAGCAACAGCAAAAAGAAAAATATTTTGATAATATTTTGAGAATTTGATTATAAACCCACAAAGCCACAAAAGCTGGCAAAGGACCTCAAAGGTGTAACACTTGAAACTGCCAATTCATTTATTTAACTGACTGGATTTCAGATAGTTTCCTTTTACCAGTCAAACAGTGACTTGGGGTTAGCCCCGCTGGGGATTGAGTCGTTACAAGGCCGCATGTCACCAGTAAAAAAAAACTCAAAGCACCTCTGCTCCAGTGTGGGGCATCCGGCTCCGAGCAAGGCACCATCCCGTGCCGGATGAGCGTGAGACTTTTGCTCAGGACTTCCAAGAGAAGCAACTTGCTGTGCAGGCAGGTACCTGACCGAGCTGCTGGGAGAGCAGCTCCAGAGCCGAAAAGGGGCAAGATTTCGACCAGTACCCTATGCACGAGCCCAGGAAGGCCCCTGCGTCACACCGATATCCAAGATCTCTAGCACTGTCCTGGAGGCAGACGCACCTGCCATCCCTCGCCTTCACGAGGGGGCTATGGACCGGCGCAGGGCATGGCGACTCTCCACACTTCCTTTTCAAAGAGTGCCACCAAGCAAAGAGCATTAATGATTTACTAGGCAAAAAAAAAAAAGAAAAGAGGAAGCTCAGTGATTAGGGCAGTCAACCCAGGAGAAGGGAAACCTGGGGTCTAGTTGCTGGTCCAAGAAGCATTTATTCGTTTGGCTGTAGACAGCCACCTGAGAAAACACATCAGACAGCGGGAATTAAGACACCCCAGTTCTTCCTCCTCCACCAAATGAAATCTCACCCCTGCAGAAGGAGGAGGACACCTCGGCAAAACCAGCAGCCATCTGGCAGGTGAAGCCTCCTGAGATGTCAGAGATGCGGGCCTGCCAGGCTGGAGAAGGTCTCATAGGCAAACCTCCCATTACCTCAGGAGAAGTCTTAACCAAGGAGCCACCAGGAAAAGCTGGGCCTTCTCCCCAGCTGTGGTTGTGCATGAGGATGGCATGCGTGTGACAGCAGCTGGGCCAGAGGATGCCTGCTGGCTTCAGGACACAGAGGTTCTTGGGAACAGTGTCCCCACAGCATGTCGAGTAGATCCCCTCTCTCAAGGCAGGAGCAGCTCCTGGCTGGCTTGTGTGAGGAACGGTGGGAAGCCGGGGACTTCTGCCACCATTCTGGCTAGGTGAGCACTCAGAGGATGCAAGCGCTTACGTTCCACCTAAGGTCCACTTCAGGCATCTAAATCCTTCTTTGTATCTGGCCTTAACTCTTTAACAGAATAAAGAGCCACAATAAAAGAACAGAATTGGATGAAAACACATGACCATCACATTCCTGGTTCAAATGTAAATGATGCTTTCTTGGCTGAATTTTCAACACAATGCTGCTTCTCTCACCTGAGCTTCTTTACATACTTTACATCAAAAATGTACTTGTCTACATGTATACAATGGTGCCTGCGTTTCCTTCTATAGTTCTCATGCTCTTGCTTGTTCTTGAACAGCTTGGGGAGGAAGCCATATGTTGGACTAGAAGCCCCCAGAGCTGAGCATGGCTCCTATGTATGTTATGTTGTGTGCCTGAAGAGATCACCCATCACTGCAAGACAAACACAGTTATTTCCCCTGCACAGGCTGCATCACTTCAATGTTCCCTATGTCAAAGTCAAAAGTCGCCAAGTGCGACAGCCCGCTGCCAAGCCAGTCCTGCTGCAGCTCAAACACCAGGCTCTAAAAGAAATGAAGCCATTAAGTTGTCAATCAGAAAGCATACGTTATACCAAGCACCACAAAATTGCAGAGATGAGCTGGTTCTCCTCTTATTTCTTTTGTAACACAATTAAGATGTTATCAGGCCAAAGTACAATATTGTGGTATCCTGGCCTACTTGAAAATCTTCGAAAGCTGCATTTATTTGCCACCAGAACCACAAGCTAATAATACAGCCTTCGTGTAGGCAGTCCCCATCTCTTGCTTCTTCTACGTTTCGAACAAACCCATGATGCTGTGTATTGTAAGTGTATTAACAATCCCCAGACACCATCAACAGCAATGTCTAGTGCCTAAAATGTATACTCCACCAGCTATATCGCCTTCCAACCTGCCCTTCGACATGATTCTTTCCTTCTTCGTTTTCCTTGCAATGTAAAGAATTTATGTCCTGAAAATACACTGCCAACTTACAGAACCGATTCAAAAGAAACAGATAAACAAGAAAGACACTTCAACCAAACTTCAGACCTGAGTGTAGGATGTAAGCCTACACAATAAACTCAAAGCACGCGCTGTCCAGCTCACTGTGTAACATGCTTGTGACTAACTCCGATGCTGTCTTCTCTACTACTACACAGCCTCTAATAAACTCACTGCTCCACAACACAACGTAATGGAGGAGAAGGCTACAACAGCTGGAGCTCCCACTTGTTGCAGGAGCCTGCGGGACAGAGAGATCATGAAGGGCAGCCATGCTGAGGTCCTACAAAGCATCACGACCCACGAGGTAATCAGCTACTTCGGAAGAGCCATTTACGATGCTTTAATAAGGTTTGTACATGGGGTATGGTGCAAGTGCCAAGCTGAAGACCAACTGCATATATTAAAGCATCTTTTTTCACTGACAGATCCTGAAAGCTAGGAAAAGAAAAAAAGAAAAATCCACCTCCCCATGACATCCTTGATTCTTCTGTCTGAAGATAGGATCCTCAAAGCTGTGTTTGCAACTTCATGTTAGTCTTTTGCTCTTTGTAACCAACTAGAAGGTGTTGGCTGTGTTTAATAATCCCATGGCTCAAAGGTACCAGCCATTCACCAGACAGGCAAAAGCCACCTTGGGGTAATATTTTGCACATCTTCTTCCATGTGTACATTACAAATAAAACGTGGCAGTAAATGGCATCACATGCATCCAAACTCTGGAGCTTTTTTGTTTACAGGAAACCTCAATAAACAACTAAACAGCTATCGATAAGAAGCATCTTTTCCTTTTAAAGGCAGTCAGTGTTCATAGTCCGAGTTTCTTGTATTTCTAACTGTTGAGAAACAGCTCCAGCACTCGCCTCATCTGGCCAATCACGCCTGGTAACACCTGTCTTTTCACATTCTCAGTTTTATTCATTATTTATGTTTCTCTTTACACAATACACCCGCAGGACAATACATCTCCAGCATGCTTACAGATTTGATCCAAAGCTCACTGGAGTCAACAGAATGACTTCACTGGCTCTGGAGCGAACCGAGGGCCCCAGCTCCACAAACGGGCTTCCAGCCTGAGGAGGGACTTAACGCACAAGTTAGGCATCCCAGCCCAGAAGTGCAATCGCAAAATCCCTAACCCTTTAGCTGCTTCTCTTTTAACCAGCCAAGGTCTCCAAAAGCCTGAACGGTTTGCAGATTTTCTTTCCCCCCAGTTATGTGTTTGATGAAAAAAAAACCTCACCGACAAGCCCTCTGTAGTGATCCATGAAACAGGGGATCAGGGGATAGGTCTCCCTCTCCCAAGTGTGGTCCCAACCACTAAGTGCTGGAGTCATTTTATGTGTGTGTATATATATATATGTGTGTGTGTCTGTATACGTATGCATATTTGTATATACATATGTATATAAATACACAGACACACATACACACACGTACGCACACACATTTTTTGCTCCCCCTTCTGGCCCCATGAATCTTGAATTTTTTTTCTTCTTGGTGGAAGCAGGAGAGAGCAGAACGATCCTGCCTCCAACATGACTTGTAGCCAGGGATCTGCAGCACTCCTCTGGGAGGTGCGCTGCGTGGATTCCTGCTGAGAAAAGGGCCCCAGAGCCTTACTCCCTCCGTTATGGCAGCATGTAGGTGTCCTCTGGATCCCCGAACACGTATACCCTTCAGTCAGGCAGCTTCGGCAGCGGGAAGGCTGCATCTTCATTTCTTAATAGAGATGGTCAATGCGGGTGGCACGTTACTTAGCCTAACACTGACTTAGCAAGAGACCCAATGCTAAAAATTAAATGCCGTAATGCTTCACAAACAGCAGGCTTGCAAATCATGTTAACTGGGAAACATACATTATATTTTACATTCCTTCACACACGCCTCTTAAAGGTGTGCTGTGTAACTGAGTCAGCTCTCTGTGTCGCACAGGGGACTGGACCTGAAACTGCCAGCGTCCACCCAGCTGACCTCCATTTCTAGGTGACTTACGGCAGCTCTCAGCCCATGCATAAAGCTTCTTCTTCAGTGTAACGTTTGCCATTTACTCCTCCAACGCATTAGTATCATAAGCTTCACACATACAACAGGTTTGGTTTGTGGGAGAGCGGCTGGGATCATTTTGTTACAGTATATTGATTAATACAGGAAAAAAGGAAGGAAATACCCTTCCAATTTCAATGCGGTTATTTATTGTGGAAAGAGAGAGAGAGAGAAAAAGGAAAGGCTTTTGACTGACTCCCAGTGCAAAAGCGGTCCATTTTCCACAAGTGGAACTCTTCCCTTTCTGGATGATGCTGAAGCCAACCCCGGCCAGAGGTGATCTCTACCCCAGAAACACAGTCACCCATCGGATCACAACAAATACTCATTTTCCAGAACAATCCCACAGACATGGCTCCCAGCACCTTTGTTTCATCTTGAGACAAAGGCAGATTTTTCACACTAGACACATCCTATACCATAAAACCCCACTCCCATCGCCGCCGCAGCCGTAGACGCTGCCACTGATGTCCACCTGCCCGCCCATAGCACCGGGATCCCCTGTTCATCGTGCGCCTGCCTGGCGCGTCACCCCTGACGGGCAGGGATGCCTGCACGTACACATACACGCACACACACATGGTCCCTGCTGCCCCCGCGCCTGGGACCTGCCGGGCACGACGTGCCAGGCCCCGGCAGCCGGATGGGCACCTCTGCCGTCCCTTTCCATCCCACTGCCTTGGCCAAGGCTGGCGCTGCCAGCAGGCGAGGGTGGACGGGGGTGGGAGAGCGGAGACCGCCATTGAAGAGGGTGCCTTGCTCATCCTTTTCGCTCCCGAGCTGTAGCTGCTCCCCCCACCCCAAACCGCTCCACCATATCTCCGCAACAAGGTGAAACTTAACAACCGACAAAAGGCCTACCCTGCTTCGGCACACACCAGCGCAGATGCCCCCAGGCAGACCTTTCGCTCCCCCCCGACGCAAACGCATCCCCCCCTCCCAGGCGCTGCCCACCCCAGAGCCCCAGCGGCCGTGGGCCAGAGCCAGGAGAGGGAACGAGCAATCGGGGGACGTACCCAGCCTCCGTTGTCCTGGATCCAGTTGTGCAGGTGCCGGTTCAGGTACTCGGTCATCCAGGCAGCGATGCTGTCTACGAGGGGAGACATCTCCCGGTTGACGCTCTCCACGCACATCACACCGCCAAACTCGAAGAAGGCCACGATCCTGCCCCAGTTAACGCCGTCTCGGAAGAGCTCCTCCACCACCGCCACGAAGCGGCCCCTGGCCGTGAAGGGCGTCAGGTGCAGCTGGCCGGACATTTGGGCAAAGTCCCTCTGGTAGCGGCGGGAGAACTCGTCCCCAGCCTGGCGCAGGGCGAGGTGGACAACCTGGGGTGCGGGGGGCAGCCCCTCGGCCGGGGGTGCGTGGCTAGCAGCAGCCGAGCCGGGGGGCTCGGGGTGCGGAGACACCAGCCCAGTGTGATCAGAGGAAGTCCCAGCAGCAGCAGCAGCAGCAGCAGCAACCGCAGCAGCAGCAGCAGGAGGAGAGAGACCTGGAGGCAGGGTTGCCCTGTCCTCACCGGCAGCCCAGTCGTATCCCCTCTGCGAGAGTTTATAGTGGATGTACTTCAGCACTATCTCCCGGTTATCGTAGCCTCTTCTCCCCGGATGAGCCATAATTCCCAAGAGGAAGCAGCAAGAAGAAGGGAGAGAGGAAGAAGAGGAGCAGGATGAACCCAAAAAAGTAAAGCAGCCAATAATAATAAAATTAATAACACCAAAAATTATAATCCAGTTACTGTATCGGGCACGGTTTCATTCATGGTGGTGTGGGGGAGTTCTCAGGGTGTCGGAGGTACTTTTGTCTTCTCAGTGTTTCCTCCTCGGTTTGAGATGCACGGTATAAATAGGGATTAAAATGCTGTAAATACTTTACTTCCAGGTGCACATTTATTACTTATTATAAATTTACTTTAGGACCATTTCCTCCTCGGTGTTGAAATACATCTTAAAAAATATTATACCGATTCAAAATCAGGTGCATTTTCCCCTAGGTGCTGAACTACCATGGACACGAAGGAGCGGACGAACACACACCGTAAAAACTGCAATTCAATACGACTTGCTAAACAGCCTTGGATGAACGTTAATCCAACGCACTTTAAGCTAGAAACCTCAACACTGCTTTTTTTTTTTTT